>JBAJHX010000046.1:15316848-15333493 GCA_037176925.1 Amniataba percoides | reverse complement strand
CACACACACACACACACACACACACACACACACACACACACACACACACACACACACACACACACACACACAGCTCTGGCCAGAAATGCAGAGACAAATCGCACTTATAAAGTACACGTTGAGCTTCATTATCTAAGAGCAGCATTCGGAGGGCGAGAGAGGAGGCACAGCGGGAGCGATGCACAGACACAGCCAGTCGTATTATATTCTGACATTTCAATATGCTCCAAAAATAGCTGCAATTACTTATCTCCCCTTAGATTAATAGATGCTTTTACCGCTGGTTACTCAAGCCATTAGCAGTTTGAACATGCAGAGAGGAGGTTTCACTTTAAAGTGCTTTAAAATTAAAAAAAAAAAAAAAAAAAAACAATCTGCCTGTAGTAATAGATCACCTATGTGACGGATATTTGGGGAAACAAGTTCCTCTGCGTTATGTACTGCAACCCCGTATCAGTATGGCTCTGAAAATGCCAAGCTCATTACCATCAACCGGGCCGGCTTGATGAAAACTAAGCTGTGATTCCAGAGGATGCTGATATGAGAGGGGAGGATTAGCAGCCTGTCAGCACGCGGAGAGGAGAATGCAGGCAGAGCCCCGCGTAGCTGTCTGTGGCATCAAAGTTCATCGTTATTAAAGAATCTAATGAGGACTTGCAAATACAGCGTCGAATGAATCACACGTGATCACTGTAGCAGATTTTTTTTTCCCCCTCAATGGAGGGGGACATCACAATAATATCTGACACTGAGTCACAGCCTTGAATTGGAAATATTTAGCTTGTTTCCTTAAAATCTATTTTCATAATTTCAGACAAATCGCTCGTTTTCATTGATCACAATCGCTGGAACATAAATAGTGCAACCACTGGTGACTAATTTTTTGAGTTATGACAGTGCTCATCGTGCAAAAGCTGCACGCATTTCACAAGACTTCAACTCAACGTCGGGTATCCGAGTCCTTTTTGTTTCCAATCTCCAAAGGCTTGCGTCGCCTAATGTCGAACACTTGATGCGTAGAATCATAGAATGTAGAATTGAATGCAAATTCCCCGCAGGACAAAGGCCGATACACAGCGAACGTGAAAAGACAGTGGAGGCAATTACAGAGGAAGAGGTTTTGATTTCCAATATCAATCGTCATTTTTATGTATGGTTTGTTAAATAATGTGGACAATTTGTAACATGTAACATAAGAGGTAACAAAGGCACTGTGCCGCAGGTGTGAAAATGCTTAATCCTTCAGAAATAATCAGATAAATCTTCACATACAATAATTTCTCTTCTTGTGGCGTGCCTGAGTAATCCTTTAGTGTGACAGCAGGAAGACAGCAGCAGTGGCCATTGATCGCGGCTGTGATTGTGAGAAGGCTCTGGATTGAGTCAAACAATCACCCGCAATTACATTGATTGGATGAATCTCCGATCGAGCGCCACGGCTAAACAAAGAGGAAGCAGTCGGAGGCCGGGGAGGACAGTGCGAGGTGATGAATGATTCACTGTGTATTCTGCACCTGTAATTTTGTTTGACAAGCTGATGAGACTGCACCGCGTGCCACGCTGCATGCTAATGTGCTTTGTGCGCGCACCATGGTCCTGACCGCCTATTAGAAGACAGTCCGCACATGGCTCTTGGTTGGGAAATGTGAAGCGTTGCGTGAGAGGCGAGGAGGCTTTGATGAAGCCAGGAGCGCGCCTCGCTCTGCTGGGGTTTAATGAGACGTCAAGAAGTTTGAGCAACTCCCACATTATCAGTCTCCCCCGCATGCGGGAGACAAGAAAAACCCTCTGACAGCTCACATCTGGATGAGAATGACGTAAATAATTCCATGTTTGTGTCCTATCTCTTCTACACCTGTTCATCACTCACATCTGTGCAAGCTCTCTCTCTGTCTTTCTCCCTCCATCCAGAAATCACCTCCTATCACCCTCCTCCAAGAATGACAAGACCGCCTCCCCCCCTTTATTTTGTTTCATTCCTTTCCCATGCGTCTAAATCCTTCCATCTGGACCCGAGATGTGCGCTGTGATGATTTATGCCAGTTGTGAGGACGGGCAGCCAGCATCTTTAACAGTGCGCGAGCTGGTCGGTGTCCAAAAGTGGATAAACTGCTGCACCATTTGACTAAGCTTTACCATCTTGTGAGCTCTTCAGAAGTTCTCATGTGTATAATGTGATTTTAAAAAATGGTTGAATAGTGATATTGTTTCTCTCTCTTTTGTTTATTTTGTTTTGCTGTCATAACCCATCGAGGAAAATATAATGAAAAAATGGTCTCTGAAAATCATTTGGAAATACTTACTTATATCTGGTTGTCAAGACGGGAGGTTGAGTCCTGATGCTATGGTAATGTTAGTAAGACAATCATGTTAGAAGTTGGATTAATAAACGTCTGTAGCTGCTCAGCATAGCAGACCAGTGAATTTAAAGGTCATATAGTTTTCTAAGCGAGTAGCAAAGTTAGTAGGTTTCAGTGTGTGAGGTGCATCAAATTGACGTTTTCATATCTCCTGCTGTTCTCCTCATTTTCAGCTCGTTGCTGCGGGTTTTTGAACATTAATAAGCCCACCACTCGGCCTGACTGTAGAGTTTCAGCTCTCCCAGCGAACAAGATGAGATCGTGGATCTAAACTGAAGGTTTAAGTTTCAGATACTACACAGCTGAGGATTTGAAATTTAATATGCAGATTCAATACTGGATTTGGATTTGATAAAGTGCTATCACGCCAAAGCTGTAGTGGAGATGAGGAATCGCATCTTCTTGGGTTCTTATTTTTTGTGTGAATCTTTTTCCACTTGTAACTCCTGGTTTTAATTATCTCTTAAATGTTATGCAATACAATATTTGAGTTCAGCACTTGTTCCACATTTTGTTGAAACAATTACAAGATTCATTTTACAGTTAGTCACAATGTTTCTACTCAAAACGTAAAAAAACGAAAAAATGGAAGAGTAAGTTCATAAAGAATTCGATGAAAGTATTTCTCAGTGGTGCAGGGATCCAAACATGTTCTCTGAGGTCAGATGATCAATCAATGTTAAAACTATGCCAAGGCCAGAAACAAAACTTTGGCTTCTTTTTTTTCTCACCCAGCTAAAAGCCCATTATCTTTGCCTCTCCGTTCTGCCATGCGCCCACTCTGCTCTCTGTTTTGTCTTTTTTGACACATCAGATTGAACATCCAAGTCGAGAGAAGAGATGTGTGGAGCACACATGGTGGCCGATACTTTGAATTACAAAGAGAAAAGCTGTTTTCATTTGCAGAGAGAGCAACAGTTTTCTTGGATTGAAAATGATATTTAACAGAAAAAACAAAAAAATAAGTCCATGCTGTAACATTTGTACACTTTGCTTCCAATTTCCAAGCAAAGCAGATGGAGCTGGCTCATTTTTAAAGCATCTACAATTATTGCAAGTGCACAATCAGTGCCCACAACAACTGCCGGCAGCACCAAGGCTGTCTGGCAAAGCCAGTTGCTGACGCCTCATCAAGTCCTATTAATGCACTGGCAGGAGGAAAGAAGGAAAAGACAAACCGACCTCCTGTATTTACACTCCTTTGTTTCATCACAATGCCACTACTTACATTACCATAAAAGTTTCTGAGGCCGAAAAGGTTGTTTTTGATAAAAGTTTTTCCAACAAAAACCTGCATTTATCCTGGAACTTTACGGTCTAATCCATCCTTAATTAATTTTTCTCCCTCAGAGCAGTAAAAACAAGGAAATTAGAAAAAACCCTCAAGATTTCATCTGTTATACACACTGTTTATGAGTCACAAGTGCGGGGTGGTCAGGATTGCAGGATGGACTTTGCTGTGCTGTAAATGCATCAACATTTGCATGGTAGAATTGCACCTCAGCAATATGAGCAATATGTTCTCTGCAAGGTGGTGAAAATTAAATCCTCTGAGGCAAAATTGCTCATCAAGCTCTGGAGTAAATGGACTAAAGTAACCACAGGATTTTTCTCATTTGCAATAGTTTTGTGACCAACATATTTCAGCATTTTGTTTCAGGAATAACTCAACTATACTGTTTTTGGTCCCCCCCTTATTACATTTAATACTTTTTCAGTTTTTAAGAACAATGAAACAGTGAATTGTTGGTGTTTTACACAACAAAGTAACCTTCATTATCTGCCATTTATTGACAGGAGCTTGCCAACAATCATTACTTACTATGGAAGAGAGAAGGATTCAATGACGTACGCCTCTATGGTTTAATAATGTCTACACTAAAATCGAAAATGACGGCAGGGCAGTGAGTGTGCTTGTTGTTTAAGGTTACTCTGTCCATGAGGAGAATTATGAGCTAAACTGTGTGTCTGACAGAATATTGTTATGCTCACTGATGCAGGACTTGAGATGAAATTAGGAATTTAACAGTCGCACCGCCACTGGAATCTTTTGCTTGTTGAAAACAACTGCGGACACATAAAAATCATGAATCATGATACCGAACTTAGAAAAAACACAAATAAAGAACAGGGAAAGGATGTTTTTCTTTGTCCCAAGATACAGTACTAGACATAAAATCAAACATTGTAAGATCTTACACACATTACCTCACATCAGCCATCTAACTTGCTGAAAATGCACTACTAGAAAAGCCCATTGGTTGTGCTAGAATAAAGCCCCAAACAAGCAAATCATACATGGGGAGGATGAGATGGCTAATTAAATTTAAAGCGGCAATACACATAAAAAGAGCTGCACAGCCTTTGATTGGGCTGACGTGTTTCATCACGCTACTTATGTTGTATTAGATATCACAGGAAGAGGCCTCCCTGGGAACAATTAACCTGCCGCTCCACATCAAAAGTAGTGATGGCATGGTGCATCACACTTATACTTTTCTTTTACAAATAGCACTACAAGAGAACACTTTGCTCATTTATTCATGTGCTGGCAATGAATATCCGATGTTGCTTGTGGAAAATGGCCACCACGCTCTCGCTTAACCTGAATCACCCAAAGTGAAAATGTCACTCGGAGCCAATTATAACCACAGTTTTAAAGAATATCACCAATTAACCAACAGACTCAGTCACTCCCAACCCTACAATTTTTCCTGATGTATGTTCTTGACCCGTATCCTCTCGGAATAAATTGTTTCCGTCTCTGCTAATGAAAGTGACCTGGACCTGACTCCTGAACTGTGACGGCTCTGAACAGACTCTCTCACTGAGGAGCACTCACTGCTCCAGTTGGAATCAAAATGTTAGCGTGCTGGTACCTTGCAGGCGCCCTGATCAAAGCACCAAAACAACTGCATTTGTTGTATTACATACATTAATATTTCACTGCGGGAGAGACTTATGGGCTTCCTGGACTGAGCTGTGCGAGTCGCTGCCTATAAGGACGTCTGAATTTAAATGTGAATGCTAATTCATGTACAGCAAATGTAAATTTAGTTCATCACAATTTCCTCTGTCACACAGAAGTCTCAGTGTGTTTGCTCCAGTTTAAGGACCATCCTGGAATAATTAAACATTTTCCCTATCTCATTTTCTTTGTCTCTTTAGATAAACTCAAATGTAGCATCTATATTGTCTTAATCAATCTTTTGGTTGCTTTGAAGGTCCAGAACAGTAAAGAAAATCCATATAAACCATTGGGTCCTCTGTTTGTATCTGTTTAAATAGTCCATCATTGTAAAAAAAAAAACAAAAAAAAACGTCATTGGTATTAACATCTTGGCTGCTTGTGTTTGCAGTGGAAACAAAACAAAAGAGACAGAGAAAAGCATTGGGAATCAGAAGTTCAGGTAAACTCTGCTTTTTACTTTGCACTCCTGCAGATGGAAAAGGCAGAAGAGTTCATTGTCCTTAAGGTACATAAGAATAGCCAGTCATGACTCAATTTCTGAGCAAGTATCTGACGTGGAACTGGAAAATTAGTGAAAAAAAATCAGCAGTTGAAGCACAAAAAATGTATTTTCATCTTCTCTTGGCAGCTTTTTAAATCTTCCAAGTTTACATTTCATGTAATAGTTTCCAAGAAAGAAATAGATGAGTAATGGGGTATTACAACTTTCTTCTGATCAAATTTGAGCATGAAAGTATGAACATTAAATCGACATCCAGTAGTGTTTATGGGAGAGTGAACTTTTAAGTGAGCACAACCTCTTTTCCTCCTCTTTTCAATGGTTTGAAGTGGCTCAGCTCTTAAGCCCGTCCTCACTCTAGTTTAGTTAGTTTACTATGTTGGCATGCTTACGTTTGCTAATAAACACGAAAGACAAAGTACAGTTGAAGTTTATGGAACTGGGGTTATCTGATCACACAAAATTCCCATCAGTTATTCTAACGATTATCTTGACATTTGCTTCGTGGTCGCACTGTAATAAAAGTCATGAACACGGATCTCTGTACCAACGATGGTGGCGTTAGTAGCAAAAATCAGATAATCACCTGAGTTGTTAGAGCTCATCTTCCATGGACAACAATATTTATGGCAATTAACTGTGAAAATATTTCACTCTGAACCACAAGCTTTATGTTGGAGTCCCACTCATTCACTGTGGACCATGATTGTCATGGCTATCTGTCACACAGATGTTGAGACTAGTCTGAACCATGACCAATAACGAACCAACACTAGCCCTCCTCAATCTGCCAGCATGGCTTCAAACCCCATATTTCAGCTTTGCAGGAGGAATGGTCAAATAAACCCTTTTGGGATCAAACCTGACCGTTCATGGGTCTTTTGCTCTCAATTAAAATCGACTCGAAGAACCTTACTACTAACTGCTAGATGAGTAATTAATCAAAGTCAGCCTTTTATCGTCGCCTTTGTGTTGGTCATTTTCTCACTGTGATGCTGAAGCAGCAGAGAGCGATGCGCACCTGAGATCTGAAAGTCCTTCAACAGAAATGAGGCTTAGTGCCTGCCAAATGTCCCGGAGAAGCTGTTCCCCTCTGACAAGAAAGAACTGATAGAAAAAAGTACGCCACCCTCCATTAAAAAAGAGGTTATTTTTCTGAGTGAAAGTAAATTCTGTTGAATACTTTTGCAGGAAATAGAATCATAACCAAGAAGGCCAAACTATCCTGCCATGGCACTTAAAATGATAATTTGCCATTAATGAGTGCAATTTTGCAGGCGAATCTTCCTGTAGAGTTTAGTGAGAAAATCAGCAGAGCAATCATCAATGACTACAGACCTATTATTACTGTAATGGCAGGCACATCTCTAGTAATACCTTTGTAATGAACCAATGACTAAAAGCATTGTACTTGAATGTAATGAAATTTAATAACAGTATTTGCTCCTGTATATGATTTATTCAAATCCACATATTTTTTTACTGTGTGCAATGTACTGTCAGTCTTTATAGTGGATTTATGATATTTTTCATATAATTTTACATTGGTAGGACATATTATGGAGTCACACTGGTGAGGAAAGACAGGAGCTCAGTCTTATAACTGGCTGATGATGGCTGGTGGCCACTATTTTGCTGACCAACAAACTTGCAGTGCACTCAGCTAAATGAATGGACCTCACAGTGAGAAGTTCCTATAATGTACAAATTTGTCAAGTTTGAATTAAGAAGAAAACAATCTTCATTCATCTGGTTGCAAAGTCTACCAGACTTTTTGGATTAAATCCAGTCTGCTTGTTGTTTGTCTTCTCTCTCACTTGTTTTTTTTTTTTTCAACTGCAAATGTACACATATAGTAAAAATACCTTGAATGCTAATATATAGTCTATCAAAAACATTTGCATCTGCATTTATTTAATGTGCAATCACTGTTATGCTGTTGAAATCAGTAGACCTGAAATGAGAAAACTAAATGCTGTTTTCCTAAGAAAATATAAGGAATTAGAGCCACACCAAACAACTGGGAGAAAAAAACCCCAACCTACTTATAATGTAGCAGTGATGTTAAAGGTTTAAGAAGCATCTATGCCAATCATATGAGGCAAATATTACCAGGTAATAATATAACTGTATCATTGCATAGGTACAGAGCAATATGGGAAACCAAATGAGTCATTTTTCTTTCCAAAAGTATCTTTGGCATGTGAGACATTCAAATCCTCCCTGCTATATGTTGACTTTGGCTCTTTGCAGTGTCTTGGCAGGGAGGGTTAAAGGAGCCAATGGGCTTAGAGCTGCCCATGTCAGGAGCCACTGAGACTCGGCCATATGGAGCACCAAACAATGAGCTGCAAACCAGGGTGTTGATTCTCAGTGGGATCAATGCTGCTTGCCACCATTTTCACAATATAGGCAGTGATTTGTGTGTTGACATGGTAAAGGTAAAAAGCTAGTAAAAGTGAATATGGTTTCTTTTGCTGAATACCTGCTTTGCTAGTCCATGTTTCCACCCCATGACTTGAAATTTTGATGTGAATTTATTTTAAATGTCAGCGTAGGTGGCCATTTCTTTCCATGTGGACAACTAGAAATGTCCAATTTAAAACTGCATTAAAACCATTTTCACTGACTCATGATGACAGTTACAGCAATCAAAAGAAAACCTATGAATTTCCAACTACTAACCTAATTTTACTCTAATTTGCTGGATTTAATGCCGACACTATAAATATTTAAGCTCTATGTTTGTTTAAGCGTATCCATGTGGGCATGTTGTCAAAAGCAGTGGCACGACAGAAATCTAATATGAATAAGATCCGACGTGAATAAAGCAACAGGGAGGCCTCGGTGCGGTCTGCATAATCCAGCAGTCCCAGAAGCTGCACAGGGTCGAGCGAGGTAAAGATCTGCATAGAGTTGTTAAATCAATTAGTCAGAGCTCGGCCTAATAATTGCAATACGACCAGATAATTTCCAGCCCAAAAGAGCTCGCTCTGCTCTTTCTCCGTCTCCCTCTTTGGCGTTGTCATACCTAGCAGGTATCTGAAAGCGTCCGACTCTCAAAGGGAGAAGGGGAGCGAGTGGGAGAGAACGAGGCAGACATGCCATTGGCGCCGGAACATCAGGGCCAGTCTGTTAGGCCTGTCTCTCTCTGTCACAGTCTCAGCCACTTCTCTGTTATCTGTACTGAACACATGTCCACCCGTGCTATTACACACTGACTGCTAATGGAGCGTAAGACTGAGGTGGACCTCCCATTCACTGTTGGCTCCACCGCCGCCTCTCCGACTCGAATGCTATTCTCATGCTGCACATAGACAGAGAAATATATAGAGAGGGGCACAAACATGCATGCAAACACGTTCTTGAAAATCACACATTTTCCATGAATTATAAATGTACTCCAGATTTTTTTTTTTTTTTTTTTTTTTGACAAAGCGCCCTTATTTTACTGGTGGAGCAAAAAAAAAAAAAAAAAAAAAAAGATTATTTCCACCGAGACGGACGACGGACTGCTTTGCTGGAGGCAAAATAGCTGTAATAGAAATGGTAATGTCCTCCCTCTATCTGATCACGTTTGGTTCGAGATGCATTCTCCGGGTGGCAATTTGAGTTATAGGGCTTTCCTATTTCCTTCCTCTCTGTCTTTGTGGCCGCTTCTAATAACACGGCGGGATGCTGAGAGAGGACTGTTTAGAGGCTGACAGAAAAGCAACTCGATGAATTTGATGCCGCTCTTTGATCTTTCAGACCTCACACACATGCTTATGGACACACACACACACAGGAGAGCACATTTATTTTCTCTAATCCCTTTCATGGTGCTGTGGGGCTGGAGTCTGTCCCAGCATGCACTGGGAAGCAGGAGTCAGGGAAATACCCCGGACAAGTTGAGAGCACATAAGATTGCGAGTGGAGATAAACAGACACATTCTTATGGGCAAGTCTTTCTTTCTCCATTCATTGTTTTCCTTAATTATGCTTTAACTCCACCCAGCGTGTTAGTGTAATGTGGTGATAGTGGGGGGGAGGTGGCTGGAAAGGCAGGAAAACTAACCCACATTACTCCACATATCCCTCCTGCATTTCACATGGAAGAAAGCAAGAGTATTCATAAGTCACACCGCAGCAAAAACCTATATATAGGACACATAACTGCTGCCTCGGTTATGTTCCTGTTTTTGCAGTCCAGGGACTCGAGCTGGGGATAGTTAGGCATGTGAAATGCAGGGCTTTGACACCAGACGCCCCGGCTTCAGGTCCCGCATCCTGAATGCTTTTTAGGTTTATATGCTGATAAAACATTTTGGTAAGGTTACACGGAAAATACGCCGTTTGGTTGACCCAAAATGTTGATGTCTTTAATATTTCACCCAGACCACAACCTTTCCCAAACCTTAACTGAGTCCTTTGAGAGCTCATGTGAAACCGTAAAAAGAAAATGCTAATCGTGCTGGCGCAAGGATATTTTCTGGAAAACAAACTGTCAGTACAACATTTTATAGATGAGTTCATTTAAAAAAAAATACCCCTGCTTAAGTCATTTACCTTCTCTTAGTATACAGTTTAAATGAGTGGTCTTATTGTATGTTCTAAGCATGTAACATATTATTATGGTAGGTCTGGAGAGTCAGTCACCTTTTTCTATTCCTAATTTTGTATGTTTCTTTACATACGTGTATCTGTAGTTATCTACTTACATAATTAGATAATACAATTAGAATGTATAACTAGACAGATAGTTTATAATCATGGATTACCTGATCACACTTTACTTTGTCCACTTAGCTCTGTTCATATATATAGTTATACTTTCAGTTATATTTACATCTCTAATATATTTTTCTGTACATATCCTTTTAAAATTGCTCATATCTTGTATTACTATTTATTACTATTACTATCTCTTTTTTATATTAAGACTTCTTGTTTGGCGTTCATTGTGGACAGCAGAGAAATATCTTTCTTTACTATGCATATGATAATAAACACTTTGAATCTTGAAGTACCACCTTTCTCCTGACTAGAGAAAGGTGGTCTATTTGAGTCTCTACACTGACATGCTCTGTGAGTTTTGCTGATAATGCAATTTTTTTCATCTGAGGAGGCTTCTGGTTCTTTGCCAACATCGGGTCCTTTATTCTATATGATGAAATGAAATCACAAATCCGGAATCAAAAACGTGTTTTACTTTATTGTTTTTTCGATCAGAAGTTCCCAGTAAACGTCTGCTAGTCACAGCAAATAAAAAAAGATTTGAGGGGAAGCATTATAGGAGATCATGCGGCATCGCATTCATCACACTGTTTCAGAATTATTCTCTGCGCCAGGGAGACCACAGGGGCCAATTGCACTAAACAAAAGGCAGTAAGGAAAAAGAAGACTTAGTGGATGACAGTGACCAATGAGCAGCACTGTAACCTCAGCCTGAACCCTGAGTCCATTTAATCGGGTGTTCCTTACTTTCTTATCACCCCAAAATATAGGCTCAGCATGCACTCAGGGATCTAGTAAACCAGATCAAAAAGTCCATGTTTCACACAAACTTTAACTTTCCAATAGTTGTCATTCTCTATGATAAAAAGTGGCAGAGAGATTGTTTACAAAAAAGGACAAAGAACAGTGGATTATATGTTTTTTTGGAGGTTTCTGAGAAATTACAGGAATTTTCAAGCATATGACCAAAGAAAATGAAGAGCTTGGATGTAGGAATGCCTGTTCCTATGACTGGAAAATACACAGAGTGGAAGTTACAAGAATAGAGACCCGTACTATAGATACTTTCAGCTGCTGTGACCTCTAAATACTTCACTATGATACTGTGAGAAAAATGCAGGTTGGGGGTCAGGAGGCCTCATTCTTCTGAATAGTCAACTGAAGAAAAGTCAATGGTGGAATATGGTAAGAAATTTCTCAACACTACTATTAGCTACCTACTGACTCTCTTCAGGCTAAACAGCACAGCTCATACAATATTTATACTGATGTATACTACAACGTTTTGGGGGAGATTTGATTTTTTTTCTATGCTGTTGTTAACACAGGCAGGCTGCAGCAGAACAAAGCACAACTGTTGTTTTTTCACAGATAAGCCTGAAGACTTTTGAACATTTGAGGTGTTTCATAGCAGAAAAAAAAAATCAACTGTCATTTATCTTAATCAGGTCCAGCATGAAGGAAAATAAGTTTCATTCGATATCCAGGATTTTCAGCCATTTCACTGACAGATAATTCCTCCGTTGGAAAAGTAATGGAGCCAATCCCATTTTTGTCGGCTAGATTATATACTGTCTTCCTGTTCTGGGGTGATAAAATCAGTAAAATGTCCCAAAAATGGCAGACATTAAAATATGCTATACTCTTATCAATATTTGAAAAAAAAAAAAGAATACATGAAACATGTTCCTTGTGGCTTTACGTCCACACATACTGAGCAACTGAGCTCTTAACACCTTTTTTTCTTTTTGCTGTCTGAAACTTTTTTTTTTACAGACAAGTGTTTATTTTCTCTTCATCCAAGTGAACAAAAAAAAGTTATTGCAGGTTTAAGTTAATGATGTCAACACTACTGATCTGTAAGGCCACTGAAAAGGGCTAACATGAGTTATTATTAATTTTCAGGCTAATAAATGAACCACAGCTACACATTTAAAACACACAAGCATACTTTGACCACGTTAGTAATGCAGTATTATTTTTTTTGGCATGTTATTTGTGTAAATAATAACCAAATACTGCTAACCGGAGGGAAACCTGTTTTTCCTGACCAATGGATAGACTTCTTCCACTGTTCACACAATCAAACAGATCAATCATTGTGACATATTTTTGATATGACCAAACATCATCAAAACAGTATCTGTTTATGAAACACAAAGATTTTTTAATATAAGGTTACCAGCTTTTCTGTCACAAAATAGCTGTAAAAGGCCCAGTATAAATGCAACGTCACTGGAACAATTTGAACACGTCCCAGTGACTCAGAAAAATTCACCAGAGACATTGGGAGAATAATTACCACTTCTATTCCTGGGTGAAGCGGTGAAGCGGTGAAGCGGTCGTTCGGGAATCCTCAAGAGGCCCACCAGTGCTGAGAGCCAACATGCTCCAGCCTTAAATGTGATAAGGCAGCAATTGATTTGCATGGTCCACTTATGATGTTCGCTGAAGCTCGAGTCACTTTAGGATTGAAATGAATGAATTTCCTTTAGTATCTTGCTCTCTGAGAATGTGCAGAAAAGGACGAGGGGAAGAATACTGTTTTACGCCAAATTGGGTAAAGTTTTAATGGTAACAGACGCTTTACCTCAACATCATCTTTTCAGACATTTGTTTCCACGAATACATTTTAATCGCATTGATTAGGAGGATGGATATTAGGTCTAAGGCGTTCCATGTGATGATTGTCGCAGACAGTTATCCTGCTTGAATAAATTAATCAGATCAAAGCTATGGGTGATGGGAACAGCACATGCTTCAGCCTCGGATCTGCTTTCTCCCTGGGGAGGAGGGGAGGTGGCCATTAATCAAGGAAATGATTTGATCACTTCTGTCAATGGCAGCATTGTGAACTGGCCCGTCGCATCGCTGAGCACCGTGAGGGACATTAGCCTCGATCACACTCCCTTTCCGGAGAGCTTTCAAGTTTACTTTGTAGCCCGAGAATAGCATCTCTTGTACCGATGCATTATTGGCCAATGTTGACGATGCCAGTTAACTCTCCGACAGTGTGCTGCATAACTTGGCTGGAGCCCAAAGAAATTGACTGAAAGGGCTGGGAAGGACATGGGCACAGGCTTGTATCCCATTTAAACCTTAGCCTCGAACATAACCTTATAAGATTTTCAGTGTAATTCAGCCAAGTCTTCTTCTTAATCTGGGTGGGGGGCAGATTGAAACCTCCAACATACCTGTCCCCTGTTCAGTTTGTTGTGGTCCCCTGTATTTTTTTTTTAGGTTAGAGGGTTCATTCTGGTTTCTAAAGCCTGTTTGGAAATGAAAGGAGTGCAGCACTGAGCGAGGTGGTGTTCAGAAATTCACAGCATCACCACCACCGCTGCCGTGCCCTCACAGGATTCAGAGCCGGGTAGTTTCTCCGAGTGAAAGGTCAGCGTCATTTTAAAAATGCATCCCTGTTTGGTCAAAGAAGCTGTGGCTAAATGGAAAAGCTGCTGATTATTTTTCACCCAGCATGTGCATCTCTGATCTTTGACCTCTCACAATGAGCTATGCAACCAGAAGTTGAATTTTTTTGTTTGGTTTTTTTGCAGCATACAGTCTGGTTTATGAGCCAGAATGGCACCTAAACACATTGCTTTACAAACTCTCTCTGTATTGGACTGACAGAGTACAAATGCCATTAGCTATCAGTGCTGATATCACCTTCAAAGAATAGTTTGACATTTTCAGAAAAATACTTATTGACTAGACAATTGACAAGATTATCAAAAAACACTCTCATCTGTGCACTAAAAACTAAGATTGAGTCACCTAGTTACCTAAAAGATTTTAAATATGAGGAAACAACAATGGGTGCATCCAAAGGTTACAAAGTCCCACCAGAACTCTATATTTAACACCTTTATTTTGTCTATTCAATACACAGAAAACTAAACCCAAAGGAAAATCCAGAAAGCTAGCCGTTTCCCTCTGTTTACAGTCTTTGTGCTAAGCTAAGCTAACGATCTGATAGCTGAGGCCTCACATTTACTGGACAGCTCTCTGAGTGGTATTGATTTTCTAATTAAACTTTCTGCACCAAAGCAAACGGGCGTGTTTCTCAAAATGTTCCTTCTTAAACGCACATGTTCAATTGCATCCACGCCCTTAAAAGGTTGAACCGAATTGCGGATTCCCTGCGTGCGTATGAACAGCTGTCATTCACGTGTCACATCGCCGTTCAGGGTGCCGAGGTTGACCTTCTCATCGGGACAAGGTTGCACAATGAAGGACAAGAAATTGGAGTACTATTAACACTGCCTGGGCTCTACAGGCCCCGAATCAATGGGGGAATATGCTTTTATGATAGAGTCCGCGATGATTTACTGTTGCCATAAATGTGCTTTCAGTGATATTGCAGAACTCAAAGGAATTTGGCACAGCGTATATTTCAAATGAATTGTCTATCAAAAAATCACTTAACCCCGTGAGGGTTTGAACTTTGATAAAGACCAGGCTCATGTCAGCAGGTGATGAGAGGCATCTATCAAAGCAGCTGCTCCTTTTTTCCCAGGCCATCCCACAATAGGTGAAAGAGGCTTAATGGCGTATTATTCAAAATTTAGAACAAATGCATTACAGCCACAAATCATTGGTGGCACTTTTATTAAATTTCTGTTATACGGATAAAATGTGTTAAATATTAATACCTGATACACACTGTAATCATTTGCCTCTTAACACCTTCAGGATAAATCAGAGACAGCATTTCAACCAATTATTATCTATAATATATTTTGATTTGTGATTGTAATTAATAGAATATTTTAAATAAAGTTTTTTTTGTCTGTCAATCTTTAATTCTACCGTGCATTTAAGTGTGACAACAACAGAAAGGGTACAAAGATCTAAAAAGGAGAGACTATAATAACTAATGTTGTACAGCATTAAATATATACCAATGAAATATTAGCACCATTTGCTACTAAACTTAATCGTCTAATCCTCGTGCTCCCTCTGTAGCTTCAAAAGTTTATGAAGTGAGTATGATGCGGTCCTGACCCCAGATGAACTCGTGGCAGTTGGCCATCAAAAGCAGTACACTCCACTGCTCTCCTCTTTCATCTCACACCGATCTCCTGCAGCCCGGTCAGAGATTATCAGCACATGCGACGGGCACCGCAACATAAACCTGCTCAGCAAGAAAATGAAGGTTCGGTACGATCTGGGCAGGAGTGGATGCTGATAATATACTGCTACTGCTACATTTATATGACTGTTTCAAATGCATTAACGGGATATGATATTAACAGTCAGCTCGGGGTCTCCTTCCTCCCTCTATCCTCCTGTGTGTAGCTCGGCATGTAACCAGCCTCCCTCTGCAGGACCTGCACACAGAGAGGAAAGAGATTTGGGCGGTCGGGAGCCGGTGTTTTCTCCCTCAACGAGAACATGACTAAGAATAATAGCGCCCAGTGATGCGTTGCGGCTGTCTGCACTGTTGTGCACAACAACATTGATTAGATTACTTCCCTGACTAATGGCCACTTCCCCTCCCTTAGAGGAGAAAGTGAATCTCTATCTGATAGTCACTCTTCCATTCAGCCTGGGCTCTTTCCACTTCTTTATCTACAGTGCATCCATCTTGCCTGACTCGGAAATGCAGAAAACATTAAAACTTTATTTGATAGCCTCATATTTTGTCTTGAGTTCAGCAAAATACAAGAAACAGTGTCCGTGTGCCCGTGCTCAAGGAAGATGTACATGAGAAAATAAGCGTCAGCCTTATCTATGCGGCTGAGGGTTAGAGCTTTAAAATACAGTGCAGTGTTTGCCCTTTCCATAATGTTTTAAATGGTCACATGAGATCAGTATTCCCTGCAGAGTCTGAAGAGTCTCAATCTCCCTGCACCCTAACCTTTATTCTTTATTCTGGAGTTACTCTTTGCCTCGCCATAACCCTGACCATATTCCCATAGGCTGCTACCAGCACTTCTAGTTAGTACTTCCTAAGTTCCTTACCTTACTCACCACACACAACTTCTGAATTTTAACAGCATGCATAAACAAACCTTGAACATATGTGTAACAGTCAAAAAGATGAGTGTGGATCGCTGAACACTTCTCACCCTTAATGCTCATCATCTTGTCTACGCA
>JBAJHX010000046.1:15302832-15316748 GCA_037176925.1 Amniataba percoides | reverse complement strand
TATGTGTAACAGTCAAAAAGATGAGTGTGGATCGCTGAACACTTCTCACCCTTAATGCTCATCATCTTGTCTACGCAGCTGAAGGGGAGGAGCCGAGGCTGCAGCAGTTATAATAACCCAAATATTCAATTATTTCAACTTAGCAGTACACCAAAATCTGAATCTTCTAAACAAATTTATTGAGAGAAATAAGCAACCCAACTCCTGAATATTCACTCATATTAGATCTACAAGGCCTAATTTAAATAGTTCTGATTTAATCATTATAGAAATGCCTAAGTATGAACGAAACTGGACAAACTTTCAGTGAAAGTGCCACTCACAGAGCAAAGCTTAACTAGAAACTTGTGAACCTCGAGAAATCGGTCAGTTTTGGCAGCACCACCTGTTCCGATGTGCACACATGGAATAGCTTTGAAGCACTGTACTGTCGGAGAGTCAACATTTGGTAATTACAAGGGGATGTGAATCCTAATTGTTACACGCATAAAGCACACACAGTCAGGGTATTCGGCCTCCAGGCAGGAATGCTGCACCCCCCCCCCCTGTCTGTCTCAGCTCCAATGTATTATCACCAGCAGCCTGTTGGTGGAGTGGACAGGCAATGCCGGTTTGGCAGGAAACAGAGGAAAATGCCCTTCGAAAATGAACCCCTATACTGTATGTGAGTCTATCTGACCACCATCTGCCATCGCCCAGATTAGCTCTGTGTGTGTGTATGTGTGTGTGCATTTCTGTGTAAATGTTTGGTGTCTCCATCTGATGTTTGCTCAGTTAATCAATAGCAGCGATGCTGTACTCAGATGACATATAGTCCAAGCATCCCTATCTCCTCACCCTAATCAGATTAACAGTGAATACCATCTATGTACACACCGGCCTCCTGGCCAGGATTTGGAGCTCGGAGACGCTGCCAGCCTCACTACAGCGGAAGACGTGAAGACTGTCGGGGAAAAAAAAAAAACCTGTCGGGAGCTTTGTCAAAATAACACCAGATTTCGGCGATAAGAAAGCAATTACGCGACCTTTTAAACGCTCGGTTCATGTTTTGTGTTCGTCAAACAAACACGTCTGGTCAACATCGCAAGTCTCTGGGATGCAGGTGCGCGCCGCCTCGCAGGAAGTTAATCTTGACTCGCGAAATGCACAGCAGAGATTATTTTCAAACTGGCAAACAGCTGAACGCAAACATTAGCTGCAATCATGAAAGCCATTTCGGGGATGATTTCTATCAGCGAGAGCCAATTCTGCACAGGCTAGTGGCATCAGCATGGAGCATTATTTCGAATGGGTAAGAAAAAAAACACTTGCGTTCCTCTACATTTGGAATTGTTTCATATTTCTATTCCTGCCTCCTCATCCATGTAATACCATTCTCTCATAATCATCTGAGGATTTAATTTCACAGAAAGGATTCAAAACAAATGCATGCAGCAGCCGTTTGCCATTCACCATATTCATCCATCTCCTCTTTATTGAAAATCATTCTGTGAGGCCTCCCTGCTCTCCTAAATCCATTTAATTTACTGAACTGGTTCCTCAGAGGTTCGTTTTTTTTCTTTTCCATACCTTGTTTTCTTGACAGTTAGTATCTGTAACCAAGCGTTCATTTTGAGAAGCAACAATATCAAATCAATCAAAGTTCTGCCGGTCTCAGTCTCTTCCCCTCCATGCGATTTCAACCGTCACCTTCCCCTGATTGGCTGGGATCAGGAAACAGATCCTGGAGTTTTGTGATGGTGTGGGAACAAAGGTAGAAGCAGACGAGTGTCGAATCAAATGAGAAGGTGGGAGACGCTCACAATCATCAAGTCATTACAATGCCGGTCATCCCCTGAAGTGGAAAGTGGAAACATACATAGTCTGTTTTTCTTTTGTCAAGGGCTCTCAGAAAACCCACTGACCTAACCTCTGTGTGTGAGTTGATTGTTTATGTCTTTCTTTAGGCTAGCTTATGTTTCAGCTGTAGGCAACGATTCACAGGATCACTCCTACCCTGTACTGTACCTTATAGTCCGGTGAATTTCATCTGCAGCGTTAATGCATACTGATATATTTCATGTATGAAACTGGTATCAAAATTTTAAAATTCTTATGTGGAATTATTTAAAAATGCAATGTCTAAAAACACTCACATTCACCTCTGCCACAGACTGAAAATAAAAAAAAAAAAAAAAAGGCAGCGAATTACAAAACTGAGATTCATTTTTTCAAAAGTTCATTTTTCCACAGATAAGTGCCTCTTTCTCACTTCTAATCACATATCAAGAGTTGGCAATGACTTTTTCTCGCTCTTCCACATTAATTATGGATTCTCTGGTAATTTTCATTAATTACAGAAATGCCTGCAGTTAATCATCATTATTCTCTTTGGGTATTTGAGTTATTTTCTGCATTCAAAGGTCGAGGAACTTGTGCATGTTGATAAGAAATCATCACACAGATCGCTCCAACACTGTGGGCATGAATAGAAAACAGCTTTTGGAGAAGAAAAAAGGAGTGCCCTTTGGCAATTTAGATGACTATTAATTTGACCTCTCTGCATTAATGTCTGTCTGTTTAAATGTGTGTGTGTGTGTGCATGAGAGCTGACTTATAATGATGTTTGCTAATATTTCCTTGCGGTTAAATTCTTAGATGAGCAGAGTGTGTGCTGTGCTACAGCCTTTTGCATACACATACATTTTACTTTACTGGTTTTATTCTGTGACTTTCTGTGAACTGATATTTATCATGTTCAAGAATCAGAGAAAACACTCCTGTGTCAGTATTATTCAGTGTGTGTCCACTTGAGTCCAGTATCAGAGGTTTAAAGGCTCAGTGATGCCCTTTCATAAATGTTGCTATAAGGTGTGCACCTTTGCCAGTTCATGACAAATACGTAGTTTGCAGCTCAGATGTCCATGCAAATATAATAAATTCATCACTGTGTACATCACGGGCCCCTCGTGTGAACATGCTATTGTCAAAAATGTTTGATGTGTGTTACGGTACAAAATAAGCCGGTGCTAAATTGGTCACAAGATGAAATGTGTTGATGGCAGACACGATAGTTAGCTACTGCACTAAAATAATTGATCTTTCATAGTCTGAGCCAACTGTGTGACTGAACAGCATATATCCTGTCTTTTCCTACCCACGGAATAAAAGGCAGCACAGAAATAGACGCGGGCCTCCACGCAACAAAGCGAGTCAAGGGTTGCCTGGATGACAACTCCACTCTGGTGTGAGGTTGTTTTATCACACACTCACATGCTAAATATACATGCTGGTAATGTGTGGTAACTGCAGTGTTCCTGAGTATTAAACAGTGATAAAGTTTAGAATGAAGAAAAAAATGTGGAAATACATTTATAGGTTAATAGTTCTTTTCATGAGGGACCTCAGAACAAGAAACACCACAGACTACGAGTAATCATACAACAAGTAGAGGTGATAAGAATCATAAAAACCATTAAATATTAAAGCTTTAACATCTCAAAGGGGAATAAAATAATCTAGCTTGAGGGCAGTTTCAACACGTGCAGAGTACCTAAAACAAATTCTGCCAAATGTGACCGAGCTGTCCACATTAGAATGCAAAACATCAGGCTAGTAAATAAGGAAATATCTTCAATTTCATGAATGATATTTACAAAAAGGTCTTCTGTAGCAAGTCAACACTGGCAACCAATTAAACAAGTGGATCGATCCAGTCACATCATTTTAATTCAATACTTCAAACTGTGCCACATCTTTGCAATACAATACTGGACATAAAGTAAATGCTGGAAACCCTTTTGTAAATGTAAAACAAAAAAAGTCACATTGTATAGGAATATATCATGATAATGTAAATATTCAAGTGCATTAATCAATTAATATGCATAATTGCACATTGTTTTTCCACTGAGGAGTTTAAGGAAAGTCTTATTCGCAAACTATTTAACGAGCTGCACCAGTGATCAAAGTTTGAGTCACTGCAGCCAAATCATCAGTAATGAAAGATCTAAATCATCAATGCTGGACGTTAAATTTCTCCCTGTAACTGCGGAGTTGTGTAGATGGCAGCAGCGGCAGTCACTTTCTGAGCAAAGAGAGGTGATTAAACATTTTATTCCTTCTGTGGGCCTTCAAGACGAAACAGAAACGTGTCATACTTCAGACTTTGGGACTGATGAACACAATACGTCGTCGCCTTTTGATGTAACGTGGCAAAACACGATAAAAGGCAACTCATAATTCAAATCCATCTGTCTTTAAAGGCTTCGCTTTTCACTCACAAACATTTGCATAAAGAACAAAACCGGCTTGTGTCAATAAACATTAACTGCACAGTGGCACACTCTGGCATCCCACAGCCCATTGTTCTCCTGCACTAATCTGGGGCTCGGTCTATGGCAGCGGATTAATTCCACTTTTCTTCCAATTAGCATATTTGATTATGCAAAGGAATTCTCTTGACTTCGCCAGGCCTTCCTGAGAGCCTCTATTAATTTCCAACGACGAGGAATACTCCAATCACAATTAGATGATAAATGCTTAAGTGCCGCGTATGGAAATCACAGCCTTGTCTTGTTTAGATGCGAGTCTTTTTTACTTTTTTTTTTTTTTTCAAGAATGAATAGCTCCGAATTAGCATGAAAGGTCACATCCACACCGGGTCGAGGAGTTTGGCGCTCTCCAATGCATGGTGATTGCTGCTTTACATAAATCTCGTTGTCCTTCAAGTCGCGCTGAGACGAAATCGTATTCTCCTCCTGATGATTTCCTCTGCAAACAAAGCGTTCCTCTCAGCCTGTGGATCTGCACCCCAAATATTTGCTTGCGTTGTTTGTGCTGCAATCTCTCGACATCTCAGACTGACATCCTGACGCTAATTAGCCCCTTTTAAAAAGCTGAATGCTTCGACACGTCTGTGCACTTTTGACAAACAGATGTTAAAACGGTACTGTGAAGTTCTGTATTCGTGGTTTGTAAGAAAGAGGAAGATGATAAAACTAAGGAAGCAGCTCAATCAACCTTTTTTTTTAAGAATTAAAGTAAACTTAAGCCCCAAAAAAACACACATAATGAAATCAATCTTTTGGAGATCCTTCTGGGCTCCCTTAAGGTTGTTGATGTGTGTTAGCATTCAATCCAAGGTTAATGGCATCCAATGAAGCAGAGGCAGATTAAAGGAGAAAATACATCTCCACTTAGATGTTAATAAAAACCAATTAAAGGGACTATTTTCTTTAACTCATGTGAGAAATACTTGGCTTTTGGTGTGAGACGGAGGGAATACGATTACAAGAATGCACCTAGAAGATTTTTTGAATCAACTTTGGGTCAGTACTTAGAAAAAATACCAGTCAATATCTTAAAGTCGCTACAGACACAAGGCACAAATTTTGTGCAAGTTTAAATTTTCAACAAGACAACGGCGCTTAAAGGCATCTTTGTCGCATTTAGGACTGAATTAACGAAAGGGCGTCATTACACGTCTCATCTATGGCAGAGAGCGCCACAACATGGATTTCGCCTTTCATGAACATCAAGATTTCATTTGTGCTGGATTCTTTAAGCTCATTTGTTTGTGTGTGGTTCAGCCAGAGGTTGTGGTAATCCCTCCCCAATAGGCCGGAGACTCTGATCTTCCATTACACACTGTATTGAACAGCCTGTGGGGAGGAAACACACTTGCTTGTTCAACCCCCCTCCCTCACCCAAACCCCCACCAGACAGCCTTTTGTGCTTTGATAGTGCCTTTGTGTTTCATTGGAAGAAAAAAAACAAAAAAAAACGCACAATGCAGAACTGTCTTGTGTTGTGTAAGAAATGTTCTCCATTCGTTTCATTAATCAGCACTGTGTAATCTGCATTTCTTATTTGAGGGCCAGCGAGTTACAAATGAAAGGAGACAGCAGTAGGCTATTGCAAAAGAAAGAGGAATAAAGAAAAAAACAAGATGCAAAGATAAAAGCCTACAGGTGAAACAGCAGTCAGACAAATAGTCCTTAAGTGAGTTTTTTTTTTAAAAGGAATAGCCTGGAAAGAGAGCATGTGGAAAACGAGGGGAACGTCAGCTTCTCTGCACTTTATTAAAACATTACACAAATCTCTTCCATATCATAACTGCAGCGAGTAAGTGTTGACATTTTTAACTTTTAACCAGCGGCGCGATCGTTCCCTAAACCTTAAACATCACAGCTGAGGGAAAAAAAACAAAAAAAGACATCTCGCCATAAGGGACATTTAGTGCAGCAGCTGTTCTGGAGCTTTTAGTCACATCGCATGCTCTTCATCAGCAGACGGAAGGAATACTTTGCCCTAAACATGCACTTTATCCTTTATGTCTTATTTAGAGCACTTGATGTTGTCTGGTAAAGACAAATCCTTGCACACAACTGGGAGGAGAGAGGGTCACTTTGCAGTTGTGACTAATTAGGCAACACCTGTGGTTACCATGGTAACAGCAAGTGAGGGTTTATAGTACAGTGAACCATCCTTGAGCCGCGGCTTTGTCAGAAATACATCACATTAAAAGAGCAACTGGCAGTGGAGGAGTGCAACTGTAATCATAGACTATTTACTCAAGTTCTGCATTAAGTACTAATGTGAGGTACCTTTACTCAGGTATCTAGTTTATGAGACTTTAGTTACATTGTGGATTCAGATTATTAATGAACAAATGACAAATAAATGATATGATATAATTATTATGTTGGAACTTAATAGAAAACCTTAATAATTCCCAAGGGATATTCAAAAGCTACCCAGCTGCATATTAATGTAAGTCATGGATACATGGATGTATTGGTAATTATATTTTGATAGTAGAGCAGTTTGAGTCCACCGCAAACAATGAAAAGCACCACATCTATAAAAAGTTACTCACAAAATGAAAAACAAATCAGTCAAGAGAATCGGCACTCATAAATAGTATAAAAATGGGTTAAAATTCATGTACATATTAAAGATGTAACTTTGACTGTAAACTCATCTGACCTTTACCAAAACTCCAACCAGTTAACAACCCTGCCGCTCCAGACAAACATGAGTTTATGCGTCTCTCTACCTGGTAAGCCATCATTTTTAATTTCTGTAACAGATCCTGTCCTTGTCCTTTCTTGTCCTAACATCCTGTGAAAATTAGGAAACACTGTTCATCAATTTAAGGAAACTACGTGCTCTCAAAATGTCAACGCACTGGGTCTCGGCAACCCATAAAAGTAAAAGACTGAAAATGGGTTGAATGCGACAGAGCACATAGTTGAAATAAAAACTCCACAGGGGACAGCATCGGGAAGCAAACCACTTGAACTTTTCCACCGTTAAAACGACGACAATTTTTACTTGGAAAAAATAGAACAAAGGCAGCAAAAACTTTGAAATATTGTCAAGGTTTAATTGTGTATGAACACAAGTTGAGTTGTGGCTTGTGCACGTACTCTGACTTGTATAAATGTAAGACACAGCTTGGAGTAACAGAAAGGGACAGAAGACAAAGCAGGGATAAAATTGCAGTCTGGTCCCTGTTAATAAAAACGTAGAGACTAAATGGGAAATGATGGCGAAGGTGACTGAGAGAGAGCACTCGCTGAGCATTTTACAAACGACGGGTGTGCATTACAAGTGCAGAACCGGAGGCTTTTATGTAAAACAAGCTCATTTGGGCATAAAAACTGAAACACCCCGTGCATCCACAAAGTCCCCCGCTCCATTCATACACTTCTTTCTGGAACAGGTCCAGGCCAGGGAGGGAGTTTATGTTTAAAAACTGTGAATGCAGTGACTATGCCAGTTGCGGGCGGAGGAGGATGACATTATTTTGGCTTATGCTTCGTACCATAAAATACATCCAATTACTGTAAATGTACTTTGGTTTGCAGCATGAGATTAAGTGAGAATGAGAATTAAATGGGTCAGGACCATAAGAAGGAATGTTTTAGTATTAATCAAACTTTGTGGATTTAGCAATATCTCTCTCTCACACACACACAAATAACCACAAAAATTATATTCAATATTATTAATTCACTTAAAACCACTCAAGGGAAGTCTAATTTTGTGTTGGTTTTGTGTTGGCACCCCATTTGGACAAAAGTGGAAGTGTAAACACCTTACTGCAGCTTGTCCATGCATTTGTTCTGAAATCATGTAAATCATTTGTAATACTATTTTTGTTTTTTTTTAAATATCGCTGTTTGCACAATGCATTGCTATAATGTGGTGTATCTATTTGTAGCTGTATAAGTATGTATTACCTTAAATGTGACAATGGTGAAAGTGAATAAACTGGGTTTTATTACAGACCTAATGTTTAGTTAAATTTCATGTTGATGCCATTTAATCAGGTTTAAACAGGTTCTCGTACACAGCTGCCCATGTAGAGGCTACTCGTCTTCATAGTAATCATATCATATTCCCAAACAATAAAAATGTAAAGCAAAATTTCATGGGAAAAACCATAAGAATTTAAATCAAGAGAAGACTCAATCAAAGGCATTTGTAAGGTATTTACACACTTGACTTCTGTACTTAACAGTCCAAAACTGTCAAAAAACATGAAGCTCAGGAAAAGTTCACCAATTATATTTTGCCTTTGCTTCTCGTTTTCTTTTCCGTTCTCATCTCACCACTTCATCACTTATCATTCCCATGATGTCAAAGTTCACTCACACTCAGATTCTATTCTTCATTTTATTCTTTATTTAAAACATCCGATCAACGATCCTCCTTCCCACACACCAGTCAGTCGGCCCTCGGTCGCAGACCTTTTTATTGCACCAACATCACCACATTACCTCAAGGATGCCCGGGGAGATTCAAGCTCAGTGAATGCTGTTAGGCACTTTAAATTGATCCCTCCTTATTAAACTTCTATTAAACCATAATTCAACATTTATTCCTTGTCTCAAGCTATAACTGTTAACAGCAAAGTTTCACAATACGCAATAGGCGGATAATGAGAACCCATTACTCCATGTAAGTCAGATTATTTCAAATTGAATATATTAGACTGGTATATTAAATGTAATGAGTGTAGAGAGAGTCATTGTTCATAGGAATGTTCTGTTATCAAAGCCTTTTGGAAGAAAGTATGTGATATTTCTCTGTGCCCTAAGTCACTTTTAGGTTTCTGCCTGTAACTAAATTGCAAAATTAATTTAAAAAATAAAAGACCATGCGTCTTTATTGCACAGTTTACAGTGTAAACAGCCTGGAAATATGAGGAAAGTGAGAGGTATGACTACTGCGCTCCTCGTTTCTCTTTTCAATTTTGGTGTTACATATTTTTTTCTTTCGGATTTTGTTTTGTGTATCTTTTTTTTTCCTATATAAGAAAAACAGAATAAATGGGAAGACACACTATAATTGCCTTTTGTCGAGCCAAAAATGTTGTCTGCTCCCGAGCAGATGACGACTCCTGGAGGGAGAAAGGAGTCTGTGGTATTGATAACGCGCTACAGCCTACAGATATTGGGAAATGAGTGGTGGCCTCCCATGAACCTGGTCCGGTCACAGGAAACCACCTGAGGGGGGACCACGTTTGAGCTGCAGAGTGAAAACATTAGCTCTGATCTGTGGAGGGGTTTTTTTTTTTTTTTTTTTTTTTTGGTGCATGAGCCAACTTCAGAACAAAACAGGGGATAACGGCATTGTTATATCTTTAGAAGACAAGATGTGATTTGTCGTGCGTGGGCAGACTGAAAGGAGTTTTCTAAAAATTCTTTTTTTTTAAAAATCTGTATTTAAATTACTGCATGGATCAGTAATTTCCAAGAGTTCTATGGGCAGCATTAATTCTGCAGCCGCCTTTGGGTAATTGTTAGAAGCTCAGGGCTATTTAGAAAGCATCCCGTGCAATTCTTCTCCGCTGGAGGTTCACTTTGTACAGAGCAGAGTAATGCGACTCAAAAACCTTATTGATTTCTCAGAGCTTATACAGCATTGTAAGAGCCGCCCTCCATCTGGGGGATCAGAGTACAAGCAGCTTAGCACTTGGGTTGACAAAAAGTTGACTACATTAGCGGTCATATTCATGCGCCGAGAAATACAAGCATCAAAATCATGTTAATCAGACTCCAATTAATGAAGCACTGTTATCAACAAAAGGGATTTAGTCCCTTTGGAAATGCAAAGTGAAAGTTCCCCTAATGAAAAGTGCTGGTATTATGACTTTCTCAGTTTATATGCAGGTATAGGAGAGTACACTGTTTAAGCAGCAGATGTGTTTGGCCTTATCTGTTGGTGGTATCAGCATATTTCACTGATGCAGAGAGGGAGCAGAGTGGGTTTTTATGATTTTTGCCCAGAGCAAGAAGCGAAAGTTTTACAAAATCCCACAACTGAGACGGAAACAATTTCAGGATTGCACTGATAGCGTTCCATCAGGCGATGCAAAAATGAAGAAGAAAAAAAACACTGCATGTCATTTTTTCTAACCTTGGCTGCAGTTAAACTTTCACGAGGACACAAATTGAAAACCACAAAATCTGAAGTAAAAATAAGTGACGCTGAGGGAAAACACAGATGTTGGCCCAAGGAGGAAACAAGATTTTTTCTCACAAAGAATCAAAGAGAAAGAATAAAAGAAAGCGATTAAAGAGTTTCATAAAGGGGCGGTGATATTTCTGCTGTTGTACTTCACTCACACACTCCAGGTCGTGTGGTTCGTTCACTTTTGTTGTTATTTCCTGAACTAAGTGGTTGCATCCCTTTTCACATATTGGTGTTCTCCTCAGTTCAGTCATGAGGGGTCAGCGCAAAACAAACCTCTCCAAGCATCATGCAAAAGGTTAATATCTCAGCAGCCTGTTATTTACGACAGTTATTGTCATGGTTTCTGAGGCTTTTACAGACCTTAAATGGGCATTTAACGAGGAAGTGATGTACCATGAATCACGACTGAAGTGCTCTGAGTCGTCCAATGACAAGCTCCACTCCATAACAGCTCAAAAATTCAGCCTCAGTTCCTTGTAAAATACTTGTTCGCACAAGAGTTTAAATTCTAACTGATTCACAGTGATGTCATTTGTCCCTTAATCTAATCAGCCAATCCTGTCTCCTGGAAATCATCTCTCTATAAAACTTACTTGTTTTGCCAGATATATTTTGAAGGAAACATAACTGCCACCTGGATTATACTCAGTTGCCATGTGACAGCAGAGATTTAGCGCTGCCCGTGGAGATGTCTGGATGTAAATTTGGTGTGAAACGTGCTTGACAAAAAATCCCACGTTGTAGTTTTTATGTGGTTTGACTTTTCATAATGCTTAACCAAGATGACAATATTTCTCAAAAGAAAAGAAAGACTAAAAGACTAAAAATAACTGAAAGTTTAAGAGAACCTTTTGCAGAACTGTTCTTTTTTCTTTGTTTTTCAACTTTTCAGATTTAAGGTCACAATAAACTTCTTTGAAAATCCTTTTGCTGTTGCAAATTAGCTGAATCTAAGTGTGATTTAGTAGAAAAGGTTGGATCAAGGGCCCTTTGCCCCTCCATCATCTGCACAGACATCCTCCTGTCTCATTATTTCTTTCGGGAAACTGCGAGTAGGAAGGGCCAGAGGTAAAGTATTCAAACAAAAGCTATGTCAAGGCTGCTGAAAGCACATTTAAATGGAAGTGGTTTCATCGTGCCCTGTTTAGTCTTGAGGTGCACTGACGCTCACTAATTTCTTCATTCTTCATGCCAGTAAATGCTGGATTAAAGAACAGACAAGCAGTATGCTTCTTAAGTCATTTAGCATCCCCAGTCGCTCTGAATTGCATATCTGCAAAGTCTGCAAAGAACGAGGGCGACATGGAGAATATGTGATCTCCGCATAGAGCGCTGCGGCGACAAGCACTAGTCCTTCCTGATTCGAGGTGACAGTCCAACCACTTAGCCACTGCAATGCCCAAATGGATCAGGGTTACACGGCCTGATGTTTTCCACTTTATCCTCTGTGGCTTAGTTTATCATTCTTTTAATATCTGTATTAGAGTGCTCTGGTTTATGATGCGTCACTTTTTTTTCTTTTTTTTTGTAGCTTGGAGGTTATTGGAAAAGCAGATATTATTAAAATTGATTGGCTCACATGCGTTTGGCCCCAAAATCCTCGACAGAATGACACATGATCATTTGTTTGTCTGTAAGCACAGTTTCAATATATGACTGAGAATATGAGAAATCACTTCTACACCGACAAATGACTCGTACATATATTCTATATGGCCTAAGAGGAAATTCAAGCTGGATCATTTTTCATAAGACCGGACAATTGTGAAAAGTTACAAAGCTGATGTTATAAAGCTCAGAAGTAATAATAAGACACAAGAAGAAGAAGCAGACAGAACAGACTGCAGGCGAGCGGCTTTGGAATAAAAGGAAATGATGCTGAGGGAGAGAAGAAAGAGGATGTGATAAAAATAAGGAGGGGGGGTAGAGTGAAAAAAGGGATACTGAAGCAGTAGGCGATCCCGACAAGTAAGAATCCTGCTTGATCACAAGAGTTTTTCTCAGATCAGATGCTGAAGTCAGCGCATTTGAAGCGGCGGAAGCCGTCATGGGAATAAATTCCTCCAAACCAAGGGAAGACGCAGAAAGAAAGACAGAGGCAAAAACCGACAGATATGGAGATGGAGAGGGAGAGAGAGAGGACAGAGAGCAAAAATGTTCATCGCCTGCTGGTTCATCAATCCACTGTAAGCGTGTGGATCTTAAGGGTTACTGATGATGGAGAAGAGGAGAGAGAGGGAGGAAAAGAAAAACACAAAGAACATGTAAAATTCATTTCCAACTAAAACTGTGTTACTTTTCAGGCCTATTATCTAGCGTGTGCAACTGTCCTAAAGTGAGTAGCTTGATTGTTTTGAAGTTCCCAGACTGCTTGTATGCGAACATACTGGATAATAGTTTGGCTGATTTAGTTTGGCTTTGTTAAGTTATAGTTAAATGTATATAGTTAAATACAGGCAGCCTAAAAAAATAAATAAATTAATTAAAAAAAAAACAATTTAAACCCAAAAAGTTAACAAATTACAATTTATACAAGCTACTGGCTGAAAACAGATAAGGGAGTACTAAGTCTTGATCTTGGGTTTAAAACATTTAACCCCCAAGATTTTTTCAAGATATATGAATCACCAAAAATGCAACAAATCCTCTCTACTTTTTCCAAAAAAGTCAAATGTTCCAGTCTGTGATGTGCAGCGCCCCTCCCCATCAGCGCTGCCACCAGGACTCTACAACCCACATCTTCCTGTAGGTCAGCCAAATGGACGACTTGGCCTGGGGAAGAGAGACAATTAAAAGAAACTGCTCTTTTATGTACAGAGTACATGGACACCAGACCGCAGGGCCTCCCGGGGGTGTCACAAAAATCATTCAACAGGATATTTGAACAGCCGAACAAAGTGCAAATACTGTGAAGTGCTGCAGAGAGTTTGTCAGAAAGTGCCTATTGTGCTTGCAGTTGTAGTAGGAGACCCAATACTATGCTCCTTTAGCAGAAAATTACTATATTACAGTGTACACGGAAGCATTAGTGCACCCCAATTAAGGTAATAGCTTGATTAAAGGATTTATATGGTTCACAGTCACTCCAACCCCTCAATAAGCTCATACCAGTTCCCTGTTAATCAAGGTAGTTTGCAGAAGGATAAGTGACTGCTTATAAGATAAAAGAAAATATAGGTTAAATGAGGTATTATGTTGGCTAAGAACTTGCATGTTTTATATGAAATCTAACTGCAAGGCAATCGCCCAAAGAGATTTTCTTTCCAGGTTACTAACTGTGAGAATTACCACTCTGCAGACCTTTGTGTCACAAAATTGAAACACCAAAAGGAACCAGGCCAGAAGAACTGCACTGTACACACCCCAAAGTCATCAGTAAATTAGCTTCATTCATCATGTTCAGCTTAGTCCAATTAATAATGCAATAATGCAATTCATATAATATGGCA
>JBAJHX010000046.1:15247854-15287917 GCA_037176925.1 Amniataba percoides | reverse complement strand
GTGTGTGTGTGTGTGTGTGTGTGTGTGTGTGTGTGTGTGTGTGTGTGCGTGTGTTGGAAGTCACTTGTGTGGATTCATCAGTTCAGCAGGTATAAAATGAGCCCTGTGATTGAGTACCCACTTAATGTTTTTTATGACAGTGTAAGATTAAAAAGGCAATGGTTTTCATTAGATGAGTACCTGCCGCGGTTTGACCTCACACAGAAGTGTTGCAGATCAAACATATATTGCTTTTAAGAGTAAGTCGTGTGGAATTATCCGATCCAATTTCCAATCCTATTCCTGCATTTTAAGCAAACAGAAGCCCACAAAGAACAGCCCAGACCTGCACAGAGCATATTCCTTTAAGGGACTCGAGAGAAATCATAGTTTCGATGGAGGCAAAGGTATACAGTGACAGTGACGCATAAATGAAAAATTAGGCGGTTCATTTCATCTGTCGTTATTTTAAAAAGAAGTCACAGGGAGGCTGACAGCAATAAGTCTGGTTTTGGGGGAAATATGATGCATCACCAGGTTGCACATCCGAAAAATGTCTGTGGGGCAAAAAAAAAAGTTTCTAGCTCAGAATCACATTTTGTTAAAAGTGTCTTTTTTCCATCTCCCACTCAGCATACAGAGTCCTTAAAACAAAAATGAATAAATAAATAAAAAAATTGAGGCAGGTAGCAGCGAGAGATTACTTAAATCTTTTTAAGCAGGAAATAGCTTACTTCCAGTTTCCCCACTGTGAACAACCATCTGCAGCAACCTGCGGTTCTTAAATCAAACGGCACCTCCAAACAGTTAAATCTCAAGTACTTTTCATAATCTACTGTCTGTACCCACATACAACGTGATCAAACTACTGGAAATGTGCCCTGCGTACTGTCAAAATAAACCAATTCACTGCATCGCCTGATAAAATGCATACATCACAACAACCATACAACCAAAAAGTGTTTCAGATGATGAGGTTTTTTAAGTTACAACAACAGAGGTAATATATTTCACCATTAGAAATGAAGGTAATTACCACATCATTAGACAGTGTCTTTATCTACTGCCTAATATTTTTGTCCTATCTGCGCAGCTTTGCTCTAACGTGGTCTGTTATTCATTCTGACATGAGTTTAAGTGTAGTATTACATAGCATTATATAATTCCTTGCAGATTAGGAGCCTACATAAAGTACATGTGGATTTATTCTTCCAAGATTGACGGCGAAATTGCCAGCAAGAGGATTGGCACCACAGCTATCTTGAAGTCTACAAGATAATCAAAACAAAAGGCTGAGTCAACGAATCTGATGAGGTTGTCTCTCAGTATTTTTTTATTTCTCCAGCCTGTTTGTGCTTTTCAGCCCTGAGCTCTATGGTTCCTACTAAACTGCACAAATCTTACAAAAATAGTTCTCAAAACTACTTTGATTCTTTTATTTATTTTAAAAGTAAATAATTTCTTAAAGCTCCTTGGTAATGTACTTTTTAGTCACACTGGCAGCATGGCTCTGGGGTTGGTCAGTCCACTATTTGTTCCGAACCTCAATGTTCTTTGGGTTTGACCAAATAACTGCAAAGATTAATGCTAATTAGATATGGTTAGCAAACTAATATAATATTAGCTGACACCTGTGAATGACTTGCACGGCTGCAGACTCTTATTGTAAAACAGAGGTTTAATCTAATCAGTTTCAATCTAAACACATTATTATTATTATTATTATTATTATTATTATTATTATTATTATTACTATTACTATCATTATTATTATCATTATTATTATTATGACTCTGCCTCAAGTGCAGAGAGGCCTGGTTAGCTTACACACTCCCATGCATACCTTTAGCACACCGTTGCCACACCATAAGTACATTTACCAGACAAACATTATAACTGCAAATATATATTACAACAACATAAAGGGTTTATCAACACAAAACAGGCAATCACCCGTTAAAATTGCCCTGGTGACCTACCAAAATAAAATAAAGAAAAATACCTGTTAGATTAGTTTTTTTGTATAACTGAATTATGGTACCATGTCAATGTAGGAGCTCATTTGAATTCTCATGAAAAGTATTTTCTCAGTACTTACTGATCCTTGGAAATTCCAGAGAGGTTAGCAGCAGATTCCTCAAACCCTCTGTTCAGTGGGAACATGTACGATGAGATGAGATGGAGAAACCGGTCCTGGAGACAGGTCCGGGTGAAACAGCAGGTTTGCTGCCGAGAGCGGGAAGTTCCGAGCATCCTCTGAAGCAGCAGGCCGGCACACTATGCAGAAATTCACATTAATGAACTTACTGTTTGTTCCCATAAATGTTCAGATTGTTACCAGTTTCCATATATTATCCATACTCACCCAGAAACTCGGCGTAAAATATGTTTCCCACACACACACAGTCTCCTTCTTCTCCCAGCTAGCAAGGCGATGCTAACTAGCATTAGCACGCAACAGAAAATGGCGTCAATCGAGTTGAATATAATTTGCGGCTGAAACAGCTCCACATGCGGCTCACTCACATTTTGGACCAGATAACACACAGTTATAACTAGCTCTTTACGTCGTGTGATTATTATTTTCTTGTTTTCTCACTTTAATAGCTTCAGCTTCTTCTCGCTCTTCTTTTTAGTCCCACACCCTCAAAATCCGGTAGGTAATGACGTAATCTCTTCCTGGCACTGATTGGCTGATAACAGATTGACACCTGTTGACCCAAATAAACAGGAAATGAACTGAGACATTCAAAGACTATTAAGAACATAGGACATTTGATAACTTCCCAAAAAAGCACCAAATGTAAACTTCTCCATATCAATGCAAACGTATTACATTAATTAAACATTAGACAATATTTCCAAACACTCTGCCTATTTTCTAACCATGTTTAAAGAAACAAAATATTTCCATTTGTGGCAGGGCACTCCATAAAATTAAACCACCTAGATCACTAGACATTGATAATAGTGGTCGAGAAAGAGCGATCTATTAAAGTCAAATAATGTGCTGCTTCATGTAAAATATTCAGTATACTATATAAAACATCAAGTAACACTGAAGTTAAGTTGAATGTCTCAACAGAGACATAGCTGCTAGTTTTATGGGTCAGCAGTAGATATAAATACAACTTAGTGAAGGGCTTCAAGAGATTTATGTCCAGGCCTGTCATCATGTGATTGGCTGTCATGGTCTATACTCTTACCTGGCGGCTCCCTGAAGGGACAAGCGGACCCAAAAGAAGGGCACGTCCTTCTATTTATGTCTGAGTAACCCCAAATGTTAGGAGACTCTAAAACACTAATACAGACGTACTGTCCCCTGTCTGTGGAGCCTTTTGATGGTTTAATAACTCATTCCCTTTTATTCATCCAAAAAAATCTAAAATTTTAAAAAGATACCTCACATCAGTACAGATAAAAATGAAAAAAAGATCCAGCACAAAGCTCAAAAGCTCCAATGAATTTCAGCTTTCATCGGGGAGAGGCCGATAAAAAGCGCAGAACATCAACGCTATCAAAAGCTCTTTATTTTCCTGCTTGTTTGTATTTTGTTTATTCTTTTAACCAAAGCGGATTCAGCGTCTCATTATTCCTGCCTGTGTTCTGTGAGTTTGTACATCTGTTCATTCGATGGCCTGATTACTTTACACGAGCACCATGCAATCATAGTAGTGTGGTGTTTTAACTAAATATCAAACATTGTAGTCCAGAGTCACTTAATTAGGTGACATTTCTTTCAATATATTGCCTTGGTCTGATCTTTTGAAATGAAGTTTAATCCCAAAAAAATGGTCAGTAAAGTACAAAGGGGCATAATTTTCTACCTCTGGGCCCAGACTACTGCTGTTGCTCAGTTGTGTGAGCCAGCTAATCGCATTTCCTTCCCATTCAAGGTGTAGAGTCCGTGATTATATGACCAGAATGAAAACCAGCAGGACTCGGGGTGCCAATCATCGACAAGCGCAAGTGTTCAACGCTTCGCACTTCCTTTCCCCGGGACTCTATTGATGGTGCATAGCTCAAACTTTTTTTTCCGAGAAACTATGTTCGGTGGTGCGTTCCCCACCGAAACATTATTATCGAGTTGTACATGCTCAAGCGAAGGTTGTGATGGATTTCTTTAAGATCGTTGAAAGCAAAGCACAATGGAGTTATGAAACTGCTGCTGAATAGTGAGTGACGCTGAAGGATTAAATATTCAGACCTTTTATGTGAGAGCAGCTGAAGATCCTTGGACACGAAGGTGATGAGTATAGTCTGAATGGGGCGAGCGTTATATAAGCGAACGCTATTGTGGACTTCAAAGTCGCTCCTCCATCCCGCTGTACCTATCCTCCATGACAACAGCAACATTCGAGCTGCAGACTAATCTTCTTTCCATTGTGAGGGACAAAAATTAAGACATATTGTAGCTCTGAATGTTTCAGTATACTTTCTAGAACAGTGCTTGCACCTGACGGCGGGGAAAAAAATCATGTTTTACAGCAGGAGAACGGCAGAACTCAAAAGAGCTTCAGTGGCTTCTTTGCACATCACACTTATGTGCCTCTTCTGATTTTGTATACAAGTAACTGGTTTAGGTTTAAAAATAAGTTTTGTTTTTATTCTTTTAAATGAAATATGTGCAAATACAGTAGAATTAGTCTGAATGAACACATGCAGACAAACAGCTGTTCATCTGGGTACCATGAAGGTCTGTACAAATTGTGTTTATCAATTGATGAACTCTTCAACCTGCTGGGGATGGAGGAAGTATCAGGGCATCACCAAAGTAGGACTATGAATATCTGTACAAAATTTCATGGTAATCCATCCAAAGGTTGCTGATATTGATGGTCCACCAATTGACCACCATTTTTGTAACATTACACCTCAAGTAGGCTCTTTAAAAATTCCTTTCACAAATGTCATTAAAATGAACTATTCCTTTTGGATTTTTTTTTGGTGGTCTCAAATGTGTGAGCATCCCAGATACTCATGCTCTGAGTGCACTGAGTGGAAGATATGCAGGATGCTCGAATGTGCTGCTGACAGCAGGGTCTTGGTCAGCGGATGATGCTATATAAGCTAATGAGAGACAGGCTCAGGCCAAGGCTTGACTTTGATTTCTGACTCTCCAGTATGATTTTGATGGGCAGCTCTGCTGTCTCATGGATATTTGGTAGCAGCCACAAAAGGCTGTCTTAAAAGTCATTCGATTGGAAAGCGATGCCAGCTCAATTGGAATTGCAGGCATCGAGACACTCCCTCATTTGCCCCTGGCTGACTGCCCTCAGGGCCTGTCTGATGGTTTCCCGGATCCCCAAGTTACACAAAGTGGCGAGAAAACTTAGTTAGGTAAACAATTGTTTTTCTGCAAAGAGGCTTTAGTTATAACAAGAGGAGAAAAACATCTACATATGTTTCATTGCTCATTAATGTTGAAGCTGTGAATGTAAAAAGAAATGTAAAACGCTGTACACATCTGGTAAAAACATCTGTGCAGAAAATTTGTGTTAATGCTTGTTGTACATGCTGTCAGATTGGGTTGATCATGCTGTCTCCATAGGAGAGACTTTCCTGTTGAGTAGCAGAGCAAAATGTACCTAAAATGGCAATGATTCAATGGCAGTGCAGAAAAATATGTCCTTTGTGCAGTAAGGTGGGCAGACAGCATGTTTGAGCACTTGTACTGTACTTCATTGCCATCTCTCACTCTGCTAGTGTGGCTAAATGTGTTGTCGGAGAATGTAATCCAGGGTTTTATGTCACCCTTCTGCCTGTTGATACATTCGATGCACTGGGTGTGAATCTGGCTGATGTTTAAATCTGTCATATCGTCCCCATCCACTCCACCTCTTCTTTCTTGTCTCTCTGTAAACAGCAAACGTTCACAGAGGCACAAAATACAAACAGCGGGGACCGGCTGCTGAGATCCAAAAATGTGGTGGTGTCATTTAATGCAGGCAGTGACAACATCAAATTCATGTGAGCTGCAATGCAGTTTTCTGCTCAGCTTCCCAAACTCGTGTAAGATGGCAGCTGCGATTGGAGCTGCACTAAAATAAAGATCTAATCACCTGTGATTAAAACGCTGGCAGAGGTGACCTTTGCCAGGGGACTATAAACTGCTGCATGGACGTCTTTTGGACGTAACCATCCATTTGAATTAAATAATAATGACGTACCTTAATATATACAGTTTTCCCTCATTTCACTCGGGTAAATCTGTCCTTATTTTCTTTGAACTCCTTTGATTCAATGTTCTCACTCCACAACTAATGGATTTATACAGCCAGAAGGCAGAAAGCACAGGCAGATGGTTGAGGCGTTATGTGACATTTTAACTGATTGATTTGTTATCTCCGCGTAATTCAAACGTAAATAAACAGTCTAAGTTATTCAAACTTAAATAAACACGATTTCTATTTGAGTGATTTTCTGTACAGAGACTAAAGACCTGTTTTTCATCATTAATTCAGATTAAAACTTCCTTTGTAAACCTGTCTATGGAAACCTGAGTAAATTACTCAGATAGTCTTTCTATGTACTGTGCAAATTGGGTCATGTACAATTCTCTGTAGTTAGTATTTTTTCTCTCTGTTTCTGAAATAACATGGTCATCAACACAAAACACAAACTCAAATGGAAGTGCATGAGGATAGTCTGAAAATTACAAAACAAGGATTTCTGTTTTCATTTAATGAGTAATTTCCAATAACAAAGACCTTATTGGACCTATAAGACAGCACAGTGTCATTCTGATAATGGCAAAAATGCAACAGATAAAGAAAATGAGTGTATGAAATGACAGTTGGCCATTTTACCCAGTGTACTGTGTCATTATAGGACCCAATCGATGCAGCATCTGGGACGTCTTAAGACGCCCCAAAGCAAACTAGCATGTCAGATTTGTTGTTTTGCCTTTGTTATCTTAGTGTGACAGTGTCCTCTCCTCCCTCGCGCTGTGAAAATAATTCCTCCCCCTCTATCCTTTTTTTCCCTCCCTCCGAATGTGTCCTCTCTGTGGACCGAGACACGCCGATCGCCCGACAGGAACCAAGAAAGAATCCAGAGTGATGACTTTGCTCAAATCGCTCGCTATAAAAGGGAGCCCTGAGATTCGTATTCTTTTAATGTGTCTGTTGGGCTATTAGGGAGGAGAGCAAGTTTTAAGAGCAGGAACATAAGGCGGTGATTTGAAATGAATCGTGACTCGGGTGACTCCAGAAACACCTTTCACCACGGCCATTTGGTCCACATCACAGAACCGTGAGAGAATCACTCTGGTAAGTTAATATTGTCTTTCCAATCTGTAGATGACTCGCCAGATACCTTCATGCACCTAAAAGCAGAAGGCAAAAAATGCAAACATACATCATTTCCCTTTTTTTTTTTGTTAACCTCTCCACATGTGGAGAGCATTTAAATACCGATTCGTAATAGAACTAAATCTTTTCTTTTGGAAACATACCAACTTAAAAGTCCTTAAACAGATCCACCGAAAAGTAAATTTTTGAAGGCATTCAGTCCCAGAGTACACATACTGACCCCTTTCCTACTTTCATTTGCTGCAGTGTCAGTGCTGCTTTACTCCCATTACAGTTCAGCCTTTTCTGCCTCTCCCTACTTTCTTTGCCTACCTCTTACATGTGTTTTTTGACCTGCTTCTCGCCTCAGTCCTAAAAGATTTGTTTGCCCTCCTGGACCGACCTCCCGTTGCCGAACTTGTTTATTGCCTGTTTATCGACCGTGGTTGAAACCGAAGTGCTCATTAACTGTTAAAATGCTAAAAATCCTGCCGCGACATTATTGCTGAACTCGCTTACTCACTGTGGCTACGGGGAAAAAAAAAGAAGACTGTAAAGACTTTTTTCATTCAAAGTTTAAGGAGAAATGAGTCCCCCACAGCGTGCAAGAGCATTTTCAATTTTTTTTCAAATGACCTTTAACAACAAGTCACGTGCAAAAGTCTCACAGAGGCATCCCAATACCAAAACAATTTATCATTTAATAAAAAATAGGCTGGTATCCAAACACTTTGCATGGTGATTTACGTAAGCTATCATTGTGTGATGCATCTCTATCATGCATGCGTAGAAAAAAAGGAGGAGAGAGAGAGGGTAAGATTGGTTAGCAGAGCAAATTCTCTGGTTTCCACTCCCTGCCTCACCGCTGATGCCTTGCACCCAAATCGGACTGGGCAAGAGGAAGCCAAATCCTTGTTTCCATTAGCGTTGTGACACTGAAGGGCCTGCAACAACTTCAGAGGCAGAATTCCTCTAAGATAGACGACTCCGGGACAACCCACCGGGCCGAATTTGCCCCGAGCGTCGGCGATTCCAAATGACCACCCCGGCCAAACAGTTATCTCTCATAACATATGGCTCCTCATATTAGAAACAGATTAGTGGCCGCTTCGAATCATCGCTGGGGCACACAAGGGTGAGAGAATGCAAATGCATACAAGGAGTATTATTTGAAAATGTTTGCAAGCCAAGGTCAAATAGGAGTCCTCCTCTCTGTAAAACTGGTCAAACAGGAAGTGTTGTCTACACTAATGCCCGAGCATTTTGATCTGTGATTACCTTCAAGAGTCTGGAAAAAAAGTCTCAGAGTGTGAAAATATGGAAATTGCACTGTCAAGCAAAAAAAAAACCTGACAGCCTGTGCCCTTATTGCTCCGAGTTCCAAAGTGTCCCATTTTTAGAAACCTCATTTTTGTCCTGATGTCACACCACGCAGGCATGTGGGCAGCCTAAAGCCCCACTGGTCGCCATTAGTGCCCCTCTTGGTCGGTGCAAAAAGCCCTGTGGTCAACTCAAGTGCCCCTCTAGTGTGACCTAAAGCCAAAATGAACAATGCACGTTAAGAGCTGGCCCCCTTTTCTTTTGACTTTACCACTCCAAGTCTTTCCGTGCACACACCCATGCATGAACAATTTCGAAATGGAAAATGTGGCACCAAATCTGTTCCAGGAAAAAAGTTTGTTGGTACGCTGCTCTCTTGCCAGACTGGAGGAATTTTGAAGCTTTGAAACAATATCTGCAAATACTCATATGAATCATTATCATAGTCTAGACATAGAAACACTCAGTGAGTAATACACTACCAAGATGAATGTTTAATCTAAATAACCAAGCAGGCTGATAATGACTGAGCTGATTGATGATAGACTATAAACGTTTTGCGACTATAAAGGCTGAAGATGCCCACAGTGCAATTGATTACATGCAAAACATTTGTCAAGTGGGCATTTATGCTTCATGAGATGATGCTGGAGAAATGAGATCCTTATGCTATTTGATGCAATAAGATGAGACTGAGAAATGCAACACTGCTATTCCCGATATTATTATTAATTAAAATATAACATGAATGTTATAATTACCAATACAGTGTAGGAAAAAGCTTGTTCAGTTCTGTTTTTACTTTTAAACGTGAGGAAAAAACTCCAAGTAAAGCACATTTTGTTTTCTACATTAAAGCATCCTTTTTTCAGGTAAGTTCAGGTCGGCCAGCTGCTTCGGGGCCACGAGCTGCAGCCTGGGGTACCACCAGTCACTACGAGTACACGAGCCAACGGGGAAATATTTTCCCATATATCAACTTCATGTTCTTGTCATAATAGATTTTTATTGAGAATCAATGCACTAAACAGCACGAATATCTTCATTTTCTCTTTTTTTTTCTCCCTCCCTCCCAGTGTTGCTAAAACCGACACTCTTGGACCTGAGACGTCTCCGCCGTTATCAGGCCAGCTGGCAGCCAGTCCACCGCCGCTCACTCACTGTGCTGAAAGCTGCACGGCATTTCGATAAGAGTTTCGAGTTTCGAGTTTACCTTGCATTACCATGTTTCTTGCTGGGTGTTATGACGGCCTGTATTACTCTTTGGGGTGTTGTGTCTACCCTCCAGGTGGTTTCGCCGTTATCTGGGTCCAGCCAGGCTCACACGGGGAGAGCTATAAATGAGCGCCGGGAAACGCGATAGCTCATGTGTGGCCATACACTACCTTTACTCTCATAAATAAAACATGAGCCACGGACCGTTTATGCAACGGATCCGTGTGGGTCTATCCAATTACATGCATCCGTGTGTGTGCCTGTGTTTGTTCCTGCTTCTCCTCGACGCACGAGAAATGTAAAATTATTTTGCCATTTTTGCATAGTGGCGCTTTTTGGCTTTTTCAATCATATCTTAATGAGCGGTTGGACTGTGGGGGAGAACCTCTTTTCTGTTTCTTTCATTCGCTCCGTGAGGCGTTCCTCCTCTGCTCCATGCTCTCCTCCAAGAGATAAACAGCTTACCTTTGGCATGACCCATTCCACTTTAATAAGCGCTAAGTACTCCACTGTCCCACTTTTCGAAAGCATTAATTTGATAAGTGAGGGGATCTCTCACTTAGCAATCATATTCTGGACAATTAAACCCATATCTGAAGAATAAGGCCTGTCTGGAAGGCTTTTTAGTGCCAATTATGTGGGAGCGTTTGTCTCAGTGTCTAATACTCTGTTGAAATGAGCCATTGTTGTCAGAGAGCCATCGCTGATACACTGACGTCGCATCTAGTCTTCAGTTCATTTTAATTTAAACATTAAGGAACAGGCTCTATCGTTGTGTGATGTCCACCGGCGAAACTCTGAATTCATTCAGTTTTTTTTCCACATATTTTGAAAGGAAATGAGCTTTTGTAGTTTTCTTTTTCACATCATTTTATCAAAATGATAAAAATTTCACTCGCCAAGTTAATTCCGGGGGTCTGGGAAACTCAGCAGGGCACAAAAGTGAGTGCTCTGCTCCTTCTCTCAAATGATCTGAAGCTGAAAGACCCCCTGCAGCAAGCGAATTTGGGCCATCTGAAACTAAAGATAGCAATCGTGAGAGAAACGTGGTGAAATTGTTGGTTGTCGATCGAAAGCGTCGGTCGCAGAGCCGACACGTCCCACAAATTTAGGCCGGCAACAGCCACTGCTTGCAGAACCGACCAATCGCAGCACCACGAGAAATCCCACAAAAGCCGAAGCAGGAAGCATTACTGGAGGAAGCGATACTCTCCTGCAGAGATAATTCAAAGCTTTGCCTTTGTTTTCTCTTTTCTCAATAAATCAAACCGGAGCTTTGTTTACAACATGTCTGATCATCTGACAGCTCAAGTTCACAGGGACGACATTTTTTTGACCGAATCCCAAAACAAACCCAAACCTGAGGTGCATAAATGTATCTGTTTGTTTAAAAGGGTACACGATCTGAAGAGGGCCCGAGGACAGTCGGACATGATCAGAATAGACCGGAGGATCATTAAACCCGATACAACAGACCGAAACAGAGAAAGAGCTCCAACGCTGGCAGCAGCACTGTCAAACATCAATTAACAGCCAGGGCGGTAGAAAGAAAAGTATGCACGTTGTTTTTTTCCTGCACTTCATACTCCATCTCGCCTCAAAACACACAATTTTCTGCCGTGATGGTTATAAAACATGATCGGAGCTGATAGCCAGTCTGCTCTGATTCCCTCAGGCAGCAGACACACTGACACACAGACCCAAAACCTGCAGCGGTGCGACGTACTGTAACCCTAACGCAATCTGATCAGACTGAACACGCGGCCATTTGGACCCTGCTGGGCCCCTGTTTCCTGTCCCCGTCGCTGCGGTGTCGGCCGCAGTTACAAGTCGCAGAAACAACAACAACAAAAACAAGAGTTCTCCATCAGCTTCCCCCAAATTAATTCAGTTATACAGCAGGTCAGCTCGTGGGTATGTCGACCTGACTGACCCGAGCTCAAACCCACACTGCCAACATCGCCTTGCCCCTCACCCCCCCTCCGCTCCCCAGTCCCAACATGACAAATGAAGAACTATGAGGCCATGGAACAACTGGATAAACACAGGCAGTCGAGCCAGCGGTGTGCAGGGATCAGTCAAACGTCATCGCCTCCTGACAGCCGGGTCAGCGGGGTCTCATGTAATAGTGATGAATGTTCCTCCTGCACTGATGTGAAGCTTCAAGTGCACAAACCATAAAAAAAAACTCTCAACAGATTGTTTATCGCCATATCTGGACTCTCAAATACTCCCTGAAATCGTCCTGCAGTGTCTTTCACGCCTCTGAGTGCGTTCAACGGTGGCGGGCGAGTCACTCGGCAGCTCGGCGGGCACGTTGCTGACCGACTTGATTACGTGACGCGAGCTGGAGTCACTCTGTGATTCAGGTGGCAGAGTCGAAAAATAAACAGCGTGCAGTGATTAGGGGCAGGTCCTTGAAGAGGTGCATGTTTTTAATGAGTGAAAGTAATATTTGGAGGTTTGTGACTCATGAATCAGGATTAAAAATCATTATTCTTAGAACGGTCGCGCCTAAATTTCACTTTCTGTTGATGTAAACTTAGTAATTGACACAGCATCACATATCTAAGGAATGTAAGGAAAATAACTAAACTTTTTTTGTAATTTAAAAACATTGCAGGTTTCTGTGATATCTCAAAACTAGCTTTGTAATAGTCGCTGAAATGAGATGGCACACTCTGCGCTTTGTTTCTGTCTGGGTGTTTTATCCTCTGGACAAGCCACCTTGTTTTGGTAGACGAGATTAGATCATGATTCACTTCATGGAATCAATTTCACAGTGTATTACAGCAGCATCCCCTGCAAGATCAGCCTGAATGTCATTTTGGGGGAATGATTTGTCTCGCTCGGAGTGCACAAGCGTTTCCCCGCGTACTGTACCTACACTCCTCAGTTTATCATATTTGCCCTCGGAAAATCTTTATTAGCGTGAAAGGCTTGCACCGGGTCTCGCGGGAGAGCGGGCTGGCATTGATGCGGATGACAGCAGCAGTCTCTTTCGCACTCTGTAGTGTTGACAGACGTGGAAATAGTAAGGATCTGTCAGGAGGCACTGCGGAACCCACCGCTCGAGCCGCGCCGGCTATAAATATTTCAGGAAATAACAATCAGGGCTGTTTATTCTCTCCGAAGTTATCCATAAGTATGACTGACTTGTTTTGAAGACGGTTGTTGTTTTGACAGATTTCGGGGGGCTGACAGTGACTGCTCCCTGTCTGTGTTTTTTCAGCGTGCGCGCTGACGTTGTGTCTGCCACTTCAGCTGAGATGAAGCCGACGGGGCTGCGGGTGCACATGTCTTCTCTGAAACATCTCGTTTGTTTTTTTTTCATGAATCTGTGCTTTTTTTTTCACATCCTCGTGTTCATCAGAGGTGGATAAACATGGAGCTGACAAATGACGAGGGAAAAGTTATGACACTGAAGATAATTGTCAGTTTAGAGTAGCAAGCTCAAGGATGTATCTATCACTGAGGACCCTGAATTTATTAAAATATAAAGGAGACATTTGATCGCTCTCTGGCTTATCTTGCTGATCCTGGTTTTAGCATGTAAAGTAACCATATCTGGTCCATACATACATGCGCTATATTTGTTAAAATAACTCAAATGTGAAAAAACTAATGTCTTAACCAGCTAACTTTAGGTGCTGAATTCACCAGGAAAATCCACGTCACTGAACAGAAGCACCCATAATCTCTTTTCCAGGGTTTCCTCCCTCCGGTAACAACGCCAGTTCCGCTCAGTTTCAACTCTGCCAACAATACACAACTCTTATTTCACTCCCCTCAAACATCACTGAGCGTCTGTCCTGCACCTGTCCGAGGTGTGTTTTCTGACAAACCCCGGGGGAAACAAACGCTTCCTGGGCTACTGCACAGCCGAGGCTCTATCCAATAGTCCTGCTTGCTTGCCAGGTGCTGAGGGAGGATCTGTAAATGGGTTAGAGGAAATAACCTGGGTTCTGTATTTCCTGAAATATTATTATTTGCCTCAGCTACAGGGGGGTGCCAGGCCTTTAAGTGACGCAAACTTGTCTTACAGACATGCCCTCTGTTTCATAAGTACATCTGGAGCTGTTTTAAAATGTCTTGTTGTTTGCATTAAGTTGTTATTCAACACGTTCTGTGTGCATTTCAAATTAAGAGCCCTCCAGCGCTTCATGGTTCTGAAGATTTTCATGTCTTAAAAGGGCTTTTAATGTGAAATATTTGCAAGAATGCAACAGCGATTTCTACAGTTCCCATGTGGCGCTTCAGATGCAGATATCTGATGTACTGCCAAGACATTTGATTCAGATATTCATATACTTCTCATGATGAAATGTAAAAACTTTGGTGATCCCTGACTCTTCATTGAGCAGGATCAGGTCAATTTTTTACTTTTTCCAATACTTTGGTTCATGATTAATAGAGAACTATACTTTCTGAATACTTTAAAGTCAACACAAAAAGGTCTTAATATTTCTCCATCAGTTTTATTTTCCGCACTGTAGATAAGATGACTTTTAGGACAAGCAAAACTTTTAAAGATAATATAATTAAAGTTGAGTAAAATATAACAAATGAAACCATTTTGGAGGCTTATATTTTGTATCTGGTCTAAATGATTTAAGGTGGCTGGCTGTTACTTTAAACCGAGTTAATACTCTCAGCAATCCTTGGCAGACGACGCTCTGCTGAGGCACTTTTGAAAGAACTGGAGACAACACTGCACAATTGCAACAAAGAAGTAAAATGTCGCCGACACTGTAACGACCTTCATCCTCCCACAGTCCAAACACTGATTTGTTCAGGAGCCTCTTTTTTTCCCGTCTTTTTACACCCTGGAGTTTGCAAAAACTCCAAGGTAACCATTCAGTAAAAACCTCAGGCAATTATTTCAACAGGTTAGTAATTTTGAGCTAAAATTAGCACCAGACAAACAAGGATTGATTTAGAAGGAGGCATCGATTACTGCGTCGTCATGACCAGTGTTTGTAATTAACTATCGTCTTTAACTTGGCACAGCATCCTGTCTTAAAAGACTGATTTGCTAAACAGGTTGTTAAAAAATATGCTTTGTCAGAACACTTGATTGACGAAAAAGCAGAATAGTTAAACCAAGAAGACTTTTATCAAACTGACTGTAAATCAGAGCAGGAGTGGTGAAAGTGTCAAATTGTCAGGAACAGACAGTCTCATCCTCTTTCCTGATGGAGGTTCAATGTCATGCCTTCTGCTGTCTTCTTGATGAGGGTTGGAGCATTTGAAGAACCTTACTTTAAAAAAAAAAAATTATGCTCTGAAAATATATTATTCCAAACTCCTGAATGAATAAAAACTCATCACCTCTCAAAGTATTGCTCTGAGCTGTTATACGTTATTCATACAGTCTGTTACCTTGCAGGTAAGCCAAAAAAAGATCTTGAAAAGTGCCGTCATCGCTCATTTTTGTAGTCAGTAGTTGAGGCAAATGCCTGTTTTTGTGTTTTTGTTGCTTAAACAGCAAATAATTATTGAAGCCAAACGCACTTGCATGCAATACTCTGCATGCATTCCCACGGCAGTCTTTAATAAATCACCGAATCTACACTGACACTGATAAATCACCTCAGCAATGTCAAGGAAGAAAAAAACATCAACGAAAAAAGAAAAACCTATGTGTAATCCAAGAAATGGCTTCTGTTTTTTCGGATAAATCAAGAAAAAATGCCTAAAAATAACCAACAAAACTGATCCATGATTCTCGAGAGCACATCTGACATGGGTAAATGTAATGTTTAGCAAATCAGAGCGAGGTGGGGGAAAACAAACAACATGGAAAAGGAGGAAGAGGAGAGGCGTGAGGCCTTCCTGAGCAGGTGGCAGAGACGTCCAGATGCTGCAGAGAAGCAGCGAAGCAGATAATGTCCTGCCTAGATTACCTCCAGGGCCTGATTACAGTGGAGCGTCCTCATCTGGGTCAGCTCAGAGCCGGTTCTGCAGGGATCAGCTGTTCTCGCTGTCGTCCCGATGATCCGAGGTCGCGTCTGTCCACGAGACGCAGAGGATTGAAAACAGCTTTTGCATGTAGTAAAATTAAATGTTCATTCCAACGTGTGTGTTACATGAAAAAAAATCTGCATGAAAAAAATAAACCACTTATGTTGCTCATTTTTAGTTTTCTAAGCATTTTCAGTCAATTTGATCACATTGTACTGAAATATCTCATCTTTACCATCTAAATCTTCTGCACATTTGAGCACCTTCAAATAACTTGATTGCACACCAGTGATGAAATATCGTGACATAGTATAGTTTATTTCACTATAAATAATGTACTGTAACTTTGTTGTCGTTTTTCTGTCGTTATGCCCACTCCAAGTTTGCTCAAATTAGTGATGGACTCCATCAGATACTCTGCTCTGATTGGTTGTTTTGACCTTGCAGGCAGCAGGCGGATTCATTTTATCAGTTTTACGTCCTACTCTCAGGCCATAGTGACAATTTTAGTCACTAAAAGTCATTTTGTAATAAGTTACCTAATTCTGCTTTTATGGCTGGTGATGAGAAATTTTCTTGTCTGACTCCTGCAGGGAGGCCTCCGTCTTTTCATGAGCTACCACTGTCTGACACTGTTAACCTAATTGGTACATGACTGCCTGCACACTCAGGGACTGATGATTATTGCTGATGGTGGTCATTTTGCATATCGATGTAACTCCCAAAATTATAAAGACCAAGGCTTAAAGGCTTTATAATGACCAATAACCAATACAGATTAGATACTCAATCTTCAGAAAAAAAAATTTAATATAATGCTACTATTACTGGAAATAAATCTAAAACACTCAGATTAATACCATTTAATGATCTTTAATTTTCCACCCACAGTTGGTTTGGAATCATACAAAAGGCAAGTGGTATAATTTCAAGGAATAGATTTACATTTACACTTGTTGAAATAATCTTTATTGTGAGTTACAGTAATTCCAGTTTTTGTACAAATGAAACAAGATATAATGTTTTAATCAGCGAGTTTCTTTTTGTTTCCTGTCTATATGTTCAGCTATGCTAACTGTTTGCAGCAGCTTCATTTTTATAGTATGTATTGATGGGAGTGGAGAAAGAAGCTTCTTTTGACTGCAGCACAAACTATTCATTAAACCTTGAATGCCCAGTGACTGAAAAGGGTTTCTCTCTCTGGTATGTGAAGGGCAGTAATGGCTTTTAAACAGCCCGTGTCCATGATATGTTTTATTCTGTGTTAATCCTGTTAAAAAAAAACTTGCAGTGCCTCACTGGTCTGCCATTACAAACAGAAACATTGTCCTCAGAGTGCATCTGATGTATAGAATTGAACAAAAAACACACACTAATGTACTTTTACCTTCCCACAAGTCAGCTACATTATGATCTCAGTGTCTCTGCTGCTGACATGCCACATGTATACATTGAAAGAAAGATGATTTTATTGTGTTTTATCCACCAGCATCTATTACTCAGTATCCTGTTATGCTACATACTTTTCCTTTAATTTAGTTTCTCTTCTGATGGATTGCTGGCATCTCGCTTGAAGCCACAGTCCACACTTTGTCGTGTAAATAGGATTTCATTTTCACTGCCGACTTTGCCTAAACATCGGCGGAGGTGTGTGCACTCGCACAACTTGAGAGACAGAGAATCAGCTGAGAGACACTTGGCAGTGCCATCGTTTGAGAGTGCAAACATAATTAACTAATCATGCCGGCTGACACGTTACAAATACAGATGTAATTGACTGCCAATGCAAGTTTGAAATATTCATACAGACGAGTCGCAACAGTTAGACAGTGATACTGTAACAAACACAATCCCAAAACTAATTGGGTCAGCCACTGCTCAAAGAGGCAATTTGGAAAGCAATTACTGTCTCCAGTTTTGCTCGTGAGCGGCTGATAACCGCGTGAAAATATCTAAATCCTCTGATGGATCTTTTCAAACATGACTTCACAACAGTTAATCAATTCAAGCATCACAGGTACGCGATGAATGCACAGATATTACAGCCACCAATCCTTGAGTGACTTGCATCCTGTAGGAATGTGACCAATTCCATGATCCAATCCCATTATCATCAAAGTAACGGTCCCCGGCTGCATATGATCAAACACTGGATTTGTGCCTCTGAAGTTTCACCGACTGAAACCAAATCCAAAGGAGCCGAAAATGGAGCGGCTAATGTCGAAGGTGAATGAAATTGCTCACACACAGTCGCTCTTGTGTAAAGGGTTGCATTAAAGGAGGCGATCAGTGGAGAATGACTGGGTGATACAGCATAATATGTGTCAGTAATGAATAACGTAATTGATGTCAAGTCAATTTCAAGTTCAAAATTAAGAGGTTATCACAAGTTGTTAATGACTTTTTGTTTATTTCTTCCATGTTTGCTATATCTATATATAAACTGAATGTTCAGTTTGCCCAAATTACAAAACCTCTTTCCACACTTACCACTATGATGACTGGTTATTTATTTTTTCTTGTAAAGATTTTCATATCATATTTTCAGACATCTGCCTCTGAAAGAAATTCTTCATCAGATCCAATATAATTGAGACATTGGATTAATTTTACATGTCTTTCTCCCGCTTTGGTCCATCAAATAGTTGTTGAGATACTAGTAAAATATTGATAGGAGAAGCAGAGATTAAAGTACAAAGACATACAGTATATTTAAATAAAGAGAGTATGAAGGGAATAGCATGAATAAACAAATTGTTCATCTAAATGCATAAAATGGATTAAGTAACTGAAAGATGAAAATGAGGATCACAATATATTCCAAAATTTTGACAAAATAAAATTGTGGAGAAAAACTGATAGAAAGATCAGACTTCCTGAAATCAGCAGGAATGATTTTGAAGGCACGCGAGCATGGACCCTCCTGGAGTTTTATGCCCAAGTGAAGCAAGTTCAGTTCAAGGAAGAAGCATGAATTAAGTCTCTTTTAACTGTGCTCATTAGAATTTGACATTTTTTTAAGTAGAAATGTTCATCTCATTGTTGCATTTGAAAGGAGGTTACACATACATTTAAAGGGACCACTGAGATTCACGGCAAATTTCATGGAAATTTGACCATCAATGCTTGAGGTACTTTGTGATGGACCCAAGTGTTGTTCATAGAGAAAGGCAGAAAAGAAAATGACCAGGAAGCATACTCTGGGGTCCACGAATATTATTAACAAACTCCTTCCCATTCGTTGAGCAGGCTAAATGGCCCAGGGAAAAATACTGTTGTTTTGCTGCGTATTTATGAAACACAACTGAAATACTTGTGTTTACCGTGGCAGCAGTGTGACATCTCTGACACCGCTGCTGCTCTGCAAGCAAATAATGATTCACAGCTCTTTCAATTAGCTCAGAGGCCCTGATGTAGTGGCCAGGGAGAAGCACATTGCCTCAGCCATAAATCAAAAGGAATTACAAACTAGAAGACATGCCAAGACTGAACATGGAGATGCATCCCACTTCTAAATATGCATCTACATGTTCCATAAATTCATTCATATAGTCCAATTTCCACATCCATCAGTGCATGGCTTGATAAAGATTAGTCACAATGAGTGCCTTGAGTCAGCTAATGCTCGGCTAAATCATTCATTTGCTCCAATTAAAGAGGCGAAAACCTATTTCTGGCTCGCACACTCAGTCTTTGAAACAGCTGCGTTATTAGTTGTTGATTAAGTTTGTTTGTGAGCCTCTGTTCATTTGCATTTTTGAAGCTCCTTACAATTTTCAGCCTCCAAAAATGCCTCCGAAGGCAGCCGGCAGATGGCTGCTATTCAGTGTTTATCAAGCAACACTAACTTTCATGTCTTTCACTTGGGTCTCCAGAGACTCATTATCAATGCTAGTTAGATGCTATATTAAAAGGCGGTTCAGAGGTTGAACACCTGGCAGAAGATGAAGAATTTTAAAGAAATCTGAACACTTGTGTCAATAAAGCTATAAGAAATTTACTATATAGAAAATAGAGCTCGGAAAGAACATGCTCCAAGGTTGATCCTCATTTGGGAAATCCCACTGATATGGTAATTCATAGAGGACCCCCACAGTGCTGTGTACAAGGACCATCCTCACACTGTATATGTACATCCATCAGTTAAGCTTTTTTTCTTTCATAGCCTGGCTCTATCAGCGAGGGGTGTCAAGGCCCGAGGCACAAACCTACTGAAAACCATCAGAATAATTCAATCAGATTGCCCAGAGATCTCATTACAGGTCTGGAGTGGGACGCTAAGCATTAGACTTTCAGTGTTGCTGGCGGAGGCTCTCTGAAGGCGGAGGGTCGACTGATTGACAGACTGAAGGTTCTTTCAGGGTGAGTTCATAGTTAAATTGCCTTGCGCTTCTCTTCTTCTGTATCGGTGCTCTGTCTCTCAACTATCACATTTTCCGACACCTACTTTGAAGACCTCCATGTAAAAGGTGTAGCAGAGCAGCCAGAGCACATTACAATACGTTTTCTGATAAAAGAATCTAATTTTGTTAGTTTTTTTTTTCCAGCATACATGTGAGATGCTTCAGTAAAACCGCCTATAAATCAAATATTAAAGTAATCTAATACACTTTGACAGTTCTTTAAATAATGATTTACAGCCTGGTCCTACATTATTGATATCTCAGCAACTACTGGATGAATTTCCATGAGCTGGGCATCCATGGTACACAGAGGATGAATCCTAATGACTCTGATAATCCCCCTGACAACCTAATGACTTTGGAAATCCCTACAATTTTTAGTAAGCACCATCAACAAGCCAAACCTTTCACTTACCCTGTCAAATGTCTCAGCATCAACCAAATGGACATTCATGGCTCCATGACAATGCACCCTAATGACTTTTGGTCAAACACCATCATAAGATTGGCATTTTGGTTTCAATAAATACAGTTTGGTACAGACATTCATGCTCTCCTCAGGATGTATAACTTTGGTGGCCATTAACCTTTCATGTAGCATCATCATCAGGTGCAAAACAAATCAGTATGATCCAATTCAAAATGAATGACAGTCTCTTCAGGTTTATCTGTACTTTGTATTTAGTGCTAATAAGCTATATAATATAATGATTACATGATATGACATGTATGATAACATGCTACACTAAAATAGGGAACAAAGTAAATATTTCCTGTCAAACTTCAGCATGGCAGCAGTGTCACTGTGTGCATGTTGGCTTGCATTACAGAGTGTAATCGTAGTAGATTTACAGCAACAGAAGATGCTGCTGGGAAAATTTGTATCCTCAAAGTTTGGTTTCTCATCAAAATGCACAATAACAGTGTCTTCAGGAACATTTCCCTCAAAATATTCATGTCATCTGCTCGACTCATGGGATTGCAAACACTGTGCTGGATACTAAAAGCCCATTGCATCTAGCAGAGCATCTTACCTGGAACCGTGTTTACTCAGACGAAAATATCTTCAGATCATTGGATCTTTTTTTTTTTTTTTTTTTTTTTTTAACCTTGCAGTGTTTCTGTGGTGTGGAAATAGAAATGATTTTTCAAAAAAACTCTCAAGGGCAAAGTGTGAAATGTACATTGTCAGACAAAAAGCTGTTCTGCTGCTACACAGCATCTCACTAATGAAATACAAATCTCAGTCTGAAGCTGTGCCGTGAGTTTGGAGACGGGGATCTCTTTATGTGAGCCTAACTGCAGCATCTGGAGAGAAGAAGCGAACATTTTCTCAAGTTAAATTCTCTGCTGGGAGCTGCAGGTTTAATGGCTGCTGGTTGCTTCACGAAAGGCTTTTACTTTGTCATGTTTTGTATTATACATCGTAAGGTGCAGGGCAGAATCAGTAAAATGCAGCTAGGAAAGAGTACTTGCCGACAAATTATACAAAATTGTTCTGCACTGACAAATAATCACACGCGGCCTGAAATAAAAACACATATTCTGCACCTTACTTCTGTGTCATTTCTATCACTTCCCCTCTTTTATGAAGGTCGCGTCTCCAGCAGCAGCTTTACCTGACTTCACTAACCTGTCTCCCTCATTCTCTCCATCTCTCACAGACTTTTTGTTCATTTCCTTTCCAGTCCATTTGTTCTCCAATTATATTCCATTACCAGACCATGGACCATTTAGCTTTCTGACCCATCTCTCTCTGTCTCTCTTTCTCTTTTAGTCTGGAGTGTTGACCAGTCCATGTGACTCAGATTTAGACTCTAAAGAGCAGCAAATCCACTGAGGGGCACAAAAAAAGGGGGGTGAAAAAGCAGAATAACAGCTCAGATAAACTTGCTCTCAGGAAGAAATACCTTCCGCTGAATGAACCGCAGTCTCTGAAAGGCCATTTCTGATTTTCTTTGGGATTATCCAACCTCATCTCTTTTGTCCTAAGCTCCTTTTTTGTCTCCAGTCTTTATGCTGCAATAAGATAAAATACAGAATATCGGCGCACATTAAAGTCCCTCTTAACTGCGATCGTCCAATCATAGTGTGGCAACAGCTGCTAGTCACTCAGGCCAGTCAGGCTTTAGAGTTTGGAGTCTTTTTGTGAGTCTTTCTAAACCCAAATGCAAAAGAAAAGTGTAATGAATTCATTAAAAAGTCTGTTTATTTGTGTAGTTACTACCAGCACCGGTACTTGGCTAACTACCAAACCACCCACAGAGCATAACTTCAGAGGCCAGATACCAAATCATCATCCACCTACATCAGATTGTGTTTTTAAAAAGCACCGACACGAACAGCAAGCTGGTCCTGCATTCTTCTATGTCAGTATGAAACACCACAGTTCATATCGTCCTACTCTTTATCGCATTTAATGTAATTTTCCTCATCATACTCATTATACTAAGACTGCTGCACTGCAATACAAGAACAGAGTTGCTTCTTTATTTTCCAGTCCTCTGCAGGAATCCTAAAGTAGTGCAGATGCTGATATGCAGCTTTAACCTCACTAATTTAGCCATCAAGAGCACATATAATACCTCTTCACAGGTTTCTTTCTATACATGTCACGAGGAAACTCGAGCTATGCAACAGCAAAACCAATAAAATCAACAGTCACCAACTAGAAATGAGAAATGAAGTGTGTGTACCAAGCTGTTTAAAAATGAGTAAGAAAATCAAGTTGTAGGAGTCCTTTCATATTCATTGTAGAGTGTGACAGGCATTGAATAAAATTACAAAAGGGGCCAACTGTGGATTATTAATTTCTTGGAGCTTTACATAACTACAAAAGTGGTTCTCTCAACCATTAATACGAGGAATGCAAAGACACCAACACATTTAGGTAAAGGAAAGTGGAAGGTGCTTAAAAAGACGCCTTCATTTATTGGAAAAATGAATCATTTTCTACACAGAAGACTATCTGCGCTTTTTCTGCTGCGATACTCTACCTTTGGTTGGATTTTAATTACATGTCAGGGCCTTTTTGACGCATCAGGCATCATTTATTAAGAGTTTTGTTTTGAAATATAAGCAGGCTTTAAATTCCTTTACCACTGCTGTATCCTCCCTGGGCCGTTTTCTTTCAGCTAATCCGAGAATTCTCCGCATGTGACAGATGAATGTTTGTAATGGGGCCACATCTTGCATACATTACATTAAAATAGCAGCGGAGAAGAGGAATGAATTGTGTGAATTCCTCCCGTGTTTCTTTTTGCCCTCTGGCTGCGCTTGTTAGCGTTTAATGAGCACTTGATCATATCTGATGTCTTTTTGGTCAGCTAAGGATAACATGGCGAGGAGTGGGAGGAGGTGAAGGAGGTCTCTCTCGTAACAACTTCTCTTGCAGCCCTTTAGTGATAAAAATGCTGCACGTTAGGGACGGTTGTAGCCTAAACAGACGTGGGCATGAGCCTGTCAGGTCAGGAGTTCAGATCCTACCAGCTCGCTGACCAACTGGGAGAATCTGGTTGGCGAGGGGTGAGCGAGTTACAGTGAAAAAAAGCCCTCAAGCAAGACACCTGGCCTCGAGCTGCTCTAGTGGGCAATAAGCAGAAGACTGTGGTTGTACCGGGCAGCTCCCAAGTGTGAGCATGTGTAACCTTATCAGGAAAAAAAAACCAATGCCCTGCTGCGAACAAGCTTGTGTGCTCAGCAAACCTTCCTCTGCATAATTAACACTTGGAAAAATGAACCTGAGCGAATGCGGGGTGAGGTCAGCCCACTGTTACCATCTGTGCAGCAGGAGCAGAGGAATCGTTACTGTTACCGTTGCAATGGAAAATACTGAATCAGATCCACACCACCGTATCCTCGGGACCCTCTGAAGTATTTAGAAGCACAGGAGATCTCTAAATCCACACTCATAAAATGCGTTTTCAAATATTTATATGCTTTTGGGCTCAGCTCGTGGTAAATTTGTGAATTTGTTACAGCTCCTGGGTATGTCTGGCAGGGTAAAATATTGAAAGTGCACAAACCTTTTATTGAAAAGCTCACATTATGAATCTGATTTAATCCTTGGGAGATGTGCAAATAAGACACCTATTTACTTTGGACTTCAAAATGGCTTGAGTATTTTAAAATGCATTTGAAAAAAAAAAGCTACTGCACAATTAACACTGCAGCCATGCATAAAAGATCAGGTTTAAGATCAGATAAGACTGTGCTGATCCCGGGTGGGTAAATTCGGAGAAACGAGCCAAGAAAACAGATTAAGAAAACAAATTTAATGCAATGAATTAAAATAGAATAAAGGAACATTACACATTCAAAGCCAAATACATTACAGAGTGCAGATAAAAGACCATGTAAGTCAGTTGTGTAAATATTTGTACGAAATCTAACTGTGGCTGCCATGAATGTTTTTAGCAAATTTCACCTACCCTGTATTTATTTAGGAACTTTTCTCAAAACCATAAATGTCAGGCTCGCAGTGGTGGAAAATCCCTGGATCACCAACATCATGAGGATGCAAGCTCAGGGAACCATGAATGTCTGTACCAGGTTTTGTGCCAGTCCATCTGGCAGGCTTTGAGATATTTCACCAAATAGGTGTAAACGTCAGTGGAGAGTTGGGGGATTACCAAAGTTGGATTTACCCTCTGGAAACTGTGAATGTCTGCAAACTATCATGTGGATTTGTCCAAAAGTTGTTATGATATTTCAGTCTTGCTGGTTTGAGATTATTTTAATATAATATAATAATCAGTTTTTATGCAGTGAAATAAGTAATATAGTATTTGATGCTTTAATACTGTGCAGCATTAACATCACAAACTGTGTTTTTTGTGTGTGTTTGTTTTACATGTAGGTCACTGGAAAACACTGTCATGTGATATAATGAAAGTCTGGAATATTTTGAACTTTAAGATTTCAGTTTAGCTCGACATTGATGAGGAGGCATGAAAGCATCCACAGTCACAACAAATGGTGCATGAACGCAAATTAAAAAACAATGCGGGCCGCTCTGCTGTGATGCGACGCACCAAGCAGCCGACTCTGAATGCATCATTGTCTTCGCGTCTTTGCCCCCGTTTGCGTGAACCGTGACTAAATGAAACCTTTTCTGTTCACTCAGCAGCGAGGCTTAGCCACCGTCTGCCGCTCCGCTGGCTCCTCCGCTCGCTCACTTCAATCTGTGCCAGGGGCTTTGTCCGTCCGGGAGATTCACTGCCGCGCGCCGAGCCCATCAAGAGAGGCGCTTTACTGTAAACAGAGGAAGCTGAGGGCCGTGATGAGGTTTTCGGAGGCCGGGGAGAGCGGCGCTGGGTCAAGGCACAACAAATCAACGGGGCTTCGTCGGGATAACGTGATCCGGCCCGGAGCCAAAGAATTACAGCGAGGGGAGAGGAGAGGTGAAGGATTTACATTTGAAATTCAGGCGTTCAGGTGTCACAGACCCACCTCCTCGCGTCACAGGCGTCCTTGAGCAAAACTCCTCGGACGCTATAAGGCCGTCAGCAAAAGTTGTAAAATCTTAATCTAATTATCGGTTTATAGGCAACCTTTTAAATCATTTGAGTGTTAATGAAAGTGACTGCGGCATCAATCCCCTCGCAAGACGCCGTCGTCAATTATTGTCTAGTTTCAAGTAATTGCTATTTAATAACGAGTCTAGCCTTAAACTACTCATACATTTTATTCATGGGGTGTAGTTGTGATTCATATATTATGGTTAGTGTGAGCAGAGCCTGTCCACTTTTGTGCCTCAGTCTCCGGCCCGTTTGCTTAATCAGCATCCATCACCAGACGTCTCATTTTATCTGCAGAGATTCCTCCAGCCCTGGTTTGGTTAACTGCATTAATAATATATTCATTCAAAAATAATTTAACATGGCAGCTAATTTCTATTTCCATTTACTTCTCCACACTTATAGACAAGCAGAAACCAACAAGGAGTTGTGCTAAAGTTTGGGGCCATGTAAACCAAGGCTGGATTACCAACTGAGCAAAATGCATATAAAGCTCTGTTCTGACTAGTCAAATCCACGTCACTGACTACATTACAAGACCTTTTCCAGGGCAGACATTTTGATCCTATTTATACTTCATGCATCTTTGGAGGGTCAGATAAGTGGGGATGTAATCCAAAGAATGTGTAAATTCATCCAACAACCAGTCAAGTTGGATTCAGATTCACACATCCAAGCCAGATGTTCGAAAGCAGTGAATGCATCCGTCTCTCCCAGACACACGACATCTGTGCTCCTCCCAGCTGTGACGGCATCAGGAGGCAGTCTGGAGATATCCTACACAGAGCTTTTTCTCATCTGTACCCATAATGCTCAAAAATAGCCATTTCAACATACACAGTCAAAATATAAAGATCTCCCAGCTGCTGTAGCCTTTATCTGATCTGATCTGTTCGACCACTGAGTAATCTGTGTGGGTGAGTCAGATTCATAAATGTGATTCATTCATGTGTTTGAGTCAGGTTAAGGACAGTTTTTAGCTAATATTTGTTAACCAGTTAACAGTCACCAAACAGCTGCAGCAGCATCGAGTTGAAAGCCTCATTTGCATCAACAAAGATGGATAGACACGTCGCTAAGTAGAAATGAAAGTGTCTTATATTTCTGGGTTTTATTGGACACTTTAAATGTGAGTGTAAATGAGGCCTTTGTCTTGTAAAATTAAGGGGGAAAAGGTGCAACCAATCACATAAATGATGGCCCTGTTGTTTTTCCAGTGTACCAGTGAGCTTTGACAGTGTGACAGTGAGCCAGCCTGTACAACACCTGCACCCTGAAACATTATTTACACCTGCGCTTTGCCTGCTCTGACATGTCAAAGTGTCTTGTGTGAAGATGTTTCCTGGTGAACCTCGATGGGGCAAATTTGCGAGGATTTCTGGACATGGGCACTGCCAAGTTTGGCCTTGAGGTTGACTTGTTTTGACCTCTTTGAAATGTCACTGCAACGCCCCACCTCTGAAACAGTCCAAGTCCACATCTAGCATGATGCACTTGATGGAAAATCATCAATTTCTCTCTTAAAACATCAAGAAGACGACTGTCTTTAATTTCAGTGATTGCACAGATGTGTTTTTTTATTCTCAGCACATCAACCCAGTGCAGATTACACAACTTCCTCAGCTATATTAGGTAAAATAAAACAAAAACAAAAAAATAAAGAGTCATCACAAGAGTAGAATCAACTAATCTTCTCACTTACCATGTTAAATATTTATCCATAAAGGAAATGAGTGTATACTGCCATGCTCTCCTTCCTCATCTCCCATCTACACATGTTTAATCAAACAACTCTACAGTAATTATTGCATTTCATTTGCGGCGTAATTAACGGGATAATCCTTGTTTGGCAGTTGTCTTTCCCAATCTACAGTATCAATCTCATTGTACGATAATCCCGACGTTACGCGAGTCTCCAAACAAATGACTGATTGATCTGTCGTCTAACAAATAGCACAGATTAGCTGTATTTGTGCACGCAATTTATTTAAAAAAAACAATGATCCTTCACTTCAAACAGACGGTGTAGTTGTGACATACAGACTTCTCATGAAAGGCATCTGTCATCAAGTCATTTCCTCTGCAGGGTCCATTAAATCAGACTTGTGTCCCATCGCTTCTCCTTAATATGTTTGGGAGTTTTTACTGCGTGGATGTAAATTTCTCTGCTCATGCACATCGGCAAGAAAAGGAAATGAAGCCTTCAGCTTGATTGCCTGTACAAAACCTATTAGATATTTGACCTATCAAAACGTAATCTCTGGTAACAGGGAAATGGAAATATATGTGAGTTTTTGATGCATATTAATCATGAAAACAGATATATTGCTATTACGCTGAGATTAGTTGCCTGTGGCGTTTTCTTGAGGAAGCATTCTGAGAGAAAATTGATGTGAAAATCGCATCTTAATTGAGTTTCCTTCTCAAGGAAGGAATCGTAATGGAAGCAGCACCAAAATATTAGTTGTTTTATGCTTCGAACGTTCGAGGAAATCACACAACTTGAGGCAACTTTATTAGAAATATTAACAGGAATACTAATAAAAAGGTGACAAGATGGATTGAGAGGAATGTGTTCTGTTGTTGTTCAGTTCAATAATAAAATATGCATTTGTCACACATTGTCGCTAATTAATCAAACATAGCTGTGGAATCTGGATTGCAAACTAATAACATTTGTTATTAAAGTAATTCTGCTTGATATTTTGAAGTGGAAATAAATAAAGATGTTATCTTATGAGAGATTTTTTAGGCAGGAAATTAATCAGAATATGTTTCGCTGATCACCTCTTGGCCTCTGACTGTTAAAAAAAAACAGAGACCTTTTTCCGAAGTGCTTTTAAAATCGCGCTCCCTCCTCCCCCAGTCAACACGTGTTCCTGCAGCCAGAAAATCCTTCCCCAGGAGCCTGCTAACACCTTCTATCACACACCATCAGCAGGATGTTTATTTTCCTGATTGTGCCGTGGGTGATTTAATAAGCGGGGAGAAATTGACTTTGCGGGGTCTGATGCTTCACCCCGGCGAGGTTAGCAACACGGACCGCGCGTTATTGGAGCGCTCGCCATTCGCCGGGCCGGCTGATGCACGGACCCAAATGGTTACCTGGTGGCTCAGCTGCAGCGAGCCTCCTCGAGATGCTTGATTGCTGCAATCTCCCGCGTGCGCCGGTAATCACACATCAAGCTGCGTGCCCGCTCAGTTTTGTATATGACTAAGTGTGCAGCGGGATGTACAAGACAGCGCCGGAGAGAATTGGGAGAATTAATACATCAAATTTAAGGGGAAAAAATGGTAAAAAGACATTGTTGGAGACAGCAATGCACACAGATAAACACAAACTCCCTCCCTCCCAAAGGATCCAACATGGGGACTTTGAGATAAATGAGCGAAAAGCAACACCTCGACTGCACCACTTATCACCGAGGTGGAGGTATTTTTCCACAAAAACAAAAATATATGCCATCAGAGTTATTTCAAAGATGTCGCCACTACATAAAAGTCTACACTAAAGCAGCTTTCAAACATTCGCTGGTCACATTTTTGTGTTTCAGCCGCTGCTTTTCAACCACACACTGTGTTTCAGTGTGGATGCAGGTTCAGCTGGTGGGTGCACAACCAGAATCATCAAAGAAGTTTCTTTTATACAAGATACTGTTTGCAATTTCTGCTCTTTTTGCACAAACCTGGACTCATTTGAAGGAAAGAAAAAACAGGCACGGGGATTTGAGGTCAGTAGGAAGCTTTTAAATATTTTCCGTCAGGGTTTTGTGGCCAGCGCTTTGTTTTACGCTGCTGTAGTTTTGGTGGAACAGCCTCTCTGCCGATGAAATGAGCATTTCATTTTATTGAAAGGGGCTGATTTTATAATTGGTTTGTACTCCTGTTCATTGGGAATGCTTTTGGAGTTCAGACTGTACTTTAATTTCAAGGTCACAGCAGTCTAAAAAGTGCAAAGCGGGAGCTGTTACAGATGCTCCAGTGAACCATTTTTGCCACCATGGTGTGATAGTTGGTATGATTCTGGCCTGAAATCATGTTCCACTGACTTTCCGTGAAGCTCAAGCAGAGAAAACCCTGATGACCCTCCAGGGAAGACATTATGCAACTGAACTCATATTCAGTGGAGGTAAGTTTGAAACCATGTGCTCAATTAGTGCTTTGTGGTACTGCACATAATGAGTTAAATTCAGGAGAAAAGGAGAAAAAGTTCTTTAAACTGTAAACCTGCAGGGAAAGTCTGGAATCGAGGCCGCACTTATGAAACGTTCACCTGTGGGAGACTTGCAGCTTTAGTAATAAGAGGCTGGCACATAAATAAACATACAGGACGCGTGCGTTTCATGTTTACCAAGCAGAGCGACGCCCGGCCTATCCGTCAGACGCTCAGCAACGTATCCAGTTCAGGCCAACGGCTCGATAAGTATTGATAAATGCAGGCCTGCCCGCCGCCCTCAGCTCACGGCGCTGTATCTTCTGAATCAGCATATCATTTCTAGAGTGCAGTGTGTGTGTTTGTGTGTGTATGGATTCGTTGCAGCAATATCTAAAGCCACACGCGTCCATAATTAACATTTCCACAGGGATCTTTAGTGACCATCTAATAGAGACGAGAGTGAATCCCGACCAGCTCTGCGAGTCCTGCGAGAACCATCGTTTCGGCCTCATTAGAACGCTCTGGCCTCAAATTAAAAACGCCGAAAAGGTTTATTTTGCCGTCAGGAATTATAAGCAGCTCCTAATGTGAGTTATTTAAATGCAACAAGATATTTTTTTTTGTGAGAGAGAGATGAAATAATATTTTCAGAGTCGCGCAGGGATTCGGGCCTTGAGGAAAGCTTTCATCACACCACTCGGTTCATTAATGCAGATTTGAACATGCTACCTTTCAGCATCCCCCTGGTTAAGCGCAAGGACGCCTCGGCTTCAAGGATGCATCTTGTTTTTACTGAGAGGGACTGGGAATCGCTTCAGCATCTGGCACGTTGCGCCCCTCGTAGCCCTTGTTACTCAAAGGGAGGTCACTGTTTTGCATAAGTGCAGAGATTTTCTTTTTCCTTTCTGAAACTTTGCGGCATGCGAGCCGACGCAGAGGCTGACATTTGATATCGACTGATCAAAAGTTGGCTTACGGCAAGAGAAAACTCGAAGGAAAGCGATGTATTTTCATAAATTATTGAAATTAAGCAATCCAGCGTTCTCAATTGAAATGAAAATGGCTTTGATGTACATAGGACGAAGTGTAAAGAGGAAATCTGTTTGTTTGGACTTCTCAAAACTTTTTAATTAAGCCTGAATCGAAGTAAAGGCGAACGTCTTCAATCTCACGCTCCTTCATCTTCTGCCTAATACGCACAAGTATCCGTTCATAAATAAGCTCAGGCGTGGGTCATTAATAACAGGAGAAAGTCATTACGTCTCTTCCGCACGCTGAATAATTGAGCCGCCGGTTGCCTTGTGCGCTCACTGTAAATATGCTCATGAGCTCGATTTTTGGCCGGCCGTGCGTGGACCGAGGACACATCAGTCTAATCAGGCTCTCGCTCTTCCTTCTCCTCCTCCTCCCGCCGCCGCCACTGCAAAGCGGCGCCCTGACCTTCGCCTGTTGTTGGCGTCGCAACCTGAGCAAACACGCTTTAATTGGATTAGTGGATGTGGCTGCGCTCTGACGGTGTCCTCGCAGGAACAGGAGTCGCTCACCTTTTGATCTCCGAGGAGGCAACAACAGCCTGTTAACACGGCGGGACGCGTCAGGGGGCAGAGCCGCCGCACGGACATGGCGACCTTCGCCATTTTTCCACGACCACATTTGCACCTCGACAAAGCTCTCGGTTTGATTCTTTTGAAATGGGAGGTCCTTCAAGGTCATGTTATTGCTTGTAGATGAAAAGGGACTTTGAAAGATATCAAATTGTCATCCATGAGAGGAAATGCTGTGTAGACAAAAAGCCAAGTTTTCTTTCTTTTTTTTTCTTTTATTCACGAAATGCATTCAAAGTCACTTCTGGTCCAAGGTTGCAGACGCGTTCAGTGTACTTGTCCTGTTTGTTAATATGATCTCAATGTATCAGATCAATGGGCTGAACAGCACCGCATCAATATGTGACATAAATAAAGTATTCTGCATTTACTCTCTCGTTGAATTAAACTCCCTTTCTTTCTCCGGGAGTGCGGCTTTAAAACCTTTTGCTCCGGTCCGTGCTGAATGAATCGCAGCATGTTGAAGGACACGACGTGTCTACAGGCGTTTGAGAACACAGGAAGCACAGCGGTCTACAGGCGGAGAGGGAGAATAAATATGCAGCAATGACTGAGTGTTCGGAGATGGAAGAACAGAGCGGGAGGATGGATTTTATCATGGTCCGCTTCCTCCTCTGTAATTATGCAGTAGGAGCACAGTAATGCAAAATAAAGAAGCTTAAAGACGGTGCCTTAAATTATTTTATAAGTCAGTTTGTGTGCGAAAACAATCGAGCAATAGAAACCCAGTTTTTGCAGTCGGCCTTGACTTTCTGCTCTGCGCCTGCTGCTGATGTATGAGTCACTTTCAGAGACAAAATTACGCTTTTTGAAAGGTTTCCTCGGGCGTTGATGACATTGATAATTTATCAGCAAAGAGACAAAAAAGACACTCACCTGTAGCAACATCTTTTCCACACAGATACTTCTGGTTTTATTTGGTTTGATTAAAATTTATATTGGAAAGTTTGAACACTGTAGTACAGCATCTTAACTACACATGAGAAAAAAATGAGTGAAATGTCTTTTTTGTGGAACTTAAATGTGACAAAAGGCTAAAAAAAGACATTACCTGCTATATAAAATAGCTAAAGGTAAAGTATTGTTTGTCGTTATGTTTTTTTGAGCCTGATGGGACAAACAGACTACAGGTTACTGCGATTGTTAACATTTTTGTTATCGTTGCTTCAGATAGACTATACTCTGATCAATATGTTGAATTTCTTCCACATATTCCCAAACTCACGCTAGAGATGTTTATTCACGCTTACAATCATCCCAGTTTGGACTGTTTCTTTTTCACCACCCACAGTGAATCGTCTCCGGGCCTCCTACGAATGGCTCCTGCAGCGAAGCGACTCACATCACAACAGTCGTTTTTCTTTAAAGTGGCCTCTCATCAAGTTCAGGATTCATTTTAAGCCTCTTGTTTTCACATTGTTCCTCAGGTTGAAAACAAAAGATGATTGCATCTCCAACAGTGTCGAATGCCCCTCCCTTTAGAGATGCCTGAAAAAGCCCCTGAAGACTTGAAGTTTTGTGTTTTTAAGGTAAGTTGGTGAGAATGCTTTGTTTTTTTTTTTTTTTAATTTCTTTTCATTGTATTTCAGCATCATTTCAAATATTTTATTCTTGTTTAAGATGCTATACCAAACAAACTTTCATCATTTATTTAATTATTCTGACAATGGCAATAAAGTTTAATGTGCTATATATTCTCAGCTGACATTTCGAGCAAAAAAAAAAAGAAGTCAGGAGGGATAACTTAGTGACGGGGAAATGAAAGAGGGCACAGTGTTTACTTAATCCCTGTCAAAACTGTACAGGGAGCCACATTTCCTCTTTTTTTTTTGGGCACTGAGAGCACAATTATTGGTGCTCGTCTGTGAAAGTTCACATTAACAACAGTGTTCAACAATGGTGTAGGAAGGAGTGTGAGTGAGAGGAGAGAGCGTACGTGGAGGAATAACGCCTTTGTTGTTCGGCAGCTCTCAGCAAACACAATTATACTAGAAACAGCGTGGTGATTAGAGTGTCAGGCTTTTTTTTTGTCCCAATATAGTAAAATAACAGTCCACCCACTACGGCAAATTCATGCGCGATTGTATCATCAGTGTTTAACTTGTTTCTCGCAGGTAGCAAAGTTAATTAAACTGTCATTGTTTTAGGGATAATCTTGATGCAATCTCCATCCTACAGGACGGCTTTTAATGCACTTTAATGTGAAATCAAAAAAACTTTGATGAAAGCGCTCATAAAAGTGAGCTTCATCCTCATGCAAATGATATAAAAAAAAAAAAAAAAAACTGAGACTCACTAAAACTGACACGAGACGGTTTTTAAGCCGCGATACCTGACAGCCTTTTGATTTACAACTTTTTGAATAATGACTTGTGAATATACAAGCACAGAGTAGCAACATAGCCTCTGCATAGTGTAATGTTTGCATCAGTAAGCGCAGTGCTGAGGAGTATTTGCAAATATTGCCTCATTCCGGTTTATTACGAAAGCTTGAAATACACGTCAGTCATTGAATATTGTTATAAAATCTCTGAACAAGAAACTAAAGATAAAAAAAATAAAGATAATCTGTTCTCTTATTTGCACCAAACATGCAAGAACGAAAACCTTTAGATTAAGAAACATTGTATCATCTTTCGATCAACTTGGGAATTAAGGCATTGTTTCATTTCTTTTTGTTTGCACTCAAAGGATTAAATGCTCTTCTGTGGCTTTGGAATTTGTGGCGTTCTCATGAAATCCTCTCAAAGCCTGCTGGATCAACTTTGAAAAAAATCATCACAGTGCTTTTGAAGAGTTGACACGCACACAAAGAAGGGCCTTGGAACGTGACAGGTGGCCACGTATACAGTCTGCACTGTTCCTACTATTTACAAATGACAGCTGAGATTGTACTCTCCACTGTAATGTTTTTTTTCCAAACATTTCTTAAAAGCCACATCAGCCTCGGGTATGGACCATTTCATACAGCATGGATGCGACGGCAACATCCATTTCTGGGCTTTATCACTCCTCTGATTCGCCTCTCCTATACCTTCCTGTCGCCATGGCAGCGGCAGTCGGAAGCAGTTTGATAACTCCGTATCTTTATCGAGGGGGGGAAGAAAAAAAAGCCCGGCTGACATTTGGAGTAAGTTGGCTGATACAACATTGAGGGCGACATTCATTTCACCTCTTTCAGCCCGCATCTTCATCTCTGTCTGGAGGTATTTTCATAGATGAATAATCCGAGCGAGGACACGCATGTCGTGATAAAGCAACAGAATAAATTGTTGCTTGCAGCCTCGTATTGTGAAAATGCCAGCTGCTGCTGGTTTCTCCTTAAACGAGATACTGAGTCAGTTTCAACCACTGTACATCTTGATCCCTCAGCTGCTGAATCCAGTAACCGAGTTAAATTTATCTGAAAACGCTGTGTGCCAGGAAGTTGGTTTTTGTACTTCTGCAAATAAAACTGTGAAGTCTAAATATGTTGTTGTTGGAAGTTGTTTTAAAACGAAGACCTTCAGTTTCTTTGGTTACTAAAGTGTGTGAGGCTCGTCATATAGACCTTTTAGAAGCAGACGTTTTGACCTTTCTTAAGCAGGAAAAGCATGTTATTGATTACAACCTGCACTTTTGTTGCTATGACATGTCAGAACATCTATAAAGGGAAAAAGGACTATTGCCAAGATCACTCCCTCACTCCTTTTAAGTCAGGGGATAATTTGTGCAGTTATTCAACTTATTTAGATTAAAAATAAATGATTATATGATTTATTTTGAAAAAAATATATCCATAAAGAATGTAATTCTTTCTTACAAAATGTAGGCAGTGGGTTGAAACACTGACAGCTAAAACTCTTGAATAAATGGTGAAATATTTTGATCTTTAATTGAAAGAGCTTACTAGGATTAATAGATAGATGGTTCAAAGGTCGAGCTTCAACCACTCCAAGTAATGTTGGTATGAATGCAAATGTCACCGAGCATTAACGCTGCACAAGAAATAAACACAGTCAACCTCTTTTGATTTGAAGTGCTTGGGTTCATGTGCAAGGCTGAGGAGTTGCGTCAGACACAAAAAGCTGGGTATCGCTGCTCTGATGATCAGCAGTGCGCTCTGCAGAAGCAGCAGTTTGAGATTTCATAGAGTGATATCCATAATTTTGCATCAGCACAGACAAACGTGTTCCTGCATGGCTGTGATTTTATAATGCATTGTGGGATTGTTTCTATGAATCTGACACTCAAATGAAAATGGGGACAGTGAAAAACTATCTCTCAGCAAAACCTATCTGGTTGTTGTCTCAGTAGTTTGGCTCGAAAAACAGACAGGACAACCCAAATGCAGGATGCTACTCTGGAACAAGATTTGCTGTGGTTTTTAATTATAAAAATAAAGTCTCTCAAAAACAAAATCCAAAAGCACATGTAGATGGCAAAACTCAAAACTGTCTTGAACGGCAAGATCATCTAGAACCTGAATCATGAAAGGAAACCACACGGCCACGACGTGAACATAAAAGGCACACATGATACAACGATCTGGCAACAAGACAAGGGAAGACACAGATATAAATGCACAAGAGGTAATAAGGAACAGGTGGACACAATCAGGGCGGGGCAGACAATCACACAGGCGGGAAACACTGTGGCAGGAAGTAAAGGGACCTGAAACACAAGGGAGAGTGGATTGAAAAATAAAACATGACATGCAAGAACATAGAACCAGAAACATGACGGACATGGAAACTTAACATGATGAGACATAACAGACCAAGAAACCAACTAAACACACAAAACCAAAACATGAAACACTGACAAACCAGAAACAGACACAACAGACATGGAACTTAACAAACAGGACGAGACACAACCAAATCCTGACAGACGTGAAAACTAGACATAACTAGACATGGAAAACCAGAGAAAAACAGGACAAGAAACAAAACATGACAAAAGGTCAAAGTTTCTCAGGTCATAACACAGGAACATTTCTTTTCATGGCATAAAGCTTTTCCCAACTATCTAGCGCACAATCTTAGTGGTCGATTTTGAAATTTCAAAGGCACTAAAAATTACTACACCCATTAAACAAAGGTTAAAGAGATGGCACCTGCTGCCCGGAGCTGTTGAATTAGCTTTTTCTTTCTGATTTGCCTTGAAGGTTAGTGCCGCGGCGGATGCAGGGGTACTAATAGAAATTCCAGGGCTGAGCCGTCGTTAATATTATTAGTTCCACCTCCGCTTTCACTGCAATGACAGCTCCAAACGTCTGCTGTGAAAAGGACGTATTTAAGAATCAGAGAGGCTTGGAGTTGAAACAAACAACAACCCAAATTTGAGAAACATCCATCTATGTATGTCATCTCTTATCAACATCGTGGGCTTCAGCTGCTGAGGTAAGAGAACAAAGATGGAGTTTTATTTGCCCGAGGAGGACCGCACTAATTTATGTTCAATTAAATTAGTCATGTTGAACGTGATAATTACTCATGTTAAGCAAAATGATCATCCAGCACTAGACGCTGATACAAAGTGCCATGACTGTAGCTTCTGGGCATTTTATTTTCTTAGTCATAACAGTGGGGATGGACCGGCTCTAATTTAAAAGCTTTCCAGGCTGAAAATATTCCAGCTAAAACTGTGTGTGTGTGTGTGTGTGGTACAGTGTGTTACACAACAATGCCGTGCTTGCCATTTCTGTGGCGGTACTACACAGAACACACCACTTTTCAACCCTATTACTACTGACCCTTGCACAGAAAATGCTTTACGGGGTCACAGTAAGAACCAATAAACTAATTACAGTAATAAATCTTACTTATATTTCACCCTTCAAAACATAAGTTAAACTCTAAGTACATGATAAAAAAAACTTGGGTAAAACCTGGATGAAACATGGCAAAGGAGGAGTGACACCGTGGTGGGTCGTGTCAGGTCCTGCCCTCCTAGCAGGAGCGCTGGTTCAGGTAATTGTTCTCATTATTGATGATTTGGTGCACCTGCTGTTTGGCCTATTTAAACGTCTCTCTTCACACCTTGTCTGTTTGCTTCCCTGAAGGCACAAACTCTCTGCAGAGCCCTCCAGTCAGAGTTAGTGTGTTCAGTACCTGCATGGTGTCCCACTTTCATGCACCATACAAAACCTGAAACTAGATAAACGCATGCAGAGTTTTGGGAAACTGACCAAATTATCCTAAAAAAAAAAAAAAAAAAAAAAAAACATATCACCTGTTAATGGACACAGTTTCACATTAAAAGAAACTGTAGAAACACTTGAGAGCTGTAAAAAACATGTCAGAGGGACAAAATGAGAAAACTGGTGGAAATATATTAAAAGTTTTGCTTATTTAGGTTCATTTAGTTTTCTGAAGTTGCAGTTTGATGTCTTATAAGAAGTCTTTCGTCATTGCTGTTTGTCCAAGAACACTGTGGAGACGAGTCTTTGCAAAATAAGTGGCTCTAAAAACAGCGAAGCCCACTGTGTCAGCCGCTGTGCCTGCAGTGTTTCGAGCCCACCAGCAAGGCGATCCCTTGGCTCTCTCTCGCTGGTGTCCCCGCTGGAGCTCCAGCAGTCCTCCGCGGCCCCAAGCGGTTTGTTTTCGCAGACACTTGGCAGCTGAATCTGCTGCAGCTCGTGCCAGCAGTCCACACAGTGCTCCTGCTCGGGGGCAAAGGTCAAACTTTACAGTATTTGCATGCAGAGGGGCTCCTGTTGTGGAGTCCTTCAGCTTCCCCAGGCGCATCATCGCCCGATACTCAAGTGAAAGTGCAGCAAAGGATGCGGCAGCTGAATATTTATCCAGCTGAAGAAGTTTATCCTGCCAAAAAGAATCACGGTGCACTTGTGATTGGCTGCAATTTGCTTTCATTTTGAATGAATGTATACAGATGTGGGGTGACAAATTAAAGGAAACACCAGCCTAAAGTATCTCAGTAAGGTGTCGGCCACCATGTGGCTCCAGAACAGCGTCAGTGCTCCTTAGCATTGATTCCCCAACTCCACTAGAGAGAGTACAATCTCCGCTCCCTCGTACGCTATAATGATGAAGGTGATGATGATCGAACATGTCGCTCCAAAATCTCCAGTAGAAGCGGTGACTGTGAAAGCCGTAGCATACGACTCGCATAATTTTTTCCACCATCTAAGAGAAATGCAAATGTGGCTGTCATTTGTACCAAAAATGTACAAAAAATGAGGATAAAGGTGATCACTCGGAACAACTTTGTATTCATCTGCAGTGGACTCAAACCATGACCATGACAAAATAACCCCTTAAGTGACCTTTTTTTTTGGCAATGAATTCTGATTCTGCTACCACTAATTTTTTAATCTTCTGCAAAGGCCCATTATTATTATCCACGGTAATTAGTAGCTCAGTAGATTCCAGGTAGTCTGTCATTTCCCTATTATATCCAGAGAGACAAACAACTCCCCACTCTTTTTTTTTTTTGTTTACCTATTTCTTCACATGAGATAAATAAACTCTTAGCAACCCTTGTCTTACATCTCACAAAAGCTAATCTTACAAAAGCTCAGCCAGTCGTCGTGAATTCCCATTTGCAAGTGTTACTTTTGATGTAGCCGAAGTTCAGCTGCTCATTGAGGCAATTCATTTATTTGAAAACCGTTTTTCCCCCGTGGTATGCACAAAACTTGTAGGAAACAACTGTCAACAGCCTAATCTACATTCACAATCAGACATCTGTTTCTGTGTTGGAGTACAGAGTTCACTCAGAGTGTTATTCTAAGTTTATAACATCTGTGAAATTAAAGTTTTATTTTTTTTAACTTAAATCTGTGAACTATGAACAAAGCCAGCTGCTTGACAGTTGTTCTCATCATGAAATTTTCAGCACTGTCTTTGGCTGCAGGCTGAAGACCTTGGAGTTGTCTTTGAAGTCTTTTTTTATGTCCTTCTCTAATTAGTGATTTTTATTTTGTTTTTCAAGCTTTGAGATGTTCCTGTTAAAGCTCATCGACTTTGGCTTTGAACTTGTCATCTGATGCATCCTGCCTACAGTCTCCAACCTCAAAACACGTTTTTAGCCTCAGCAGCGATTAAGAAAATCATCACTGCGGGTGATAATATTCAGATTATGTTTCAGATTAGCCACCCTGCCTCTTAGTGCCGACTGAAAATCAGATTTCTTTGTTAAACACTCGATCCGTTAAATCAAATTATGTCACTTAGATGATTATTTTACCTTCCTTTCTTCTGTAGCTTTCAACTTTCATTACATTTTTAAAAAATCCTCAGTGATGTTTTGATGTGTATTTACTGGGAAAAAAAAGACAACTGAACTAAGATTCATCATGATTAAACTGAAACACAATTCTTTGGGATCATGCCACTTTAAAAGCTTGAAGCTGCACCTTTGTCTCTCTTCTCGAGTTCGATCTCTCTGCTGCAGCACTCTTGACTCTTTGCAACCCTTTACAGTCACATTCTCATTGTGGCTCTTATGCAAAGTGTTGGTAATGACAATAGACCTGAATGGTTCTCATCTTACCAGAGTCCATCATGTTGCTGTTGTTTCTTTTCCTGAGGTGCACCTCAGACCCAGTTCTCGTTCCCCTAGTATTGAATGCCACCATACTGTTCACTTTCAGTACTTTACTCTC
>JBAJHX010000046.1:15145554-15222770 GCA_037176925.1 Amniataba percoides | reverse complement strand
TTTTCCTTTTTGCCAATTTTCCTGTCAGCGTGGTCGTCGCGTCTCCCTGCAGCCACAAAAATAAAACTTTATTTTAATCACGTCCGACATTTGTTAAGTAGCTGTCTTCTTTTAAAAAAGCTGTTAAAAAACACACAGACTTTATTCCAGGTGGAGTCGAGCCGAGCGTTAGTCAAAGTGACAGAAGTTCATTTTAAACACTGTTTTGGGGGGAAATGAGTCGAAAAGGATGCATAGATGGAACTGTTTTAATACTGCAGCAATAAAAACAACATCATATGGCTTCAATAATGGTATAATTCTTTGGAAATATTTGCTTTCTTGCTGAGAGTTGGAGGGGGAGATGATACCGCCTCGAGGCGAGTAAGAAGTTTGTGCTGATCTGATTAATCTCAGAGAGAAAAAGTTTTCATGGAGTTGGAACAGACACAGAACTGCACTTTATGTAACAATTATGGAGGTATCCACTTTTTCTGCAACTTAAAAGCTAATTAAAAGTTCACGTTGGTTTTATTCTCTGCAGATAAAAACGTCTGTTTGTTAGCTGCAATAAAAGTACATTTACTCGAGTACTGTGACATTTCGTGATACTTGTTTCATCATACTTAGCTCTACTTCACTCACATTTTACTTTGACTCCAAAACAAAACACCATAATACGACTTATCTGACAGCTGTGGACACTTTTCAGATTGATTTTACATTGAAATAAAACATGCATTTATTAAACACGAAGCATCGTTAAGATGAGAGACAGAAATGAGTATTTGGGGCCTTTTGTCACGTTTCAGGTTCACAACAGAGACATTTCTCTACACGTCAAAATAAATTCAAATGATTTTCGGAGGCACAAAGAGTTAAATCTCTCCCACGTTTGAATATCTTTTTTTCTCATTTTTTAAAATCCTTTTAATGGTCCTACAACCCCTTTAAAATTTATGTTGTGACCTTTTGGAGGGGCCAAAGCCCAAAGTAGGAAACTACTGCACCAAAGTAACTGCCTGCATCAGCATTAACAAGCACTTTTGATTCCTAAGGTACATTTTACTCATAAATCTATGCATGCACATGATGCATGAGTCCTTTTTCCACCACTGGTTACCAGACAGAAAGTTGTGTAACTTGGTGATTAGCTCACCTGTGCAAAGTTTCAGTATTTGGATGTTGGGAGAGCTGCAGTCTGACTGGATTTGTTCCTAAAGTGAGATCTTAATGGCCAATTTAAGTCAAAGGGCAGGTCAATCACTCTGCTTTTTGGGGCTTTGTCTTCCTAAAGCCGGATTTCAAATATACATTTATCTAAATAACAAATAACAAGAGTCGCACTGTGTTTAAATACCCATCACACCTTTTTTTTTTCCTCTGCTTGTTGCCTTCCAATCGTACCCACTGTTGTTTCAGTCACTCTGAGTCTCACTGAAGCTACCGTAAACTTTCAGCAATCCATCATCCACGGCGTATTAATCACAGAGTAGCCGCCGTCCACGTCTCGAATTAGCTTTGCAGAAACGGGACCCCCTCTGAGATAATCACTTTTTCATCACCGGCAGTGTGACGCGTGGCAAATTCAGATGTGGATGTGATGAGTAAAACAAAGGACAGATGTGTGTCTCTCGGTTCGACTACAACAGCTTAATGAACGATGCTTCAGCCTGCTTTGTGAATCACTTTTTTTAATATATACTGTCCTGTTTAGTGTGTTGAAGCATGTAAGGTCAGTTAGGCAGCTTTAAATGTCTATTAAAATGGAAATTCCCAATATTTTGTTGTTTTCTTTCAACTGAACCTGACAGGAAATGAATAGAATTTCTTTTTCTGATTTCATGAACTAGACTGACGCCCGCTCCATCACCTTGATTGGACACTTCATGAACATGAGTCACATCTGTTTTACTCGACAGAGAGAAAGCACTTGGAAAAAAAACCTTTCATTTGAATATGTCAGACTGCGAAACACATTTTAACAGATGACATCTCTTTTGATAGAGGTGAAAACTGGGGGTGAAAAAAAAGGTCCAGTGGCTTCCAGAGCAATTCATATCAAAGGTGGCATTATGAGGGGGCATCGAGCGGGACTGGTTTGTGATCTCTGAGAAACTGTTTTCCATTAAGCTGAAAGCACGAGTTAAAGTGCTTGAAGATTGACTCCGCCGGGAGCTGTCAGCCACTGCAACATTTTCTTTCTTCCCAACAAGTCGCGCTGCTCCATATCTGTATCCTGACTTGTGTATTAGTCAGAAACGTGACGTGCGCTGTTACCATCTCCTCTGCCATTTTTTTTTAAAAGATCCGCGCTTTTCAATGCAGTAAAAATACGTCCAGCTGCATTACGCCGACTGACTCAAGGAGCTTGGCATCTTGTGAATGGAGCGCGTTCTCCAAAGTGTTGAGGTTTAGTAAAGGGTGAAATCGTGGCTGCTAAGGTCTGTTGGATTTCGAGTAAGACTTTAGAGAGCATTGCCCACAGCCGCAGCTCTGGATGTCAATCTGCATCACAGAAACCATTTTGATATGTTGCAACGAGCTGCAGGTGAGCGAGTGTCGATGTTTGACGTGACACTGCCCCCCAGTGGTGTGATCTGTGAAGACACCAGAATATGTGACTTCCATTACAATCTCTGTAGGAATTAAAACAGACAATAACACATTGTTGGCATTTCTTTAATAAACATTTGTCAAAGGAGGAGGGAGGGGGACAAAATCATTTTAGTACAAAAAAAAAAAAAAAGACATTGTTTCCTTTTTGAACTTGGGTTATGTGTGTGTTTTTTTTTTGCCCGTGATTTTACAAGCTATTTGCAAAAAAAGGCATGTGGAATTTAAAGTGAAAACCGCCTTTTCTCTCTGTGAGGCCGGATCAGCTTCGCTGCAGTCGTCCAAGTGCTACCAGTCTCTCTCCGGAACTAACAGTCCTTTTCCTTAAATAGCTCCCTGTGCTGATACCCAAGCCATCAAACCAATCAAGTGAGCCATCATTGTTTCAACATAATCATGGCCATAAAAAAAGGAGGACACTACGTTACTGGTCGTAATCCTAATTGTGCAGATAAAGCACATCATCCATTTCCTTTCATAGCTAAAATAGTTTCCGCCTACTTCAGTCAGTAGTGCAAAACATTAATACTAGTCTGCCCTGGAGCAATTACAGAAAGGCTAAGGTAGAGATTTAAAATGTACCCGGCCTGATAAATGTACACTCAAAAAAGGTAAAAGTTTAATTTAAAAGACAGCAGAATAGATTACAAAAAAATATGAAAATGGTATGAGCAAGAAAAGCTCCTGGGGTGTTATTCAGCTGTCCTTCTGCAACATACTCCACATTCCAGACTGAGGGGAGAATAAAACGCCTTACACAGATTTAAGTTATTACAAACAAAAGTGTGCACGTCCAGATCCGTCCGATCTGGCCTGAGAGGCTTCGTTCTCCAAACGGGAGTCCTCGTGCCTTTCGTCCATTGTCACAAACGGCCATTTCATGTTTCCAGTCTTTCAGAAAGGCAGGCCTCGTCCTCTGATTGTTGCCGTCGAGTTCACGTGCGGGACAAAGCCGAGGGGTAGTGGTGGGGCCCCGACTTGGGACGGGGAGCCCCACGGCTGTCCTGGTGCTGGGATGGGTGGGGGAGGGGGCACGCCGTCTTTTCTGGCCATGGCGTGGTTGTACAGGTGGATGGCGCTGGGGTTGGGCTGTCCCTCCACAGGTAAGGGGCTGTGATTGTACTTGAAGCGGTGGTCCTTGTCTCCGGCGAACATCATGCTGTTGGGCCCGGTGACCCCGGCTCCTTGAGGGAAGGGGTCCGGGTGGGGCGGGGCCAGAGTGCCGGCGGCAGAGGAGGAGCCGGCGGCCTGACCTGGTCCACTGAACACTTCCCTCAAAGCGTGAGGCGGCAGGCCTGCGCCCAACATGTGGCCCATGTAGCCGTCCCCGAACCCTGCGGGAGTGAAAGGTGGAGGGGGTGGGTGGCTGTAGTCCCCCCCGTATCCAGGCCCCTCCGCAGTGGGGAGAGGAGGGTAGTCTGGCTCTGGGGGTCTCCCTCCATCCCCTCCACCTGCAGAAGCAATAGGGGGAGCGTGGCCAGTCTTGGGTTCAGGCGGAGGCTGCCGGTAGTCCAGGTCAGCATGTGGAGGGGGCTCCGGGGGCTCAGGTGGTCTCTGGTCTGGGGGCAGGATGGAAACTCCTCCTACTTCAGACACTGAACGACACAAACGACAACATTATGAGGTGTTGCTGTTTATCCTTAATAAATGTTGTTATATTTGGACTCTTTGACGCACATCTGTCGCCTTTAATGTTGATAACAAATCTTTCACTAACACTTTAAAAATCAAAATGCAAGAAGAGATAAATACGAGGCGTCACCTGGAGAGACCGGGCTGGGTTCTGGCGGCTGTTTGACCTCTGGAGGTAGAAGCGCCCCCCCCGGTGCTCCTCCTGCGGGGTTGGTGCTCTCCACCACCTCTCCACCCTCAGTCTGTTCCTGCCTCTGCTGAGCCTGGAGGAGCTGAGCCAGCAGCATCGTCATGGCCGTCTGCGTGGCGGCTGCAGCCTCGCCCTCTGGAATACCCGGCGGCACTGATGAGGGTGGTGAAGGAGGCTTGGGCATCGGAGGCGTGCGGGGCACTCCCGCAGGAGCGCCGGCTTGGGGAGGCTTAGCAGGCGGAGGCTGAGGAGGCTCAGCTGGGTCGGTGGGAGCGAGGGCTTTGGAGAGCTGCTGTAACGTTTCCTGATTGACCTTTGTGCTCATGGACTGGACAAACTGCGCCGTGTTGACTGCGCTTTTAGGCTGGCCGAGGAAGTTCAGGAGGACCGCCAGCTGCTCCTGTGTCAGCTGAGAGTTTGGACCCTTTGGGTCTGTACAGACACAGAAAACTTAACTGAGTTTGAACACAAATATCCTGAGCTGAAGATTAAACTATTTAATTACTTATTACCTTTGTGACCGTGTTTGGGATCTGACAGAAATCTCCAGGTTAAAATATTTAGTCACATAAAATGTGCTGTTTGTTACAATAAGTCATGAAGTGTTTTAAGACTGTTTAATGTCAAATAAAATGATCAACATAATTGTTCTCTCTGAGATGAATGTACAAATGAAAACAAGTTAGACAAGTCGGACTACAGGTCTGTCTGACCGAGCTGATTCACCTCTAGAACAAGGACCCACAGAGTCACAGTTTAAAGAGTCTCACACTGCAGGAGGAGACTACATAAGCCAGCTTCAGTGTGTTATATAAGCATGTCATCTTAACACTACTGACTTCCAGAATTCACGGAAAAGACACATTAACTAAGCGAGTGAATGAATGAGTAACATCCACACACAAATTGTGCTGCAAATCAGCCAGTTTTTATGACGTCTGAAACTAATCCAATAGTCCAACTTCATTTGGGTATTTAGATCATTATTACCAGCAGCAACGCACATGGAGCTACCCGTTTATCAAGTTCACGAGTTGTACTTGTTTTGGTTGCATTGCATAATATCGAATCAGTGCTTTCATATATGTGAGTTCAAGTCAAAGATCTCAGAGTGAGTGCTGAGCTAATAATAAGAATAAATACACACCCAGCAGCGCAGAAGCAGCCGCGTTCTGAGCTTTGATACCTCCAGGAGCAGGAAAGCCCTGTGGGGTGTTGCTTCGGCTGTCGTCAAGGCCCAGCTCTTTACGGGGCGCCTTCGGGGCTGCCAGTTCCTCTGGGATCTGCTTCTGACGCCGACGTTTCTTACTCCACAGCTCGTGACAGTCCTGCCACAGTGGGAGACTGGAGAGGGAAACAGTTGTTGTGGTGAAAAACACATTAAGGATGTTGTAATGCTGGTAAAAAGCAAGTTTATGCAACAAGAAGTTAAACATACTCCGGCGGGGGCATCTTGTCTGGGTCCACGTCCTTGAGGAACTCGCTGCCTAACGCTTGCTCAGCGGTGCAGCGTTTGCTGGGGTCCAAATTTAACATGTGGTCAAACAGATCCAGGGCAGACGGAGGAATACTGGACAACAGGAGCAAAAGATTTAAGTAAAATGCACTGCCACAGGGCTCCTTAAATGTTCAATTAGACATCATTCATGCTAACTTACAAAGCAAACTCCTCTCGTAACCGTCTCCTGTACTGTTTCTTTGGTTTCATGGTGTTGAAGAAGGGAAGTTTTATCACATCTGGCCAGACAGCCGGGCAGGGGCTGCCACATATTCGGCTAAAAGACAGAAACGTGTTTGTTTAAGCAGAAGACAACACAAAAAGCTTAAGCGACTCTCTCTACACCCCACAGTGAGTTCTGACAACACCCAGAGAACTGGCCTAACTTGTTGCTTAAGTGCATCACATTAAATAATGTGTTATAAGTGCATACATTAAATAAGCCTCCACTAGAGCTTATTTTCACTAAGTAAATAAACAAAGTGAGGAAATAAATGAGAACAAGCAAAAACAAAACAGTTGTGCTTTCTTCCATTAGCTCACAGCAAAGAAAAAGAAAAAGGAAAAAAGAAGATTTGAATGAACTTTCAGGGTTTCCGCAGCAGAGGCGGGCTGCCTCCGTGGAATTAATTAATCACTACCATTGTATTTTCTCTAACAAGAGCAGCCATGACAAAACAAGTGAGGCCTGTTAATCTAAACACATCTCGTGGGTGCGCAGCGTTGTGGTGGACTGAGATGAACAGTGGAAAAGATTACAGCTGCTTTCTCTTCCTGTTTTGGATAAAAGAACCCCTTCTCAGTATGAGTGTCAAGTAGGTGCCTCGGTATGTGGGAACTCGTCGAGAGTTTGAAACTTAATCAGACTTTTAATATTAGCATATCTGTCTCATTTAGCCAAAGCTTACCTAATGAGCTCCAACTGAGCAAGCTCCTGGTTTGCTTGAAATATTGGTTTCTTTGTGAACAGTTCTCCAAGAATGCATCTGTGATAAAGAAAAGAAGATACAGATCAGCATTTTACAAACACATATACTACTGAGAGCACAGATAATGAAGTGGCATAAAGTGAGTCAGCTTATATCAGTCTTGCTCTTACCCGCAGCTCCATACATCGATAGCCGGTGTGTACCTCTCTTCTCCCAGAAGTAACTCTGGGGGACGGTACCATAGTGTAATCACTTTATTGGTGTATGGACGACTGGAAATAAGAAGAGGGTGTGCATGTTAGTTTCATCGCACACACACAAGAGGGACAATCAATCTGAAGACTTGACAGGTGTGGTGTACATCGCAGGAGGCTCACCTCTCTTCAGAGTTATACAGCCGAGCAAGACCAAAGTCTGCAAGCTTTATTTGACCTCTGATTAGGAGGGAGGAAAGGACAAATTACATGTAGTTGTGAAGATGTGTGTAGCTTTATAATGCATCCTAAAAACTGTTTAATCTGCACATGGACTCACTTGTTATTGAGCAGGATATTGGAGCACTTGATGTCTCTGTGCAAAAAATTCTTTTTGTGGCAGTAATCAAGGCCCTCCAGCAACTGTCGCATGAAAGACTTGATGTGGTTCTCGTTGAAGTGGACCAGGCCAGACTCAAGCAGGCCCATCAGGTCGTGGTCCATGTATTCAAATACTAGATAGAAAGCACCTGAGACAAGAGAATAAAGAGTTAAGTCTTAATGAAAGATCACGTATCAAACAGATCTGTGTTTTATGGCAGGAGAGCAGAGCCGCTACGAGTGAGAACACAATGAACCTTTATCATTCTTGAAATCTAGAGCATCCTCCTTATCTGTGACAATCTCCTTCATGTTTATGATGCTCTTGTGGTTGAGTTGTCGCAAAATCTTAATCTCTCGGATGGCTGTGATTGGGAAGCCCTCTTTTTCATTGTCCAGTCGAACTTTCTTCAAAGCCACCATTTCAGCTACGAAAACAGAAGAAAGAAATGCATGTCAAGACAATGCCACAAACTGCTCTCACTCTAAACAGATTCTTCTTCTGACAGCATCTCACCAGTGTCTTTGTCTTTAGCTTTGTACACCTGACCGTAGGTGCCTTCTCCTGTGATTCCAATTATCTCAAACTTGTCCACACAGCGTTTACCCCAGTCTATCTCAGTTTCCTTAATCTCGCCGTATCTTGGGCCACAAATCCTGGAAATGACAAGAAAATATTGGGGAAATAAGTGGGAGCAACATGAACGTAAGGCAAATACTAGAGGCAGAAAATTATGACACAGTGTAAAATGCATCTCCACATACTTGGGTCTTCGACGCAGTGTTTGGGACTTTTTGTCCTCTGCCGGGCTATGCGGAGAAGACATGCCACCAGGAAGTTCAGGGGGGAGAGGCAAGTCGGTGAGAAGCTGACGGGCCTTTCTCTCTGACTTTTTCTTCCCTGAGAGCGAGCTGTCCTTCAAGCTGATTGGAGAAAAAAGCAGGAGATTGAGAGATAAAGAGAGTGCCATTAAGTCCTGACAATCAACAATAAAAAGTGCAGAAAAATTATATATCAAACAGCACCCTTACCTTTCACCTTTGTCCATGTGCTCAAGAACTGTTTGGGGCAATGGGAGGGATGGTAGCGTGGAGATGAGTGGAGCAGTGACTCGTTCCTTCTCTTTGCTCTGTGCAGATGCTGGTGCTTTCCTCTTGTCCCTGTGTACAGAGTCATCCTTCCCCTTTGTGTCTCTGTCCCTGCTGGTCTGGTGGTCTGTGGTCTTCTTTGAGGACCGGTCAGAGGGGGACTGAGGCTGGCTCAACGTGGGAGTCCTCGGGCCTTTCTCTGGTTGAGGTGGAGAGGGAGGGCGGCCCTTCCTTGCCGAGTGATTGGACTTGGGGCTGGGTTGGTGAGCGGACGAGGAACCCTTGGTTGGGGTAGATGTGTTGCTGGAGGTCTTGGCCTTGGCAGCTGCTTCTGCGGCTTTCGCCTTTTTCTGTTTACTGAGCTCAGCAGCAAGACTGGTCTTGAAAGTGAGCGTGCTCGGGGAGAGGCTGGAGGGGCGACTGCGTGAGCGAGAGTGACGGTGGCGGCTGCGAGAACGTGAATGCCTTGAGGATGAATATGGACTTCTGCTACGTGAGCGAGCAGATCGCCTGGAAAGAGAACAAAGAGAACTTTTTAGATTACATTAGAGAAGTATATATGGTTTTAATTACTAGCACGTGACAAAAAAAATCTTGATTTGAAGAATGCTCTGTCATGAATAGAAAAGCAAATTGTGAGTTATTACACACACCCAATAAAGTGCACAATGTCAATGCAGGACAAAGTAATAGACAAATAATAATCTTGTGAAAAGGTTTGGAAAAGGTATTGGCACATCAGCAACTACTGAAAGGCCATAATAAATATTAATGTCTAAACACTGTCCTTGTTTGGGGTGCACAATTATTCCAAAGTATAAAGCTTTACAACTGTTACTGTGGAGAATTAATACCAGTCCAGCCAAACTTGACACTTGTATTGAATCGGACAGCAATAGGTTTGCGATTATATCATCAAAAAATATAAAACTTAGAACAAAAAACACATCAAATCTAACACACACACCACACTATAGCCGACAACTCAAACATATCCTCTCAGCTGCTTTGTGTGAACTCACCTGACATCTGGACTTGGGCTCAGGGACTTTCTGTACGGACTTCGTGATCTCCTGCGGTTTCCATATGGACTTGAACCAAACTCTCCTTGTTCGTATGGACTATGTCGACCATAACTTGGGGACCTGCGCCAGTTCGCCGGGCTCGTGGGGGACCTCTTCCTCTTGTTGCTGGAGTACGAACTGGGTGACTTGGGCACACCGTACGCCCCGTACACATCTACATCCCGGCTGTAATACGTAGAGCTGGGAGAGAGTCTTTTGCTCCCGTAGGTTGGACTTCTTCTAGATATTAGCTGGTTGTAACCACCAGGGGACTGGTAGCTATAGGAATATGATGTCCCATAGGGACTTTCTGCTTTGAAACCAGGACTTCGCCTGTATGCCCTGAGGTCTTCGCGGTCATCTCTGTAAGACTGTGGAGCGTCTCTGTACGCAGACGGAGGCTCTTTATCGGATCTTGTTTTGCTTCTGTGCCTTTTTGAATCCCGCTTATCAGACGACTGTGAGGACTGAGATGTCCTCTTGCCGTTTCTGTCGCTGCTCCTTGTGGTGTCTCTGTGGTTTTTGGAGCCACCCAGGCTTCCTCCTCCACTCCTGGCTTTGGAGGAGTCTCTCTCTCGGCTCGGCCGGTCCTTTTTCTTGCCTGGCTCCTTCTCCTGCTTGCTCCTCTCGGATGGTCCCCTCGGTGGATCCTCCCTGCTGATGCACAAAGCCTCCCTGTCTCTCGGGTGACTCCTCTCAGGAGATGCTGGTCCATTATTAAAGTCCCCAAACTCCAAGTCGCTCAGCCTGTCTACTGAGTCAGCGTGGGGGTCAAGTTTTGGAGAGGGGCTCCCAGAAAACCTCTCCGACTGGGAGCTCACGTCGTCGTACTCCACCAGTGTCCGAAGTTCAGCCTCCCTATCACAGGTGCCTTTTCGGTCGTTGCCTTGGTCTCCTCCTGCACCGGCATGCCACAGCTCTCTCCCCTTGGCCTGTCTGCGTTTCTTCCTCCTGGAAGCCGAGGAGCGCCTCTTCTCCCGGTGTCTGTCCCGCTGAGCAGCGCCGCTCCCCGGCTTGCTGCGCCTGTCCTGCCGGTTAGCATTTCTCTGCGCGGAGGGGCTCCGACCCCGACCCTCCCCGGAGTTAGGCATTTATTACGAAAAATAAAACACACCTGTATATTCGTAGCACACCTCACCTAAGCTGTGTCCCCTGTCGTGTGGCGAAACAAAACATTGGGCTAGCTAGCGTAGCAGGCTAGTTAGCATGCTAATAGTTAGCATAGCAGAGCTCGCTCATTTAAAAAAAGGGTGGCAGTAAATAAAAACTGAGCTACTTTATGACACTTGGTGCCCGATGATATACCCCCACAATGAGTTCAATTCAGTCTGTGCTCAAGCATCGCTCTCCAGGACGGACGTCTCCCAGATTTGCCAGCTAACGGCAGTCGGGTTAGCCAGCTAGCTCCCGAAAGCTAGCAGAGTCGCTCTTCATGGTGAAAGCTCGGGCCTCTAACATTAAAATCCAGTTTAAAACCCCTTTTCGCTTCGAGCATGTGAGTCCATGCAGAGGAGGGAGTTAAAATAGATGCCAAAGCCTCCTCACTTCTGCCCACCTCCTCAAAAAAACTTCACACTCCGACGAGGAAGTGGCTAGCCTAGCACACGAGTTGGCCGGCTAGCTTTTATTTTCCTCCTCCGGTGCAGCTCAGGCGGCGCTCCAAGTCAAACAATGCCGTTCAAAAGCGCCTCTGCTCCCGTGTACCGCGCCGGGCCGCCGCGCCCTCCCGCCGCCGCATGGTCCACAAGGCCGGGCGCGTCCCTCCCGGGCGAAAAGCGGAGCCCCGGGTCCCGAGGATTTATCTCGAAATATAGTCTAACTTTGCTCGCAATGTGGCTACTCGGCTGGGCCCAGACTGCTTTCAAACTACAGGCCTTGTGCTTTCGTGAGAGCCAATCAGAGCCGTGTACGTAATGCAGATCAGCGCATACGTCAGCGCAGAGGGAAACCCCTTCCTTCAAATTATAACTCAGACTGAACTCCTCTAATTCAGCAGGGGTGCATGCAAAATGTGAGGTCTTCTTTTATTATCATGGTGGATTAACATGCACCTGAAACACTACATGCACAGAAGTTCTGCAGATCTTATTATGTATGTATGCAGTCAAAATGTAATATAAGTCAGAAGTAACACTAATTAAACTTTCCCATCATTTCCAGTTTCATTTAACCAGGTCTTTTTTCACATATTGTCACATATTGAATCAGTATACATCTATAATTTTATTAATAATTCTTTAACTTCTGTATTTACCTGTACTTATTGCTGTCAATGTGCTGCTACAACAACTTTGTTTCCCTGCAGGAGATTAATACAGTTTTATCTTCCTCTTTACAGGTTTTTACATGTTTTTACAAACTGTAACATGTTCACAGTATCTCATAAAACCTGGAACATACATATTTTTTGTAACACTCAACAACTTCCGCTGTTATAAAACAACATGCAATGACTGCAACATATCCACATGTATGCTATGTTGAATCAATACCTCCCTTTGTCCTCCATGACATTGGCATAACCAGGCATTAGGAGGACCATAAACGCAGCACAAAGAATCTGTGTGATTGTGAAAACACAGAGATAAGCTGTCTGTGCTTGCACACTCATTACAGTGCAGCAATTTGCAATTAGGTTCTGCCGTAAAAACTGCCTAGAAACGTGACAGGTTTTATTTAAAGTAAGAAGATGAAATGATAATGTGAAAATATATTTAAGAATCCAGTGGCTGGATAGTTAAACCAACAGTGTAAAATTCTTGTTTCTTAGATGTGCAAAAATCACAAACAGGTGAAAACACTTAGACCATGTTTAAGCCGGTGTGTTGATATGATAATGCCGCCCCACTAAAAAAGGTCAGGGTCTCCATGTGGTGGGAAAAAGTGTGTTCATGTTCACCCTTCCTTTAGGCGATCGACTCATTGAGACATAAATCTTCACACAAAAGAATATCAAAGACCACATTTGGAAAATCTTATTAGTAATATCCACTTTATTTGCCATTTCCAAATAACTCACAAAAAAATGAATTGAAATGTAAGCTTCACCTCTTGCATTCACAAACAGATAGGCTACATTAGTGGTTATGTTCAAAAATAAGTAAACATGAAGGAAACATTTAATCGATGGCATACATACAACCATCCAACCAAAGACATAGATATCTATTTTTTTATTTTTTATTCCAAGGGTATTTATATATAAAAAGGCAAAACGAGTTATTTGAATACCCAGTAGGAGAGTTCACTCTTTTGTAGCTTTCACACAAATATCTGCTTTTCTATTTTTAGCATCACCCCCTTAAACCCCGCTGAAAATATTTGGGCCATCACGTCTATTAAACTATACATGAAGACGAAGAAGAAAAGAAGCAGAGTAGTTATGCACGATATCTGCTTCTGAGAAGAGCGCTGAAACGAGTACGGACTGTGTTGAGCCAATGTTGAGAGTAAAGCAAGCACTATGGTGGTCACTGTAAGTTAGTAGAGTAGCCTCTGCAGTCCTCCGGCGTGAAGACGCAGCGGGTAATGAAATGCCTACAAGCTGAGGAAGGTGTGTCGTGACAGACTGCGACTGCGTCTGTCACTTCTAACTTTCAGGGAGCATTTCAAATCATAGCGTGGCGTACTAGAGGATAGCCCTTAAAAACATATAAACCCAAACTACTTTCCCCAAACGTGGATGCCGCGGCGTTCCTAACATTTCAGGGTCTGCCTTGCGCGCCCCGTCTCACCCTCCCCATCTGTAAACTCGCTCTCTGCTGTGTGCTTTTTCAGTTATTGGAGAAATACCGCGGACATTCTTTCGCGTCGCCGTCTCTTCCTACGAAGGACGCACTTAATAGTGTGACAAACAAAGCCTGTAATCAAGGCCAGAGGAATCTTTAGTGTTCATGTGTTAACTCAGGGGGAATCGATGAGGCGACGTCTAGTTTTCGCACATTTTTAGTGACAATGGGCCCTAAACAGCCTTCAAACTTCCCCTGCACTCGGTCTTTGTGAAAGCAGCTTACAGACGATGCTTTAGATTGTTTCCAGGTTTCAAGTTCTCTTCCTCTTTGCAATTACGACTCTTTTTTTTGCATAGACTCCAGTGCTGGGCATACTATTGGTTGAGGAAATCTTTCATGTAAATGCTGAGCTGCTGCTGTTGGCAATGCACACTTGCTCTCAGGTTAATGACTTAAACTGGATTAAGAGGAAAACGTGGCAACAAACTCTGTTGAGTTAAAAAAGGAAAAAAAATTAAATAAATTATCTTAAATAAGTTAGAAGTTTTGTGGTTAAATAAAAAAAAGTGGCTCAGTCTTAACGGGGAGTGAAGGGACAGATTTCACAGTGTGTTTTGGTCTATGCAATTTTGCTCATAATCATGTTTAACTTTCTTATTTAGCCAATTTTTGACACTGCTTCAATCTACTCTACCTGTGAAATTATGATTACAGAATAAAGGGATTTCCATAAGATGTTAATATAGTTTGATAACAGCAGGTGGCCTGGTGAGAAATGCAATAAAGCAGAATATCAGTGACCTTTAAACTGCACATCGTTGGCAGGCTAAGATTACAGGCAAACAGGATGGTATGGGCGAACAGGGAGGAGGAGGGGGGGATTATTCACATTCACAATGGACAGAGAGGCAACAGTGATGCACTTTACATGAATCCCTCGTGAGCTTTGCTTTTCTCTCCCTGGCCATTCACAAAGAAATCTCCCAGGTTAGACGCCACTTTAAAACTCTGCCACCATTGCATTTTCACTTTTGCTGCTCACTGTAACAAGCCGTCACTTCCATCAATAAAGTGGGCACTTGTTTGTGCAAGCTAGCGTTTTTCTTTGGTGACTGAGAGCAACTTTTTTGGACAGGTATCACCTATCAAGCCTGCTTTCTTTTTTTGATACTTTATGCCTTAAAATTAATCTATCCAGTGATTAATTCCCACCGAAGTCCCTAAAAAAACAAAGGGGAACACGAGGTTGATGATTAAAAGTCTGAGCCGGGAAAAGTAAAATTAAAAGAAATCTTTACTTGACTGGGAGCAATTTTTTTTAAAAATCAACTTTAAGATTTACGACAGCGTGTAAAGGATGTAGTGTTATGGAATCACCTTTTTTTCTTTAAATTAGAGCACCAGGGATTCCTTTATCGCAAACTAACAAAAGGCAATGAAAGCCGTTAGCCAAGTGAGGTAAAACTTCTGAAATGTTAGAATCGGAAAAAAGTTCAAGTGTTGTAAAATCTCTCGCGCATTTAAGGGCGACGATCATGTTTGTGCATTTGAGAAGACTCGACAAAGTGACGCGAAAAGGGGGGGGGTAGAAATTGGGGGGATAAAAAAAAAACGTTGGTGCGCTTCATCTTACACTGGTTGATATGATGGGAGGAGAAGAAAAGAAAAAACTTCACAGATAAAAATAATGAGTGTTTTGTAATCATACCACGTAGTAAACTTGAGTAAAAACAAACAAACAGGAATGGCATCAAATTTTCGGCTCTGGCTTAGTTAACATGACAATCTCTAGATTAAAATGCTTCGTCGGTTCACCAGTACAATGGACAATTTTCCTCGGTGGCACTTGATGAACTCTGGGTTGACACTACGCTGCCGAGGCCGTTAACTTCCCCACCCGAGCTCCAGTTATGTATTCCCCATTTAAACCTTGGCTCTGACACCTTCACTTGTCTCTTTTCTTTTCAACTGCACAGTTGTCTGAATATATTATACACATTGAACTTTACAATGAAAGGTTCTCTAACCTTTCAGGGCTTAGCCTTTTGTCAAGCTTAGGCCTAAATTAAAAACACCATCCATTTATTACACTCTGTAATGTGGTCAGAGTAAGAGAGAAAGAGAGAGAGAGAGAAAGAAAGAGAGAGAGATAGAGAGAGAGATAGAAAGAGAGTACATAAATTATTTGGAGTGTCAGCACATAAAAAGTTAGAGCTATAAATGGTGTATGGAGTGCCACCTTACTACTCCCTGACACACGGTCAGATGTCCCGTTAGCTGGGAACAGAAAGTCATGGTCAGGTACGGGCACAAAATAAATGCAAAAAGTCTGAGAAATGTATATGTACACAAGCAGCCATACTGCTCTCCTTTACCACTATAAAATACAGCATCTCTCTCTAATTCTCTTGGCCAAGCTTTTACTTTTCTTCTTCCCGTTCTTCTCTTTGCTGTCCTCCATTTTCCTTGCCCGGATTTCTCTCATCAGGTCGAAGAACACCTGTTAAAAATACAAAAAAAAAATAAGGTGAGGGGGTTATGCTCCTCTGCTCTCTCAACATCAACGGTATAAATTTATCTTCACCTGTTTGTAACGGGTCAGTCTTACCTTGTCGACATTGGCACGGGTTTTGGCGGAAGTCTCCACGTAGCACACGCCCCACTGCTCGGCACGCGCCTTCGCCTCATCTGCGCTGACCTGCCGTCGGTCGTCCAAGTCCGACTTGTTGCCGACCAAGAGGAAGGGCACGTTCTCGTCCTCCTTCACTCGGAGAATCTGCTCTCTGAAAACAAAAACAAACAAACAGGACAGTCAGTCAGCCATGAATTATGAAGAAGAAACAGACTGCTGCTTGCTGATGTAGCCTAAAGCCGGTTTCAAATGTCAGATCAACACGTTTATGCATTTTGAAATACCTAATGGTCACTGTCATTAAATGTTTATGGACTCTCATGAAAATCTACTGGACCTGAAGTCTACTGTCGCTGCGAATGATTCCAGCTCTGTGATGGAGAAAACGCAGAGGAAACCCTCGCCGCTGCGGAAGTAGTTGTCGCGGATGGCTGCGTAGTCCTCCTGTCCGGCCGTGTCGAGGATGTCGATCTGCACCTCCTCTCCGTCCAGCACCACTTTCTTCCTGTAGCTGTCTGCTTTGGTGGGCTCGTAGTCTTCGACAAACTGTGAAGGACAGAAATAAAGTTTCTGTTAATGACTTCGCCGTCCAGTACATCCGCAAGAGAGAAACTTTCCTACCTCGCAGATTATACATGACTGCGGTGGCGCGACTTTCTCACCTCATCATACATGAACTGGAGAGTGAGGGCCGACTTCCCCACTCCTCCACTGCCCACCATGATCACTTTGTGAAGGGCTAGAGAGTTCTGCCCTTTTGGCTTAGCAGCTGCCATGGCTCAGTGTAGAGAGAGAGAGATCCAAGCGTCACGGAGAGAAGAAACTTTGACCTGGAGGCGGAGCCGGAGGGGAGGATTTGTGATATGAAGACCGTAAAAATCAGTCGGGGGATTCCAGCAATGCAACAAACAGGGCCCAACGTTAACTCCTGGGGAGAAGAAAAAGAAAAAAGGGAATAAATCCTGAGACGTTTCATCATTTTTTCCCCTCAGACTGTTGTTAGATTGGTTGCCATCGTTGTGTCTCGCAGCAGTAACAATAAAAACAAAGAGAAACTGCCTTTTCATTACAAATGCAGAGGATTGTTCTCTGTACCTGGTTAAGGCTACAGCAACATAAAACTTTATGTAATGACCACTGGCACGAGATTGATGCATTAGAAACTGCTTCATAATCAGTATTTTTCATTACCGCTCCTCCCTGCAGTCGTGTCTCTGCGGGGAGATTACATTTCTCTTAATAAAAGGTATGGTGAACGCTGCTCTTTTTCATTGCAATGATTAAAAAAAAAAAGAAGTCACAGAAGTAGATTTCATTACTGGAATAATTATACTCATAGCAGCATTTCTCCTATATGAACAGCAAAAAATGTGGAAATTATCTAGTGGATCAAAAGAAAAACATGATTTAGTACTTATAACTTCTTCCTTTTAGACATCTGCATGAATATGAATGTTTAAAGAAGAAAAAAAAAGTCTGCCAGAAAGGTCACGGTCAATAGAGAAGCATTTTATATTTTAAAACACTTAACACTGCCTCATTGATTTCCAGACTTAATATACGAACACTTGAGAATTCTTGGCTTTGATTACAGGCGTTGTTATAGTTTAGTGTCTGCAAAAAGACTAACGCGAAGAACGTCTGCAGTGTTATTCGGTAAGTGAAATGCCACATCAGAATAAGAGCAGCTATCTTCACATCGGGGCCTACGCAGATACAAACTTAACGAGTCGATGACACGCGGATGAGCAAACTTAACTTCGGCATGTTGCGACAGCCGGTAGGTGAATTCCACTGACCCGAGACGCACCTGCGAAAGCCATCCGGCGTAAGAAATATAACTTTTTAAAAGCGTCGGGGAAACATCTGGCAGTATTTTCCAAACTTTTGACAGATAAAACCTGACACACGCCAAAGCCATTTAGCGGTCAGCCCCCCGACCACCCCACCCTCCACATAACGGACAGTCCAAGAGGACTATGGGAATACCATGAAGTCCTTAAGAGTGTGTGTGTGTGTGTGTGTGTGTGTGTGTGTGTGTTTTAATGCTCTTTCCTAACGCAGACCTCTGGGAATCAGGGAGACATGACGGGAACGCATCCAGCAGGTCATTATACAAATTAACAAAAGGGGTCTATGCACTAAAAGTCAATATTACGATTTAGCACTGAAGGGAAACGTCCTTTTATCTTCAGAATTTAAACCCCCAAAGTAGTGAAATATAGTACATTTACTCAATTACTGTACTTCTGATGTACTTTACTTGAGCATTTCCATTAAATGCCACTTCAGAGGCAGGTATATTTTTTATTTCACCATTCTTATTTAACATTTGTAATTACTTTTCTCATAAAAAAAACAAAAAACAAAACAACAATCCCTCACTGAAATGTATGATATCTAATACTGGCTCCACACTGATGAAAAATAACATTAAAATGATAAAATAAACAGGGAAGAATAACATAACACTTTAAATAAAAGATGCAATTCTGCTAGCTGAGTACTCAGTTTACATACTTAAAGTATATTTTACTGATGATGCTTTGTTTTCAGGACTTTAACTTATAATTGAGTGTTGTTAAACCATCATATTTCTTTACTTGAGTACAAGATTTGAGCTTTTATTCACCACAGTAAAAATATCTTTCAAAATGACAGGTCTTAAAGAAAAATTATGCCATATCCATGTTATTATTTCCAGTAATCCACCCAGTGAAATACAACGCATCTCAAACTGCCTCCATACTGATGAACTACAGCATTAAATTATTAAGCATATTGTAAGTCATAAAAGCAGAATAATTTAATGTTTAATAATCATGAGACTTAAAATGTCCTTTAAATACATTTAGCTGACAATACTTAAAGGTTTTTACTTGTAAAGTATTGTTAGATTATATTTTCTATCAAGTAAAGGATTCAAGTGCTTATTCACTCACATCTGTGTTAATATATCTCTTAATACAGTGGTTTGAATAAGGATTATGTCCATTCATATATGATTATTTACACTAAACCACCCAGTGAAATACAAGCCATCTAAAGCAACTACAGTATTAAAATATTCTTACATGCATTTCAAAATGGGATAAAAACACTTACTTTTCATACTTCACATATATTTTGCTGGTACTGCTTTGAATCCTTTTAGAAATAAGGTATTTTCTACTATATAAATATATGATCTGTGTACTTGACTAAATATATTGTACCAACACATAGTGTTGAGGGTGCATAACGTCTATCCACATGAGATAGTTTCTAAAATAAGACACCAGTAAGCATGAAAGCAGGGAGGTAGAGAGTCAATGCAAACACCAAGTAAACAGGTTTTTACAGGTGCAGCTGTCATTAAGTGTGTCACTATATTGACTCAGTAACCTTAAATAACACTGGCACAGCACAATGAGACGATTCACACAGTTATCCGAGCGTTTATATCTTAAAATAACAGCAACAAATGCGCACAAACAAGAAATAATGACCCTCAAAGATCGCAATCATCACGTTAACTTATTAGCAAGTTAGCTGCAGACATGTCAAACTGCTGGCTGGGCGGTGTGGCTAACAAGCTAACTAACAAGCTAACTAACCCAACCAGGCAGTGCTGTCGTCTCCTGGTCCCCACTTTATTTAAGATAAAACCACATTTTTCTTAACTTCAAGCAGCTCACATGACAAATAATAAACCTTAAAAATACGATTTCCAGCAACAGATGTTCGCGTCTCGCTTTGCTAGCTTGCCACACATGCAAATTAAGAAAAGGAGGCTAACACGCAGCTAATCACAACTAAATAACGAATTAAACAGCAACAGTTGATTAAAACAGCGTTTCTTTTAAATAAAATCACCTACCGGTAAATTAACAAGCGTTCACCTTTGGCTTTTTCTTTTTTATCGCTGAGGGTTGAGTTTAAGAGAGGCCGGGCTGAAGAGCTTGCAGCTTGTTAGCTCATGGTTAGCTCCCTGGCTAGCTCCGGAGACGAGGCTGGTGTCTGTCTGCAGCAGGCCGGCCGACTGCGCGTCCGTGTGGGCAGGGCTCCGTCCGACAACGCCCTCCCGCCTGGGAGAACCGCACACTGACTCTCACTCCTGTGGGTGCATGCAACAGTCATTTCCTACAATTAAAGGATAAATTGATTAAAAAAGCATCACATACATTTGTGAAGGATTATGTAATTTATGTTCTGCAGATTTGCTTGGTGGTTACAGTGTAGATTAAGGGCAGTGGATTGAATATGTCAGGTAATTGAGTAATTGGTTAATCCGCATAAATGTTTGCACCTTTGTTCAGGGGGAGACCCTTTGTCAGGTCAGCAAGAAGGAAATAAACTCTCAAAAAGGAGGTAATGTTGTTTTAAAGTTATAATTTTTGATAGACAACCAACTGCACGTTTTTAATCCTGTAATCCAAACACATAAGTATTTTTAACCCATTAAAATGCAGAGATATACTTTAAAACAGTTTGAAATGCAAACTATAAATAATTTTTATAATGTTTTTTTTTTCCTTTTTATGTTTTAGTGATGAAGACAATGTCCTTAATCTCTGAGCTGCACTTGAAATTTGCAGAGAAAACCTGGAATGAGACGTTTCAGCTTGTCCGAAGATGCATGGTGAGACAAATTTAAGTGAATTTAATCATTACCACTCTTTCATCATCCCTTCTTGTTTATAAAAGCACCACTGTATGAATCATAGAGCTCACACAAAACTTCCCATTGGCAGGGTTATTTGATTTTATGGCCCATTTTTATTGGATATATGCAGAGAAAAGTCATGCTTGCTCACATTTAAGTTGTCACTGGAGGGTTTCTCGCCTGTGATGATGTGCTGCAGCTCAGGAACTGGCGTGGTGATGCGTTGTGAATGAGATCATCTGTCCAGGAACACACGGGTCTTTGTTGTGGGGTCAGCAGTCCACGTTGACGGTTACTTGGATCCATTTCAACCACATGGCACAGTCCATGTGCTGAGCTTTTTGAAACAAAGCAAAGGTCCTTGATATACATATATTTTAAAAAGACTTTATTTCTAATATGTTTAATACTGATTATCACTATCTGTTGGCTTCAGTCACTTTTTTTATTTTGGAAACATTTACCCTCTCTTTTATGCTCCTTTGTTTAGAAGATCCTCCACTTGCAGATAAATATCACTTGGCTACAGGTTCAGCTTCATTAATTCAAATATTTTTTATGCTGCTACACTGACTTGTACGCTGAGGCCATGAGAGGGTGGGTTAGTTTTCTTTAGATTAGTCATGGGTGGAGCAGCAGGGTAGATAATACTTTTGGATTAATACAAAGTGGGGCTTGGCAGTGGTCATTCTCTGGAGTCTGGTAAAGAAACTTGATTACTCTGTGGTCTGAATCGATGTGTGGTCCAAAGGGATAAGGCAGCCTGGGCCGGTTGTACAGTTTCCTGCCAGCAGTGATGTCGACTTTTGTAGGACAAGAGCTTTGAAGCGCTGAGATCAACACACAGTGTTTGTATTTCTTTATTTTTTCCCCCCTCCCCTGGTTCGTGAAAACATACCCATCCCAAAGTGCAGAGCATCCAAATGTCAACATCTCCTTTTTGCAGTAGTGTCGTGCAGTTTGAGCGGGATGGGCCGAGTTTGTACAAGGATGGCAATGGCACACAACCGCTCCATTGTTGTTGGGTTTTTTTTGTTTGTTTTTTCTTCCCTTTGCCTCCTCCCCAATAGGACAAATCCAGAGATGAATCCAGACCTTGTGAGCCGCTGGTCAGATCTCTGGAAAGGCTCCAGGAAGTGTTCAGTGGTAAAGAATGACAAACTAATGATTCAGGATGTATTTTAATACATGTATGTTCACATCACCTGTGCTAAGCTGCTCTCTGCATGTTTCAGTGTCCTCTATGAACACCATGAAGTCTCGTCTGGAAATGATCGCCAAGCAACAAAGGTACAGCTGTAATATTTCACTTCAAAGCAACTATTTCTCCAATGACAGAGCTTTGTTTCTTTCTGTAATGTAGTGACACAGATTTTCTTCCATGTTCACGTTCTCTCCTCCCCAGGATGGGCTTTCACATCACTGACTCCACGTGCTACCTGACGGCTGACTTGTTCTACCTGGAGGTGGTGTTGCTGCCGTGTGGCGGGGCGGAGGAGGTGAAAGTGGCCCCGCACGGAGGCTCCCCCGTTGTAAGTGGACCGCACTGTCTCTCCAGCATGCCATTCTCGCCCCTCCCTTTCCCTGTGCGTGATTATTAAATGAAATTGTCTTGCAGCCCAGCGAGTCCCTCCTCCAGCTGCTGAGGTAAGCGTCGGAGCGATGGTAAATTTAAATGTCGACATTTTGCTCGCAACCAGCAGCAGCATTATTCCCTGAACTACTCAGGCGGAGATGGCAGAGCCACTTCAGTGATTACCTAAAGATGAATGGGTTTAGATGCTCATTGGACTGCTTGGTTTTGGGTGTTTTTTTATTCATATGTCTATATTTGGTTTTAAATCTTTTTTGGGCCAGGACAAAAAATTTTGCTGATTTCTCCATAAAGCTGGCAGGCCTCTACACCCAGTACAACATCCCCGGAGACAAGTACATACTCAAATATATTCCTAAACTTTTTAAAAATCTGGGACTCTTGAATTCATTTATCTATTTGTTTATGTATTGTATGTTTGTTTCAGTGATATCAAATTAAAATTGTTTGCGTCCCTGCAAAGCCTTGGGAAAGACTTGCAGCAAATATCACATCTGCCGAGGTGAGTGAGCTGTTAATAGAGAGGCCCGAAAAACAAAACAAAGATGAGGTGACTGTTTGATTTGTTGATTGAGGCTAAATTAATAATCTATTTGTTGTTTGTCATTTTTCGAGCCAAATATTTGCCAAGTCCAGCTTCTCAAACATGAGGACTTGCTGCTTGATTTTATCTTGAGTAAACAGTCTGTGATAGATATCGAGTGAGCTCTGGGAGGTTGCAATGGGCATTTTTCACAGCTTTTTCATCTTTTCATGAACTAAGAGCAGGGTTTTTATTTTATTTTTTCAGAGAGTCAAAGGACTCTGACCCCCAAGTTGATTTGATTAACAACGGGAGGATCGGGTGTCTGATAGCTGGAAAAGAAGGTACATGACACCAAGAGGCAACAAATAGTTGTGCATATACCTTTTTCAGTTGATATTTCATTTCTGCTCTAGACTGCCCCCTGACTATCCAGTTCTATATCACCCTGGCTGATGGAGAGAGGACCTCAGATTCACGTAAGCTGTCCAGCAAACTCAGATTTGGCCTAAAATGTGACATTCAATGTTTGGATGCTTGATGCTCCCATGTGCATCAGCAATAGTAATTTTTCCTGAAAAAGCCATTGTTGTTGAAGAAACGACAGATCCAATCATCCAGGCTGCCCAGGTGACTGTAGTCGTCAGCGACACGATGCACAAGCTTCAGACGGCCTCTGTGATCCCTCAGCCTCCACAGCTGGATCCCCGGGGGTAAAGTGTTGCTGTTTAATCTCTCACTCAGCAGGACATTGTTAATTTCACGCCCCGCAGCGAATGTCAGCGGTGTTGATGTCGTGAACGGTGTCCCGCTGCAGTTATCCAGCCTTCCTGCCCTTGAGCGAGGCCCCACACGAGGCGCTGCCCGCCTGCTTTCTCCTCAAACTGCAGCCGGCAGTACCAATGATGTCGCCTTTTGTAAACCGGCTCAGCCAAATCACAGGTGGACAGATCACCCTGTTTGTATTTTGAAATTTTTGACACATGAGATGAAAAAGATAACACTTCTCCATTCTCCACAATCGTCACACGCCCCCTCACTGTGACACTTCTTAGATGTGGCCATACCAGACGTCGACCTGCAGTGGGCAGCCTTACCCAAGCTTCTGAGGAGACGTTCACAGGGCACAAACAGCCCCGGGGAGGAATTAGATGAGCAGGATACTATTTGTACGGTGGTGTGTACTGTATGTTTAACACCCCTTTTTGTTATTTAAGCTCAAAACAAAAAAATAATTGGCTTCACTTCAAGCTAAATATTGAAATAAGCCTTGGATGTGCTGTGTGACATAAACACTGTTTCTGTCCAGCCTCTTCCTGGTGGTGTGATGCACACTTATGTTCTCCCCGGAGCTGCATGGGAGGCGCCAGCTCGGAGAGGGACCGTGCTGGACGGCGTTCCCTTCACCCACCCGGCTCACGTCCCAGCCCTGCTGGAGCTGCTGCGACACCAGTGTGCCATCAACACCCTGCTGAGCAGCTGCTTCACATCTCAGCATGCCGGAGGAGGTTGGAGGATTGATGCGTCGCAGAATGGGTTAAAATACAGACACGGTCAGCGGTGTAATGTTATTTTTGGTTGTGTGACGCTTTTATTGCTTTGGATTCTGCTGCCAGGTCTGGTTCCTGACCTGCACTTCGAAGTCCTTCCAGAGTCGGAGACCAGCTTTTCTGTGACCTTCCCCCGACCCGACGTGGACTCCCTGGCTGTTTGTGAGCATTTGCCACAAAACGTTTGCTTCTGAGTTTTAAATATCTCAGTTTTTAGAGTAATAATCGCAGCCCGAAAGCCTCAACATCTTGAAAAAGGTCACCTTTTCACAATCAAAGATAAGAAAATGGTCTTTAATTGGCCTTTACAGTGTATACACTGCAGGCTGTAGTTTCAAGGTTTCAAATAATGACATAGAAAATTGACTTCTACAACTAAATCTTTTTATTTCATTTTTTGGGGTGACACAGTGCTGGTGAACGTCTCTGATGCTCACCAGATTACCTGCACTTTGTTTGGAGCAGGAATAGGAGATCCCTCCACAGATGAATACCTTTCTACAGTCATTAAGAGGTATGACTTCAGTCTATATCTACACCTTCTGTCTTTACAATTATAAAAGCATGATGGCTCTGGGCCTCTTTTTTTGTAGGATCCACATCTGTTGTCATGAGGGAGGTAAAACGTAAGACTGTTTTGATATGTAGCTGTTTTAAGACTGCATATGTCATCTTTAAAGAGGTGAAAGAATCAGTCTGTGTATCTCTGTGCTCTTGCCTTGGATTTATCTTTTTTTAAAACCTTTGACCTCAGGTGTATGTCCATCCCTGTGACCCTGACGGCGTTGTACACCAAGCTGGAGGAGATCACCTCTGCCCCACTTTCTCTGCCGGCCACCGCAGAGGCTGAAAATGACCGGTCTGCTCCCTCGAGTGGCACCGCTGTGACAGACACCAACAGCGCCCTGACCACGCTCTCCCAGGGTGCATCTGTGCCAGCCGACGGCTTCGCTGTGTCCGGATCGACCTGCTACGCCAAATCTGAGCTCCTTCCTGAAATAAATACAAGCCCTGCTGTCAACCCTTACCCATTCACTCCTCCCGTGGGCGTGTTTTCACACTGGATGTCCAATAGTGGCCAACTGCCAGAGCTCATCTGAGTGAGTGTGTGCGCGTTACTTGACCTGACCTAAGGTTCAAGCCTTTTTAAAATATGATTTCCCTCAGAATTTAATAAATGTTTTTAAAGCAACTGTTTTACTCACTCACACAAGTTTGAGTGTAAGATCTCCTCCACCTTCCTGCAGAAAGCTCTTTCTTATGATGCATTCCAGTGTGGCAGAGATTGCCGGCTGTAAAGGTTTGAGGTTTGGCATTTGACCCCTCTCAGACAGCCAAGAGCCCAGTTGATTGGTACCATGTGAGCCAATCAAACACTGTTAAAGCGCGCGATGCATTCTTGATGGCTCGTAAGAGTGAGCGTTGAAAGCAACACACCGCACGTGATGTTAAAATGAGATGGACACACTCACAGTATAAAGAGCAGGGCCTGACTGTGACCAGTGTGAATAAATTGCAAATTATTCATGACTTTTAGCAGACTTTTCCTCTGTGGAAACTGCAAATAAAGCACAAATAAGCTGTGTTGATGTTGCAAAGCACAGAAGCTTAATACACTCACATAAAGTACCATGATGCAGAATGAGCTGCACTTTTAAAGGAAAAAAGGCCTTTTGAGGTGCAAGCATCAACCATTGTATCTCATTACAGGACACAAGACCAAAATACCTTGTTGTCCTCAGCAGATCTACAGGCCGTGTGCATTTAGAAAGGAATTTCAACGTGTATACACAATATTAAGTCGACTGTCAGCGGCAGACAACTGGGTTTGTCCGGTGTCTTTACTCGTAGATATCCGATGACCTGAATGAGCGCTATTCATAGCCACATACCGACATGTGTGGTTAAACCCCTCTTCTTCTTTCAGTGCGCCTCTCTCCTCCGAATGTTTCAGAGATTATGTGTCCTCGACTCTGATTGGCTCGAGTGTGAATCTCTTGAAAAGAAAATCACCTGTGATGACATCATACTTGCATGTTAATGAGGTGTGTAAAGGGAAAATAACTCGCTGGGATTGTGAGTGAGCAGTGATGGAAGAAGTGCTGAGATATTTAGGGTAAAGTAGTAAAAAAAAGAAGGATTATGGCATCAGGATGAAGTACTCATGCAGAATATATATGTACTTAAGTAGTTTGAGTATGTACAGTTTATATTTCATCTGGTACTCTAATCCATAATAATAATAATCCTAATTTATTTGTTGATTTATATTTCCAATCACAGTCTTAAACTATAAAGTAATTTGTAACTAATGTTGGAAAGTAAACATAGTGGAGTCAGTGGCACAACACTGAGGAAGTATTATGTGGTGTGAAATAGAAATACTCGAGTAAAACACGAGTATTTGTAGAAAGTAACTAAGTATATTCACAAGTATCATACATGAATAAAATGTTTAGATACTTGTACTTTACCTGAGTATTTCTATTTTCTGCTTTAACTTCTTCTACACATACTTTTATTTGAGACTTCTCCAGATTTGGATGCAAAATATAATCGACAAACATTAAACTCGTGCACATGAAGCATCAAAAATCACGATGTAATGTGATTTTTGATATTCTGAAATGGGCAATTGAGTACTTTTGCTCTTTATAATGAGTATTTTTCATTTATATGTGTTATGTATTTATGTTGATGCTAATTATACAGTTTTAAATACTTTTTTTTATTTTTAGACTATTTTTACTTGAGTAAAAGGCTTGAATACTTCTTTCACCTTTGAGCACAGGTACCCAAATAGTTCTTGAGTACAGTGCTTGAGTAAATGTACTTAGTTACTTCTGCCCCAGACACAGACTGCTGCTGCCTTGTGGAGTTTTTCTTTTTTTTTTTTTTCATTGAAGAATAAAACTTGTGCAGCACTTTGTCTTATTTCCAAAGTACAGACCTCTGCTCCTCTCCAAGCCCAGCAGTAATGTGCGGTGACTCACAGTCTGTCTCTGCCTTATCTTTTTTTAAACCTCCACATCTCTCTTTCTCTGGTCTGCGGTCTCTTTAAATCCAGATCCAGCGGACTCAGAGCTGCGCGTCCTCCTCGCCGCCTCCTCAGCCTGATGAACAGCTGCTCCCCATTTTTTTCCACCAAAACTCCCCCCTCCCGAAAAAAAAAACTCCTCCAACTCTCTATCTTTCTTGTTATTTTTGCTTGTTTGTCTCTCTTTTGTGTGTTGTTCTCGTTGTTTGCGCGCCCCTGCGGATGTCTCCACAGAGAAGCTGCGCGCCGCTGGACGCTCCGATCCGGATCCCAGGTTTGCGTAATGCTGAGGCGCCCTCTGCTCAACATCTGGATTAACTATTTGGAGTCGGAGCTAGCGGCCCTGCACAAACCCCGTGCCCGTGTAGCCTGTCTTCATGGAAAGACTGCTTTTTGCCCTGGAATTTAAGCGCTTCAGATAACCCGAGCTGTGCGCGTAGATTATGTATCCTCTAAAATGGGTGCGAACAATGGAAAACAGTATGGAAGCGAGGGTAAGTGCTGGGATTACGACTTTTATTTAGAGTGCCACTCAGAAGGAGGTCTCTCTCTCTTTTTTCCTCCTTTAATCAGAGACTTCACAAAGGCTCCTGTGTTCCCGTTCAGTGCGCCGTTTTCTCATTTTGGCTCCTGCTGAGCCAAAAAGAGAGAAACGAAAAACTTTTGTCTGCAGCTTCCTTGAGTTTCCTCAAACTTGCACTGCTCCCTCTATATCTTTAATTTTCTTCCAGTAACTGTGCTCTCTATCTTTCTGTATGTGTGTGTGTGTGTTTTATCTCACCACAAACTCCCCTCAGAAACCTTCACATTGTGTAGTGCTGCTGCTGTGGAGCTGGTGTCAAAGGTTTGACTTTTTAGTGCTTTTTTATGCTTTTTATTTAAAGATGTGCAACGTTCATATTCATCATATAAGACAGAGGGTGACATCTGGTGGTCAAACTTTTTTTAAAAATTCTGACTTGGAAAGTAAAACTTTTGAAGTTTAAAGAAAGAAAACTTCCATCTTCTCTCAGTACAGACACTTCTCGACATTTTTTAAACCCAGATTCTTCTCTCAAAAATGGGCTTTTATTGTTTTGTTTCATTCTCCATCACTTATATTCACTTTACGGAGTGCTATAATAAAACTATAGGAGGCCACAGGTCCCGTAACGGTCATAGACGTTATTATTTGGCATGAAAACAGCAAATGTGATGTTTTAAACCAGCAACAGAGGAGCCCGTTTAAATCACGCATCACCTCCCATCATCAGTCACGAACAGCTGACTTGGCAGGGCAGCGGGTTCATCAGACAACACCAAGTAGCCTCATTTATGTCAGTTTTTTTCTCTTTCTTTAAAGGGTGTGTTGCTGCAGGTTTAGTGGAGGCTGGGTTAAAGGCATGTGGGCACTTTGTCTTCCTTATCTCCCACTTCCACAGATTGATTTATTTTTTTTGTCCACAGGCACTTTATTCCACTGTTGTTTGATTTGGCAGCCATTTTGTGCGTATTGGTTAATTCCAGGTGATCCTTGCGTAAACAAAAACACGCAGAAGACACTTACAAAAGACAGAAAATGCCCATGTTGTTAATAAATGGCCACGCTGACGAGGAAACGGCTCCTCCTTAGTTGGTTTTCTGACAGTGGACACACCTAAAAGTCATTTATTTCTACCACGTTAACTGTTTAGTTCAAAGAGTGTTTCTGATCTGAAGTAGCTTTCCTGCTGCTGCTCCTTGGATGTTGTCTTTGGGTGGAGCCAAAAGAAAAAAAACAAAAAAAAACAGCATTTGTAGAAAGACAAGTGAACTAAATGACGAAGTTGCACAGCAGAAAGTTGCAGCCAAATGAAAACAGCAACATTATCCGGCCTCAGTACAGATTTCTTTTCTTATTTATTAAAGAAACCAGCTCAAATTAAGCAAAATGAAAGTAAAATGTAACCACATACCACCATTTTTTGGCTCATTACCTCAGTCTCACCATTAAAAGTCATTAGTAATCTGAGCTGATGGCAGACAGAGACTTTCAGCGTCTATCTCACTCAGCTATCAGATAAATTCACCTAACAGGAATGCAGCTTAAATCCAGTGGGGGCCCTGAAAAACCAACATTAAACAATTCTCGTGATGTTATAAGGATAAAAATCCACATATGAAGCCTCTGGTACCGCAATATCTCCCAACTGTCGCATTAATGAGCCTTGACTCTCATCTCATCTAATCTTCACCATTACTTATTCAGAAAAAAAACTGTGGCCTGCCTCCACCAAACACATTACTTCTGTCTCTGGAGCAGAAATGTTTGTATAAATAACATTCCAGTGCGCTCTCTTCCTAAGTCAATAACTGCAGAGAAAAGATTGGAGCCCGTGATGGTAGAAATAACAAGTGGATCGGCCCCACCTAGAAATCCGGCCCCGTTAAGGTACACCAGCAGATTTTGGATTTCAGCCAAATCTGCGACCTTTTCTTTTTATCCTCAGCGCTCGTCAGTCGGATGGGAAGAATATGATGTCTGGGTCGTGAGATTGTAATCGCTTCTAGTGATTCACAAAGTTTTAATTCCCACCTTCACTGCAGAAGTATCTGACAGTTTGGTATACAGCATGAAACACAGACGTTACACTCTAAAATCAGCATAACTACCAGTGCAAAGTCAAGGCGTGCTCTTTTTTTTTGTTGATGTAACCTCACCAGATGTTTGGATGATGATGTCTTTTCTTCTTGGATTGTTTCGGCGAGCGATGCCGAAAAAACATCCCGTTTATGATTCACCCATTGATGGAGCTTTAAATCTGAAGGAGTTGAAGAGCTGGGAATTGATAGAGACATTTGTAGGCGGTTGATGGCAAGTCAAGTAACATTAAGTGCTTTGATAAAAGGCACACTGCAAATGTGAGCTTTAATAATGACCAGATGAGGGATTTTTCACGAGTTTAATAGCTTCTATTGGGAAAAAATCTTAAAGTTATAGTCCTTAAAAGTTATAGTCCTTAAAACTTCAGTTCTGGTTGATTTGGTGACACCAGTGGTTACTCTGAGCTTTTTTTCCAGAAATATGCTTTTGCAAATGTTCCAGTGCAGCCAAACAAACCCATGTTGTTCTTAGGACTGCAGCTTCATTATCATATCTTATCCAGTAGATTAATGGATTAATACGTTTGTCTGTAAGATATCGAAAAAGGTTAAAAATGTCCATCACAACTCAAGATAATGTCTTGTTTTGTTGGCCAACAGTCTAACACCCAAATATATCAAGTTTACAATCACAGAAGAAAAACATATTGGAGAAGCTGAAGCAAAAATACAATTTTTTATAAACTGATTATGACAAATAGCTTGATTAATCAGTTAATCAACTAATCACAGCAAATATTCATCCTTAAGCTCAACCTGGCATTGAATCTGAAGCACCTTAACTTCAACATTCACTTCGTTATACATGCATACATGGAAATATGGCTCAGTATGCATGGTATCATCATCCTCTTTATAGTGTCCAACAGCAGTATCCTAGTTACAAGTGCAGAGTTCTGCGGTCTGTCTGTCCACATCTGTTTTCAAGTGTGACTCCACAATTAATTACACACTGGTCACAACTATGCAGCAAACTCTGCACCAGCACATTATATAAGCATAAGACAGGAAGCAGGAGCTTTTCTCAAAGTTGTTTTTCCATGAAAGACAGAAAACAATCGGCCCTGCACGGATTCACATGCGTCAAACAGACTGCCCCGCGGAGTTCCTCATGCTGAGCAAAAGAATGCTGTAAGCAGCAAAATTAAGATATATTTGCCCTTGTTTACCCTGCCCCTGCTTAGATATAAAAAAAAAAAAAACACAAAAAAAGGTCTCAGAGTCATTTCAGGGGACTAAAGGAGCCAGAGCAGATGTGCCGGCCTGGTGATGTCACCACGAAATGTCAGGCGTGCTCATATCATGTGAGCTGCAGCGGCTTAAATCGCTTTATATGTATCTGTGTGATCACGCGTCTCTGTTGCGGCCGGGTCTGGAGTCGCAGGTTGCATTTTTCCCTCCCTGCGCTGGCTTTCTTATTTACTGCGTATTTCGGGAACTGTCTGGTCTGTTTAGGTGGCGGCGCTTGATGTGCATGCGGCCGCGACTGTTTGGGAATACCTCTCCGGGCCTGTCGTGCTGGGTGAAAGCTGCATACTTAGTCTCAGGAAAGCCACAGAGCTGCATTTATGATCCAACAGAGGAACGAAATGCCATAAACAACTGCTCGGCGGGCAGCCTGCAGTCACCATGGCAGTCGAGCCTGTCGCACTCTGGCAGCAGAGCAGGAGGCGTACGGTCGAAGGATATCTTTTTGAAATACAGCACTCCTGTGTGGCTGCATAGAAACCCCAAAATCCTAAATCTAATAATGCAAGGATAGCTCATAAAGCAGGGGCCGTAAATTTGTGCAAACTCAATAAAGAGCACTTTCATGTGGTAGTTGCACGGCCCAAAGAAGTACGCCGCTGATTAAAAGAGTGATTGCTTGTATCTGTCGCAGGAGTGTTTCCTCACCCATCCTACGTGGACGCCAAGGCTGAGGGGGATTTTAAGGGACTTTATTCCTCCTCCAAATAAAAAAAAAAAAAACTTACTCAAACAAACCAGGCGAGACTTTGTGCATGTGCCAAGGCCAACCATTTGTCCAAAATTGAGGAACATAAAAGTCATGAGAGCAGAGAGTGATGGGCTTTATATTTCCTTACACTTAATACCTCCTTACCGTATTTAATACATCATCAAAGCTCAGTCCCGCCTTATCTCTGACAGACACTCTGCAGGAATTAGGCATGTAAAAGCCCTCTTTCTCTCAAATGAAATGGGGTAAAAAACAATAAATCATAAGTGCAGTTTGTCATGTTAAAGTGTGCTCTACTCTGTCCAAGCACTGTTGTTTTTTCCTCTCGTTCCCCCTGCAGGTAAAGGGAGCTCAAGCATCTCCTCTGACATAAGTTCGAGCACAGATCACACACCAACTAAAGCTCCAAAGAATGTGGCTACCACCGAAGGTAAGGCATCTGGTGCTCATTAACCAAACTCCCCTCCTTTCTTCTTTCCCTCCTCTTCTTCTTCTTCTTCTCCCCCCCCCTTCCTTCTCTTTCCTCCTCATCCACCCTCTGCGCTGCCTATTTTTGGAGAGAAACCTGCGTGTTCCTGGGATAACTCTTAAATTGAAAACAAACTCGCAGCTCCCATCAGAACCCAGAAACCAAAGGCATTTCTCGGGCTTTGTTTGAGGAGAAGAAGAAGAAGGAGGAGAAGGAGGGGAAGGGAAAAAAAGCACTTCTGGCTTCTCATTGTAGAAGAATGCTTATCTAAACTGTGGCCGTATCAGGCTCAAAGCGTTGCCAGGGAGGGAGGTACGTGAGCAAGAGAGAGAGAGAGAGAGAGGAGGGTGAGAGGGTTTTTTTGCTGGAGAAGGTGTGGGGAGTGAAAATGGGGTAAAAGGAGAGCTTCACCTTCTGCCTGGACGGCGCTGTTACTCCCTCTCCACGCGGCTCTCTGGCTCCCTCTCTCCCTCTGCCATCCGTCAGCCCTGGCAGGCTGACCGCGAATGTAAACTGCACGCTCGCTGTAACGCTTCGAAGGCACTTTGCAGCCGACAGATGTCTTCTGAAGCCACCTGTCAGAGGTCAGATACACTTTCAGCGATCTGTCAGTCAAAGCAGAAGGTTTTCTTTTTTTTATTTTGCAGAAGGTTTTCATTTTTAAAAAAATATTTTAAAAGAGTACAACAAAATCTCACAGCTTTTCCAGGTGCTTAATCACAGCAGGCTCGAGGAGGTTTGTGCTCTCTAGGAAATCCTAGTTTGCGTATTCAGTGAACATTTTAGATCACATGGTCTCAACCAGACACTAACAAATGTTGCTTACTGAGCAAAATCCTGAGCAAAGCCAACCTAAACCATAATCATCAATGTGAACTCAAAACAACGCACCCACACTTTGACCACCTGTAGCGCCATGAAGCAATGTTTTTACGCTTGTTCTCGTCTTTTTGTTTCTCGGTTTCAAAGGCGACTTTAACCAAGAAAGCATTGTAGGGTATCACTGTGAGGATATGCACTTTATTTTCTTGCTACTTGGGGGAGAGGACAAACTGGAAACACAACATGAATATTTTTATTAGCTTATAAAGTTAATATAGTTGTTTTAGAGGCTTATTTTCACATCCAGCAGACACAGAGCAACATTAGCATTCGGTTGCAGTCGAGTTTCTGAATGTAATACAATGCTGATTTCTCTTTCAGCTCTGTGTTTGGTCTCCACCAACTCCTGAGAAAAAGTACAATTTTTTAGGGTTAGGTGATAGAGTTAGGTGATACTTCTCTGTGGGTTTGTTGGTACAACTGACTTGTTTCACATCACACACAGTCATTTGATCCATTCATAACATGAAATAGTGCAGCTTTAAGCATCTCACGTATAGTGGACTCATCATCATCAGCTTTATTGCATGATGATACATCTTGGCTTTCCCTCGCAGTACATCTTGCAGTGTTTTACAGGTTTTTGCGAGGGTGTTAAACCTCCACCGGTCAGGAAATATTGAAGAGCGTAAACCTGATCCACAACCCCCCCCCTTCTTCCCACGGACACATTATGGTCTCTCTGTCTTTCTCGGAGCTAACCGGTGACTCACCGACTGTTTTTCTGTGCACTCACACATACACGCTCGCCCCCCGTCCCTCTCATGCATTGTCATCACCGATCTTAAATTTGCTCTGGCACCATGAATGTACTATTCTTGCGGTCCAGGACTGCCCGCAAGAAAAACAAAAAAGCTTGCTGCAGCCTGTGTTTGCAAGCGTCAGTCATGTGGAGATTTCAAGGTGTTTCTCAGAGAGAGGAGGAGAGAGGAGCTAAAGAGGGGGAGGGGCAAAGTTAAGAGACAACAAGATGTGCTTTCCAGTTTTGCGCAACATGTGTGTCAATTAGTTAGTTTTAGCGAGGTTAATTTGCAGATTAACCTCTCTAAAAATAGAGCGAGATGTACCGTGCTCCCTGCGCTGCAGATTACTATTCAACTTCGCTGGAAATGCTGACTCACTGGGATGGCTGGAAGCGCACCCGGGGTATTTTGGGGAAATTGATAATTGTCCCGAATGTGTCCGCTTGGAGAACAACCTGTGCCGATAGAAATATATAGCATAGGCCAGGGCCAGCGGCTTCCTCGACCATAATTTCCCTCCTGTGTTATGACTGAAATTGTTATTTTTTTCTCCATGCTAAGTGGGAGTAATTACATGGTCTGGAACCGCCACGGCCACAGGCAAATCCCCCCTCCTTGAAAAGACACACACACGTATGCACGACTGCACACACACATGCGAGCCCACGTTCACACACACACAGAGGCAGATCGCGCAGGCCTTGCTCGCCTTGTTCCGGTGGTCCACTAAACTAATCAGGAAGCAGTCTGGGCTGTTTCCCCGCCACACACTGGGAGTCGTCTCCTCGTGCCGCAGTAACGACACTGCAGCATTAATACACTTAGTTAAATGATCTCTGTGGTGTGTCACGAGTAACACAAACACAAAGGAAAATCAGGGACAGCGCCATATATACAAATTTCAAAGCATCACATAGCAGAAAAAAGAAATGAACATGAACATTTTAACATAAACACTGTTTCTCTGTCGGTATGGTTAATGTCACAATAGTTTCTCAATATTATACTCTTCAGGGTTTGAAAAAATGATGTTCAGTGCAGTTAACTGTGGTTTCTGTTGCACATTAAGTCAGATGCAACTTTTCATACCTGTAAATCAAAATCATTAAAAGCTTTCTTTAAGCTTGAAAATATAATTTGGACAACTGAACCGTACAACTGCACTTGAAGTCACTGTATGACTTTTTTGCCATATGCTTATGGTTCTGACTTTTAATTTGCAAGAGAAATATTGTTATATATCCTCTCAAGAGATACACAGTCTCCCCTTAAAGCCACACAGCGTAAGATCCAAACCAGAGCCGCTGAGAGTGAATGTCTGGAGGCCGCGCCGACTCCGACCAGAACTGTTTCATTTTTCTACAAACAAAAAGCGATGCCATCAGAGGACTCACATAAAAAAAACTCCTCACACAGTGGCTTAAAGTCAATAAATCATAATATCGAATTGTTGGCCGGGGCCCTGCGCAAAATCAACGTGAGGAGGTCGCGCTCATTCTCCTCCTGAAAACAAAAACCGAGGCGGACAGTCGCCTGGCACGTTTCTGAGACGTCTCTCTGTTTTCATTTATTATTTAGTCGGGCTTGCGGTGGCCTGACCCAGTTGAGGCGCTTTATTAGCCACAGACCAGCAGGCACAGTCCTGGACGGTAAATCCTTCCTGTGGGATGAAACTGAGTATCTCCCAGCGGGGGTCACACCGCGACCCAGTCTGGGCCTCAAGGTTTTGCTTTGGCACGGCAGAACTCAGGGTACTGCAGGAATGTGGCTGGAGCTGAACCGGCAGACGCCCCGAGATGTTTCGGCCTGCGTGTTGTAACTCCTGCAGGTCCTTTTTGCCCCCACCCCCCTCCTCCTCCTCTCTGTATCAGCTGGAGCCCACGCCAAGCTTCAGAAACTGATGTAACGCAGACCCACAGGGGCGTCGATCGTGTCAGAGCGGCCGTGTTTTTGGGTCAGCTCCTTCACCCGTTTATAATGGCACCAGGAAGGCAGCTGAGAAACAGGGAGCGGTGGGAACAATGAGCAGGCCGACTTCCTCTCTGTCTGCCAAGGACCAAAGAGACGGTGATAACACGAGGTGGGGGTGGGGGGTCCCTCTATACCAGAAAAACACCATAGTAAGAGATTACGCTGTAAACACGCCACGATTTATATGCAATTCTCTGCATGTTTATCAAAAGCGGGGTAACGTTTAAGGCCGCCCTCTTTGCAGATCTCTGTTTTATTTCAGCTGCATGAGCGGTTTGAGCCAGAAACTGAGCACATCAGACCAATTATGGTCATTTTATCACAGTGAAATACAACCAATTCTGCATGTAGGATGTCTCAAAAGTCCTTGACTTTGGCAGGCTTAAGTTCTGAAATATCCACAAGGTGTGACACGTCCTCAGTGCTCAAAAGTTAATTCAACAACAACTTCCTGCTCATTCTGCACCGCATGTCCAGCAGTTTGTGAAAGACCGTCAGGGTTCAGTGTGCAGTCCGCATGTACACGGGTATTTTATAAATGCAGCTTTTTCTATGAAACCTTCCAGGGTGAAGATTTTCAGCCAGTCTGTTTTCAGTGTTGACATGTAGACACAAAAAACATCACACGTGCCCTTTGTTGCTTTGTGTAACGAGCCTGAAACAACAGCAAGATAGCGGATTACTGGTTCATTTACCTTTGGTCAGCACTTCTAGCTTTGATTACAAGTTACAAAACTATAAGTGAATAATTAGCTACTCTTTTTAAGTTACTACCAGTAAATGAAACATTGTGGATGCCCAGAACAGTATAATGTAGTATCTAAAGTATCGCTGACGTAGACTTTATCGCCACCTGCAGGCCCGTGGTTGTTTCAATGATGTGATCATCTGACATTTTTTGTTTCATGAAAATATGTGAAATTGTTCTATCAGTTATACAGATACATTTCAGAGAGCATAGCAACAAGCTAACAACATGACATTGCTGCTTGATTAATATACAGGTAGCCAATGGAGACGTACCCTAATTTAACTTTTTACATTTTTTTATGCCATTTTGATTTAAAAAAGCTTTGGTGTTTTCACTCAGGTATATTTTTGGAGAGCTAAATTGAAAATGTGCAGAAATCAAATGGATGGAAATGTATCTATGAAAAAAAAACATTAGCCAATGTACATTTACTCCAGTCCAGTACTTAACTGAAACTTTGAGGTTTTTGTAGTTGTATTTCTACGCCATTTGCACATTTGCAACATTTCAGAGGAAAGTATTGTAGTTTTTTTCCATCACCTATATCTGACAGCTGAAGTTACTGGTCCCTCAGATGCTCTGCACGCCCACACAAGTCGTTTAAATGACTCTGACTAATAAAAGCCTAATGGTTTTTGTTTGGCTGGAGAAAACCACGATGGAGGAAAACGCAGTAAAAATTCGAGCAATACACACTCCTAAGATTGATCGGTCTTAGTTCACCATATTCTCAGTTTGAGGGTCGGCCGTGCAGTCTAAACAGCCCCTCCTCGACGCTCCCGTCTCCAGCATGTTAATATTTTTGCCCTCCCAAAGACAACAAATCCCTCACACTTCATCTGTAAACCAACCTCACGCGCGGATGAGCCATTTGTGCGTGTTTACTCAGGCGGATATATAGAGTTTCACTGTTGACTTTTGCCGTGCCAAACACGAAGGAGGTTGTGCCGAGGTGTTTGTGCATCGCTGGCGTCAGAACATTTTCACAGCAGTGTGGAGATTTAAGTTGTTACCCCCCCCCCCCGTGTTGCACGTGTTGCTTTTTATCATTCGTGAGTTCTTCGGTTAAGCCCAACAACTGGCGTGACGAATGTATTTTTTCTTTGGTGACGCTTAATGCTGCGTTTGTTGCGTTGAAGCTCTCACACAAGCAGAGAAGTGTGTTTAGATGAAGAAGCGTCTTCTTAATGTTTGGAAGGTGATTGACTACCTCATGGAGGACGCGAGGGAATAGTTTGGTGGATTTTATGTGCAGAAGTTTCGATGGTGGAGGAAAAATCTGCTCGCCATTTCTGACAGAAAGCAGCAGCCTACAGTTATTTTAAGACTTTTTCTTGTAGTCCACAGCAATTGCATTGAGAGATATCAGTGCTTTTTGCTCCTGATCCTTCGTTGGAAATTGTCAACGTAAAGAGAGAGAACACAGAGAGGCGAAGCATGCCAAAGCTATTTTCCCCAGATTTTCTCCATCAGCTGGCCTCGCTCCTCCCCCTTCCTCTCTGCCGCTCCCCCAGCCAGGAAATCTGAGCGAAAAAGCACAGAACAAGGCGGCGAAAGAGAAAAAAAAAGAAAACAAGTGAAAGCAGTTCAGCAAAGGAGGAGGGGATGGAAAGGAAAGGAGAGCAGAGGCGAGTTCGGCGAGAGGAGCGCTCCATCTCATAACTCTTCTCTGATTACCGCTCCGTCTTCTCCCTAACTCCGTCTCGGGGAGGAAGCGCCGGCCCCCGTTGTTTTGAATGCGTTTGCCATTTTCTCCGGCAGGGTCACATTTTTCAGCCCTACTACGGGAGCGTGTTTGACAGGAGTTGGGAAAGGCGCCACCTGGAGCGAAGCGCGCGCTCGCTCACTTCCTGTAAGATTTTTTGGCCGGCGGGCGATGTTTTCACTGCGATACACCTGGGTCCTCCAGGCTTTTAATGTGGCAACGTGACCGCCGTTGCGAACCAGCTGAACTGACACATCGGGCCTCGCCTCGCCTCTTTTCGCTCTGCGGTTCGATTCATTACGTAAGCGGGGGAAGTGTCAGTTGTGGCTGAAGCTGCCATGGCTCGAAAATAAGGGGGGGAAAAATAATCTCTCTGCAGACCGTGTTCTTGAAGGGGTCTCAGCTGGATGAATCAGAGCTTCTTTTTTTTAAACAAGAAGAACAACTTAATAACTTTGAGTCCGTGGTTGCACGTAACACCTGGCTCTGTCACACGAAGGAAAAAAAATTAATCTCTCATAGATGGAGAAAACACTCACTGTGGTAGTCGAGCCTTTTTCATGACTCAGACTAGGCCTGATCCGGGACCTTCATACGTGTCAGGTCCCAGACACTGAAGTCACTTGGTTTGTTGTGGGGAGAATAAGTTAATAAAGTTTGTTCAAATGATGTACTTGCACCATTATCTCCCTGGATGAGGAAGTAGTTCATAGTAGTTTATTCTGCAGTTTATGCAACCGCAGAGGGGGGTTTGCATGAAAGTACGTGGTGAGTCACGGCTAATAAGCCACGAGCTTCCTCCTCAAAGGTCAGCATTGTCAAGACAGCTCGCTATTTGACTCAGAAAATGTAAATTTACCTCTTTCCCCCTTGCAATTTCAGGGTGACTCCTTTGGAAAGTTAGACATTTTTAAATGCGACCGGGGCTTCAAGGTGGAAAAAAATGACAGTCAGAGAGAAAAAACCCGGTTTGTTTTGACAAAGGGGATTTATTTTCTCTTAGAGGGATTTTTTAAAACCTTTTTTGACATATGCATATTAGATAAGATCATCTCCAGCACAAAGATATCAGGGTGGTATCAATCTTCTCATCTAACTCTCAGCAACAACGCCAGTAAGCACATTACCTCAAATTTCAAACTAATCATTTTAAGCCACTGAAGACCAGACAAAATAAAAGATTTCTGGGTAAGATTCATTCTTTTTTTTAGCACCTTTTGCTTCAAAGGGAAGCTTTTGAAGCATGAATCTCTCACGAAAGGTACTTCTAGCATTTGAACTAAATAACCTCTCTCTGGAGTCGACGTGAACCCTTTTTTTTTTTTAGTTTATAACCGCAGAAGTTCCAGCACTTCCCTTGTTCTGTTGCTTCGACCACATGAGATCACTACATTTGCTCCTCATCACGACCAAATCAACCGTTCAGGCCAGCGCTCGCTTTTCCATTCCTGTCTTCTCCTCTGCAGTTCTTCTTGCTGCTGCGTTACCCTCCTCAGTCATTTAACACGACTGTCACTCCTCACAGGTCGCTGCCAAAAGGGATAAACTATACAGAGAGGCATTTCAGGCACATGATTCTCATACTCTGTCGCCCCATCTTTGACATCCCGATTTAACAACCTGTAAAAAATGACATCATCACGCATTTGCAGCGATTCGCCAAAAGCCGGAGCAGTTTTGCATGATGCCAAATTGCTTTTGGATTCTGGATTCTCATCTCTGCTCTGGAAAAACTTGTGATGAATGGACACACACGCAAATGCTCTTTTTTTTCTTTTTTTCTTTTTTAGAAGTGCTTCTGGGTAGATTGAGAGTTTAAAACTGGCTTTAAGATACGTTGAGCGTCTGCTGTCCTCCTCAGCTGAGGATTTATAAAGTGAAAGAGGCTCGAGTGTGGAGACGTTTGCGTCTTTTGAACTGACAGAAGGGCTCTGAGAGGCGGAAAACTCCCCCGAGGAAATTAGCCGTGTTGTTGGAAACCTGCAGCCACGCGGGCCTCAAAGGCGAATCTCAGAGACTGAGTGAGTGTGAGAGTCCGGGAGCAGCCGGGTTGTGGGGGTTGTGCAGAGCTAAGGAGTCTGTTTCCTGTCCAAGTGAGCACATTGTAAAGGAACCAGCAGGCCCCTATTGTCTTTCAGGTTGTCCAGTGACGCAACGCCTTCCTGTAGTGAAGGCTTTGCTGATAGCCCGGCCGCCACACTGTACGGCAATATCAACTTCCATGTATTCAATAAAAAACCCGAGACAGACAGATGTTTCTTATCCCAGGAGCTCTCTCTCTTTCTCTCTCTCTCTCAGTCGGATGTTTCCCTTTAAAAAAAGTGGAGCACGTAATCGTTCAGGGCTGATAAATCAATCGCGCTCCTCGTTCTGTTTCGGTCAAATCCCCGCTGCCTCGTTGTGTTTTTTATTAGCTGGTGCTTCTTTCGTTTCTCTCTGTCTTACTTATTTTTCTTACACTTCAGCTTGTATTGATTCGGACTCGACTTCCCCAACTAGAAAATGAGCATCTCCGATTCCCTCGCATGCACTCCGCGCCGCCCTGTCACGGTCTTGGCAGGGAGGAGCACAGCGAGGGGAACATGTCACCGGGCTAATGGCATTGAGGTAATGGATTGGTCTGTTCTGCCAGATGCAGCAGTAATAATCCTGCGAGCTCCAGACGGGGTCTTAGCAGAGCTTCGCTGCGCTGTGAGATCCTGAAAAGAATCCCCATAGCTTTACTTTATGACCAGACTGCGTCAAAGTCTGGATTGACCCCGCCTGTGCACTTGTCTCTGCCTCTGGTAAAGTCTGCAGGCTCTTCTGCCAATTTATCTTCCCTTTTTCTTTGCCTCCTGCCCCTATTTTCTTTTAGAGGCCCTTAAATCTGTTTTTGTGCGCTACTTTTTTTCTTCTTCTTCTTCTTTTTAAAAAGTTCATCAGGGTTTTTGTCACCAGGGCAACATCGCTCCCCCAGCTGCGGCCCTTCATCAGGCGGGCATCGCGTCCCCTCAGTGATCACTTCGATTGATTTACATTCTGGTATCAAAGCACGATCCAGATGCGGCTCAGAAGTGGGGCTAAGTCGATGTTAATGGGATCCTGCTGCGCCGCTGCTGTGGATCAGCGTACATTTTGGGTATTAGTGGCAAATGATTTCAGCCAAGTATGCCTTGCTGTGGCCGTGCACGCATTCAAAATGCATGAGTTTCTCTTTCATTTCACCACTGCTCCGTTGTTCTTTGTCCAGGGTAAAGACCAGATGTTCCACTGTTTCTCCTTTGATTTCCTAAACCAAACTGAATCTTCCACCATCTGCGCTTCCACTGCCTTCAAGAGCAGTTTAACAGCTGCATGGTATTTGTTCTGTTAATGATAGGTTTGCGCTGATGCAGAGATATAAAACACGACACCACTGTTCGACTCTCAGCAGCGACTGAGAGTTGCAAGAAAGTTCGTTCCTCCTTGCGCACAGTCTGGAGGAAGTTTAGAGGTTTGCAGGTATATTCTCTGCCCTCCCCAGCGATCCTCACTCAACGTCCGCTTGCTGACTTTCTCTGGAGCTTTCGGTCGTGTCAGATGGTCTTCATTAGCAGATCGTGTTTGACATGCAAGCTCGGTAGCTGTTATGCTTCTCTCATCTGTTTGCTCATAACTTAAGCCTGAAGTTCATACTTGACCTCGAATAATCCCAATTTGAGGGCTTCTTGCATGCATGAAAGCTCTGGAAAAAACTAGTCCAATGAGTGGGCCTTGTTTGGTCAAACTGTCCAAGGTCAAGAGTGAACTTTTATGCTCAACAGGTGATAATTGAGCATATTTATAGTTTTTGTTATGCAGAAAGGGTGTGTATGAAGATTCTAGATTTTGATGGAAGCTGATTTAAACTTTCTCAGGACTGACTATATACTTTTGGTGGCTGATGAATTGTGTTTGTCTCTTATTCACGTACAGAAATATGCTTCTTTTTTCATTTTGTTATGCCTGGCAACACTTTTGCATGTCTGAACTCCACAGCTCTTTACTCAGCCTCCTTGCTTCAAAACAACGTGTTTGTCTTACTGCAGAGATGGGACGGAGCGTAATTGCTGAGGCCGCGCTGCACAACATCTGTTTGTCTGAGACTATAAGGGGAAAATGTGGATTGCAAATGCATCGCAGTACTGCACCACCGCCAACACGTGGAGGTTCTTCAGATGTGCTCATTTCACATCCAGGGGTGACAACGTGTGAAATAAAAGCGAATACATCAGCCATAACATCGCTGTCAGCGACTGGAGTGGTGTTGTGTTAATGGTCAGCTGATACCCACTTAGAAAACAGAGATAAATAACACCTGGACGTCCTTAAAGAGACCCACGCACTGTCTTCGTTTAACTTCTCCCACCAACTGTGCGGAAGTCAAGAGAAGTTGAGTGGGTGGATGCGGTCTAATTAGCAGCACAGTGTTTCTCCGGGCTCGCAGCGCTCGCATGATCAGTGACACGTGTAATTACACAATTTGGAAGTCGCTCCATAGCCGGTGGCGGATGAGTTTGCCTCCCGCGCGCCGAGTCCTTCGCACCAGCTCGGGCCTGGGAAGAAAAGCAGGGAATCGCCTCATCCATCAAAGCTAATGACTCAAGAAATGTGTCTTTGTCTCCGCGGAAAATATGATCTTCTCCTGGACGGCGTGATTTCTGCGTGGCGCAGATCGTTTTGTGGTGATGTCAGGGGATCACTTGAATTCAGAACTTTAAGCACAAACACACGAGCTTGTGTCAACGATATTCCTGTTATGTAATGAAGAATCTGAATGGACAAGTTGGCAATAAGTCGCTGATTTCCACATGTTTGTTCGGCTCCGCGGTGCACGGTGTGTGGCTCCAGCCATGTTGGATGAATCCACACTCGCTAGGTATTAACTCAGGAATCTTGCAATATTAGCAGTGTACTTGAATAAACACAACCACCCCTCCCCCTCCCTGCACTAGTATTGTCACGGCATATTTGGACAGGTGTGTGAAATTCGAAATAGATGAGGTGTTTATAATGACCTCAGACCATTAAATCCTTTGCATTAAGCTAAAAAACACGGGCCAAGATAAGCGAGACGAACCTCAAGGAAATAATCCCTCACGTTTAGAGGCGAACTAATAATAGGCAGACCACCCACTAGAACAAACCGAATCCAAACTGAGGTCAGCTGTAACCTGTGAGCTGATTCATATGAGTCTGATCAACACGCAATGCATTCTGGGTTCCTGCGCTCGCTGTTTCGCTTGAATTTGGACGCGAGTGAGACATTTAGGGTGCACACAAGGGGAGTGGGAGTTTTAAAGTAGCCTGCATGAAGTCGTTGGACATGTTCCCGAGAGGATGAGTCTGCGGATGTCATCAGAGGCGGGCCGAGCCGAGCGTCTGGAATAGCGATCCGCGGGACGGTCGTAAGGACGGTGTCGCTGCCCAGCTGTCTGCTCCTGCACACAAATCCTCGTGACAGGCAGGATGACGTCCATCTGTCATGACGATGTTGACACGCGCCGCGCAGAAACCTGCTGACTGCGTCCATCGACCAGCGTGGTTCACTGATGGTCTATATGAGGATTTGATTAGAAGAAGAGTGTTCGCAGTGTGTAGATGCAGTTATATCAGTGTAAATGTAAAAGAATCATAGAGGACTGAAGGGTAGTGAAAGTAACAGTGCACCGACCCACAAACTACAAACTTTCAACACAACCAGTGCCAGTATGTTGACAGACACGTTGTCTGAATCAAACCCTGGAAAGTAAAGATCCCCAGGAGCCCAGCTCAGAAACAACAAGTCCATCTCAGCCCATTCCTGTTTGCATTTCAGCAGCCTCTGAGAAACCAAGATTAGACAAATTAGAGCGATAAAGAACTGAAAAGTGTCGGCTTTGTTTGAGCAGCAGTTTTGGCACACGGCGAGACAACAGTGCGCGTAATCGTGACCTTTCGGTAAACTGACGGGGAAATGCTGAGTGATTTTTTCCATTGTTTTGTACATAACCACACAGAAACGATTAGCATATTAAAGTCAAGTTGAGCTTCTCTCACTACCCGTTTCTTTATCTCTGTCTTGCTCTTATTTAGACTCGCTCTATAACTTTTATAAAACCTCAGCAATATTACAAGAAATTTAGGGGCAGGAACTAAAAACCAGGAACCACTGATGTTTGTGTGTATCATGTGTCATCAGTCAGCAACTCAAACTCAATAGTTTCTGGGCAATCAGAGGGCACATGAGGGTGGACTTTCCTGGGACAGGAACTACAAAGCAGGAAACGCTGGAACTACTTTCCTGCAGTATTTAGAAAGGTTCCTGGAAACGTCTTGTGGTGTAATAGTTCGTAGGAATAATGAATAAAATTGGAGACTTGGAGGCTCACTCTTATCATCACTGAACTATTCGCCGCAAACATAAAGAATCTTTATTTTGAAAGATAATAACACGTCCTTTCTTGGCCTTGGAGGCTGCAGACTCATACTGGGACAGCTGTAAGTGACATCATACTCATGACTACTTGAAATGCTTTTAGTGATGACTATCAATCCAACTGAGCTCCTCCAGACTGGACAAGACGGACTGGAGAGGTGACACGGAGACTCAGATAGCATCAGAGAAGAGCACTCAGCGTCCCAGTCTGATGGGCCGACCCCACGAATCAGATCCAACGGCCCGAATTAGAGCTCTGCCGTCTCACGCCACGCTGATGGGATCCAGTCACCGCTTCACAGCTGCGCCTTCAGACGTGGCGGCAATCGGCGCACATCTGTCAGGAGGGCCTCAGTGTTTACACAGGGCTAAGCGTACGTTGTTCAGCCCCGGCACCAAACTGCTCAGCTGGGCGCTTTGAAGCCGCGGCGTTCATCTGATGAGGAGGCCCAGCGGCTGCTGCCCAAACGACAGTAAGATAAATGTGACACATTTTCCCCCAACATCCAAAAACACGATAACACGATTCATGGAAACTCATGCAAAGCTGGTGTGTTCGTGGCACCATCACGATGAACCCTCCACACGTTGACCCATTTTCTCAGTTTGTTTTATCTATTTTTGATATTCCCACAAATATCTGAAAAATACAATGCAGGATTGTGACGTTTTCAGCAAAGATACAGTACAGATTAACGGAGTACGTGAATTTCAGTGCTCTAAAACAGAAATGGTAAAATATGAGATTTTGTTGAAACAACATTCATCGTCACAGAGCAGAAGAGACCCGTGTCTCCATAAAAAGTGGCCTCAGAGGTCCAGAATGCAATCCGGCCACAACACATGTTGTGTTTTAAAGGGGAACTCCATCGATTTTACTCATCAAAGTCTGTTTACAGTTCTTGGGGAGCACTACTGAAAAAAAAGAAACTGTTATAAAAGCCTTTTGTGGCCGCAGAGGAATCTCTGTGAAATCGGATAAATTGCTTTAAGTGATGTCACTTGTGTCATCCCACAAGTTGACAGAAAATGACAGAAAATCGGAGTTAGAGAGAAGCGAGCCAGCCAGACCTCATCTCTGACAGCACACCGCAACATGTGACTGGTGGTCGAATTGCATTGTGGGTGATGTGGGTGCCAGGTTTTGACAAGAAATAATAAAGACAGTCTCGTTCTGCTGCATGTGAAACCAGCTGCACGATGTCTTCTGTGGCTCTGAAGAAAGCTTTGAGTCCTGAGAAAATAACCCCGAGGGTTATCTCGGTTTGGGCTTTGAGATTACAGTTCTCTCACAGAAATCCTGCATTACAAAGTGGGGGCGAGGAGTTCAAAAGATGTTGGCATAAACCAGGCAGGGAAGGTCTAATGAAAGGATGCTGCAGGTGGCATTATGTTTTGGCAATGTGACTCTACTAAGGCTAAGATTAGATATTATAATCTCACTTAACTTGTTTCTCTGTGGACTTTAATTTAAGACATGCTGAGTTCCCTGTTGTGAAATGTGCTCTGTAAGTGAAACTGTCTTGCCTGAAAGTCTGGATATCTGAAGCCTCTGCTGTTTCCATTTTGGCCATTAGTTTTTCATTTTGTCTCATGCGAGTCCCTCAGCTTTATGGTAGTGACGACTAAATCGCTGGAGTGCCCCGTTAAGGTGCTAAGCTATTTTCTCTCTTGCATGGAAACTCTCTCCGTCTCAGTCTTAGCAACGGGATCACCATTAGCTGCTCTCTCCACCTCTGTAAAACCCACAGACGGTAGCACAGTCATTGAAGGCATGTGGTTTTAGTTGTCAAAAGTCATTCTGGGGAATGTAGGAAAGTAAAAGTGCATGAGTCAGATTTAAGGAAAGACCAGAAAAAAATGTCACAGTTCCCATCATTGTAACGTTATTCCTGGAATGCATTCAACATCATTGATGATATTCAAAAAATGTTTCATGAGGTACATTTTTCCTTTAATGGAAGTTAAGGATGGAGCAGAAGTTAACTTCCAATTCACAGCTTGTGACTGAGATTAAGAAAAAATGAAGGTCTGATTCTCTGTGTTATACTTATTGCTGTGTGTCACTGTAATTACTTTGGTCAAACTGGGATTAGATTAACAAGCAGAGTTTAGAGACTGCTTGTTAGATTTGTGAGACCTTCTTTCTGTTCATTAGGAAAAAGGATGATTTCACTGATGATTTAATGACATTAGACCAGGCCTGTATCACAAATGAAGTTACTGTACTGTTACTGTAAATCTTTTAAGGCAGGATTTCAGGTCAGGACCTCCAGAAAACATCAACCTGATGGGTCAGATCGTAATGAACAAGACTGTAAATAAGAAAACAAACCTACACATACTTAGTTTTACTTATTATCAGCTCATAATCACATGAAACAAACAGCCCTTAGTTTTACTGATACCTTGAAAATGAAGATTTAAAAAACAAAAAAAGGAAGACATTTTTGGCTTTTGTTGCTAATTATGTTCCTCTCTTTTCTCAGGTGTGGAGTCCAGCACTCGGACTCTGAGCACCCCCAGCCCAGGTCTCATCCTGCCCTCAAAGTCCTCCTCCCTCTCCTCGCCTGCCCTCTCCAGTAACGGCCATGAGACCAACTCCTCCTCCTCCTCCTCCGCCCCTGCTGAGACCGTCGCCGTGGTCCACTCCCAGCCCGGCACCCACACGCGCTCCCGCCAGTCGAAAGGCCACCACCTCGCCCCCATCGACCTCCTCCCCGACCACACCCTCCTGCAGATCTTCTCCCACCTCGCCACCAATCAGCTGTGCCGCTGCGCTCGCGTGTGCCGCCGCTGGTACAACCTGGCGTGGGACCCGCGGCTGTGGAGCACCGTCCGGCTGACGGGAGAGCTGCTGCACGCCGACCGTGCCATCAGGGTGCTGACCCACCGGCTGTGCCAGGACACCCCGAACGTGTGCCTCACCCTGGAGACGGTGGTGGTGAACGGCTGCAAAAGGCTCACCGACCGCGGGCTGCACGTGGTGGCTCAGTGCTGCCCGGAGCTGCGTCACCTGGAGGTCGCCGGCTGTTATAACATCTCGAACGAGGCCGTGTTCGAGGTGGTGTCCCGCTGCCCCAACCTGGAACACCTGAACCTCTCAGGTAAAAAAGAAACACGCTGCTCAGACTCTGTTTTTATGAAAGTGCGTCTGCTACCCTGCATCACGCACATGTGTGGACTTACCTCAAAGAATTCCTCATCTCAGGCAACTCTCACTCATTTCTGCTAGAGCTGGTAAAATCATTAGGGGAGCGGGAGAAGCTCTGCCAACCTTAAGCTCCCATGTGGGAGAAGAAAGGCTTTCTTTAGCTGAAAGCAAGAATTTACCTCAACATGAGTAAGGAGAGCGGTCTGCTGCTTTCATTAAGGAAGTGACACAAATAACATTGACTTGGACGGGACTCTGATGGCAGAGCAGTGTCTGCACCATTAGCACCATGATGTTGGCCCTTTGTTGTAAAAATAGCCCTTTAAAGAAAATAACGTGTGGCTTTTATTTGAAAGTCGCAAAATAATGAAATCAAGTCTTATTTTTTCAACTGCAAAGGTCATCGTCTGATGTTTTCCCCCTGAAACTTGACCACAGTTTTGGTTTTCTTGGAGTTGTTTGGCCTCAAACATTTTCAGGCTCCCAGCTGCAGATGTGCAGCCAGCAGATTCAACTCTGGCGCCCTCAAGTGGCACAAGTCTGTCTTAAAACAATAATGTTGAACAGTGACACAGGTTTGCTTGCTGTTATCGTTCCACCTGTTTATACTCACCAATAAGAGACCCATTCAGGTGTTTTAATGTAAGTGATGGGGGACAGAATACACAACTGTGAGTTTAGCCTTTAACTAAAAACTGTCTATGGAGAAATAATTTGTTTTCAAGCTGTTAACTTCTGCTTCCTCTTCCTCCAGGCTGCTCCAAGGTGACTTGTATCAGCCTCACCCAGGAGGCCTCGCTCCAGCTGTCCCCTCTGCACGGCCAGCAGATCTCCATTCACTACCTGGACATGACCGACTGTTTTTCCCTCGAGGATGAGGGTTTGCGAACTATCGCCTCCCACTGCCCCCGCCTGACGCACCTGTACTTGCGCCGCTGCACCAGACTGACGGACGAAGCCTTGCGCCACCTGTCTCTCCACTGCCCCTCAATAAGGGAGCTTAGTCTAAGCGACTGCCGCCTGGTGGGGGATTTCGGCCTACGCGAAGTCGCCCGTCTGGAGGGCTGCCTGCGCTACCTGAGCGTGGCCCACTGCACCCGCATAACTGACGTGGGCATGCGCTACGTGGCCCGCTACTGCCCGAGACTGCGCTACTTGAACGCGAGGGGTTGCGAGGGGCTGACAGACCACGGCCTGAGCCACTTGGCAAGGAGCTGCCCCAAACTCAAGTCCCTGGATGTGGGTAAGTGCCCGCTGGTGTCAGACAGCGGGCTGGAGCAGCTGGCCATGTACTGCCAGGGCCTGAGGCGAGTGAGTCTCAGGGCCTGCGAGAGCGTGACGGGCAGGGGACTCAAAGCTCTGGCGGCCAACTGCTGCGAGCTGCAGCTTCTCAACGTGCAGGACTGCGAGGTGTCGCCAGAGGCTCTGCGGTTTGTCCGACGCCACTGCCGGCGCTGCGTCATCGAGCACACAAACCCCGCTTTCTACTGAGACGGGGACTGCTTTCCTGGACCTGGTCCTCAGACAAGTGGATGTTTTAATATTCCTGCTATGGAGTTGGCAGAGTTCAGCGGCCGACGTGTCAGAGCTGGTTGAAAACTGGTGTGCAATACTGGCCAGAATTTGCCTTTCTAAATCCGCTTGGTGGCTGTTAACGCTGTCCTTTGAAGACACTTCCATAGAATGTATTTAACATATTTATCTGTAAAAAGGCAGAGAAGTGCAGTATTTCAGTATATTACTTTTTTTTTTCCAACATCACAATTTGCAACTTAACGACATGCTACAACACTGAGCACTGGGTACAGCTGTGTCACCATTTAAAAGCATTGTAATATATTTTATTTTAAACCGTAAGGCCCTGAAACGTAACCATTATCGTACATTACTGCATCTATTTATAAACGGCAAGTATCTTCAGACTAAACCACTAAGAATGTAGCTTACGAAGCAGCAACTGAAGCAGATCCGGCGTTTCCAAATATTCGCAGTTTTACTTTCTTCATCTTGTGTGTGCATATGCACTTTTTGCAACTGTGCTGACAATCACTTCAACTGAGCTCTGAGTGCCAACCTTAAGTCGACCGGTTTGCTGTACATTACAAAGCTACCATTAGCCAAAGAACCTTTTTTTTTTTACTGCCAAATAGAGACAAACTGTTATGGGATCATTGTCGGAAAAAACATAAACAAGAACACATTGCTGCTATAACTGTGCCAATAAATGTCTTCAAACTCCGTCTCCACGACTGTGAGTGCTTTGCTCGGCCCTTCATTAAAAAGGATTTAAGCGTGCACTTTTGTTTGTGAGTCATTACGGTAACTTAGAGGTATCTAGTAATACCTTATATGGGCTGGTGAAATGTTGGATTCCCCTCTAGGGACTGCAGCGTGTGGGTTCAAAGTGCAGCGTGTGCACGAAAGGTGCTTCCTGCTTTGATGCCTGCTTGTAACCTGATACGATGGTGATTGCACCTGTGTGTGCAAGCCCAAAGGTTTCTCCTATACATGTATACTTTCCACTCCTGTTGTATGATTGCTAAGGTTTAGGACAGATTGTCATATATTTCCTGGTTGTATCTGGTGAATGTGAGCTTTCTGAGCATCTGTCAGCCATGGGAAACTTCCACCTCCACCTGCTCCTGATTAGTGCGCTCCTGCTGTGTTCCTTGGCTCAAGCAGGCAAGTACATACTAATATCTCCAATATCTGAATTATTGCTAATGAACGAATTTAGATCTCCGAAGCTGTTGCAGGCAAACGTGTGCAGCTGCGAAAACATTGTGTGCTTCTGTCCAATTAGAGAGCTCCGGGCCTGTGGTGGCTCTGAAGGCCGGCGCCGTGCGAGGCCGCCACAGGGCCGTTAAAGGTGCAGAGCAGCAGGTGGAGGAGTTCCTGGGCATCCCGTTCGCTCGGCCGCCTTTGGGAGCTTTGCGGTTTGCAGCCCCGCGGCCGGCTGAGTCCTGGGACGGGTGAGGGATGCCACCGAACTGCCTAAAATGTGAGTACACGCTGGTTGTTGTAGAAGCACAAAGCTAATTGGGCTCATGTTTGGCACGCAGAGCAGTTACTAATGGGGAAAAATATGTATCATATCCATAAAAAGTCTAGGAAGATGTGTGAAATTTCCAGACTTCAAAAGGATTTGAAGGAAGCCAGAAATCAAAGTGAATTTAAAGATTTTAGTGGCCATTTAAATGCAATTTTCTTTTTCTTTTCTGAAAAGATGAAGTGTGGTGCTGGAGTTTTCATTGAACCGTGATGTGTGAGAAGTAAAGAATTGAAATGGTTAGTAATGAAGTTAATAATGAGATATAAACAATGCAACAGATAACAGGATCTTTGCTAATCTGTGTTTAAATAAAGACTGTCCTTACTGAGAGTAAACCACACAACATGCAGTGAAAACTCCAGGTTGGATTTTTAGGTATTATTGAAATTTTCTATCTTCTGTTCCCCTTTGGTTCTTTACATTTCCAAAACCAGTGACCTTCCCATCAGCCTCAGTTGTACTTTACGCTCAGTGCTAATTGGGAAATCACGGCAGCACCCTGAACTAACCTGCTGAACATGGAAAACTTTCATCATCTACATTAACTTTTAGGTCAAAGCATCTCTGTGCCAAGACTTTTCATTTGAATCATGTTGAACGTCTCTGTCGGACAGGTGTCTGCAGGACACCGCATCTGTGGAGGAAGCGTGGAAAACCTTTCCCGTTACGTATCCGTCGGTGGAAATGTCGGAGGACTGCCTGTACCTGAATGTGTACAGACCCACGGGGACCACGTCTGGAGACAAACTGCCGGTTAGTCAAAGAGCACAATGATTCAGCTAATTAGGCAACAGAGGGAAGTACTGATGAGCTGTGAGGAGGGAGTGACTGAACAGGCGAATGGGAAACAGACCTTTCGCTAACAATAACACGCAAGAAATGGAAAATGTTGGGGTGAGTCGAGCGAGTGAGCGAGCGAGCGTTTGTTTGCTGTGGTGTCCAGGTGATGGTGTGGATCCACGGGGGAGGCCTGGCTGTGGGAGGGGCCTTCCAGTACGACGATTGCCCCTGGCAGCTTATCAGAACGTGGTTGTGGTCGTTGTTCAGTACCACCTCAGCATTTTGGGATTCCTGAGGTGACACACTTCATGTTTCATGCTGAAATGCATTTTATACTTTTATTTATTATTTTTATACTTTTGTTGTCTAAATCACAACTCCAAGTTCCCACCATAAGTAAGCACTCAGTGACAACAGCAAAGAAAAATGTCCTTTTTAGAGTCAGAAATCTCAAGCAGAACTGAGTTTCTGGTGGGCAGTGATCTGCCTCCACCATTTGTACGTTTATTTATGATGTAATCAACTAAAATACATTCATTTTTTTGGTTTGTAGAAATTTTACAGTGCATTATTAGGCATTTAATCACAGTTTACACATGTAAAGGAAATAAAAGAAAAACTATTATAGATTTATAGATTCATAGGATTATATGTATGATCACAACTTTATTATACTTATGATACTAAAGTCTTTGTAACACAACACTGTAGAGCTTTATCATAGGTCTTAGGTTTGATGATAGTGTATAGATGTGACATTACTACTCGCCCACCAAGTAACTTATTGTTCGCTGTTTCTAAATAAGCACTGGAGATGAACATGCACCAGGTAACTGGGGCTTCCTGGATCAAATAGCCAGCCTCCAGTGGGTTCGTGACAATATAGCGGCCTTTAATGGAGACCCAAATTCAGTCACCATCTTTGGACAGTCTGCGGGTGGCATCAGTTTGCAAATGTCCAATAAAGGTTAGTTCAGTTCCTTCATTCAGGATTTCTTACACGTCTACCTGGTCAGGTGCTGTCTCCTTTAGCTGAGGGCTTGTTCCACAAAGCCGTCGCCATGAGTGGAGTGGCACCGCTGGAAGCCCACTACACGAGCAACCCGCAGGCTATGGCCCAAGTACCAACACACACCAATACACTCACAGTCATTATCAGTTTCTTTAGAGCTGATATTTAACTTCAGGCTTTCTTCCTGCAGATGATCGCCAATTTAACTGACTGTGAAAGCAACAGCAGTGAGAAACTTGTCCAGTGTATCAAAGGCAGGTCAGAGGAGGAAATACTGAGCGCAATTAAAAAGGTACTGATTTTGTTTTTCTCTTTTCTTTTCCTGCTGATATGGTGATGTCTTTGGTCATGGTTATTAATGTCAGTTAAGTTGCACAAGACACAAATGTCATATAGGAAGAGCCAAAATGCCTACAAATGTATTTTAGTTCACTCTCGTTGCTCTCATAGTGACATCTTTGGTCTGTTTTCAGAGAAAAAGCTCTAAAAAGCCACAGCTCAGCACTAAACAGCAAACACGTCAGTGCTGTCCCCAGCACTGTCCCCAATTAATCACTTATTGCAGGTTTAAATCATAAAAAATTCTTCAGCGTTCACTTTCAGTCATCATTCTCAGATTCAGTATTTGTGGCTTTATGTTTTCTTTAGTATCTGCTGTATGATATAATGTGAGAGTAATACGGGGAAGGCCTTATGAGACTGTATTATATTTCAGATTAAGGCATTTTTGGGTCCAGCTATTGACGGCGTGTTCCTGAAAGGCCCACCTGAGGACGTTTTAAAGAACCAGGAATTCCAGAAAGTTCCCATGCTGATCGGAGTGACCAATCATGAGTTTGGATGGATGCTCCCTCGGGTAAACTCTTTGTGGTGGCACTATTAAAATGTATCTGTGTGAACCAGTGACAATATAGCGTTTCCAGTGCTGTATTATAGCCTTTTCTTGTGGCTCACATACTGTCTGGGTGTATTTGTGATTAGCTGCTGGGGCCTCCTGGATGGGTTGAAGGTATGAAGAGAGAAGATGTGATACCAGTGATGGACATGTTCTTTCCCTCCCGGGTAAGTGACAGCTTCACCATTCAACATGCATGCTCATGCAATGTTTTATTTTTGTGATAAATAAACAAGACACAGAAAAAAAAACATTCATAAATATAATGTCAAAATAAATGTTCCTATATATTGTTTTAAATATACTATCAAAATAAAGGTTCGCATATTGCTTTTCCTCTTCTTCCACCACCTCTGTCTCTCCATTCTGACAGGCCTCAGGTGCAAACCAGCTGATACTAAATGAATACCTGCAGCAGAACGACTCTCCAGAAAATGTACGGGATGCTTTCACAGAGATATTCGGCGACATGGTCCTCGTTCTTCCCGTGCTGAGAGTCGCTAGGTATCACCGTGGTGAGCGCACTTTGTAAAGGCTCCGACACAACTGCAGCCGCCGTGGCCTCGATGCGACTCGCATTTTTTCCTCCTTCCTGACAGACGCAGGCGTGCCCGTCTTCGTCTACGAGTTCCAGCATTCGCCTCTGATGCACGGCGGGACCAGACCCGCCTTCGTCAAAGCGGACCACTATGACGACGCTTTGTTTTTTCTCGGCTTCCTTTTGCACCGGGCACACTGTGGTGACAGGTACAGGAAACAGGGCGGATCTTTTTATATACGTCATCTGTGTCAGTAGTGTTTGTGCAGTGCAATAATTGATATCTCCCTCAGGGCCCGTGTCAGGAGAGGAGGAGGGCCTGAGCAAGCTCGCTATGGCTTACATTGCAAACTTTGCACGCAACAGGTAGAGTATTTTATTTCACTCTTTGCTGCTTCGCTCCTCTTGGGAAGTGTTCGTATTAAAGGGTCGTGCTTTTGTTCCTCAGGCTGTTCAAGTGTTGTTTTTTAGTTTGGTTTTCTTCTTCCACGCAGATCACCTAATGGGCCCGGACTGGTGGAATGGCCTCGTTACAACAGCGAGGAAAACTACCTGAAGCTGAACCTGCAGCCGGCGGTTGGCCGAGGGCTGAAACAGAACAGAGCTCACTTCCTGGACGTCGTCCTGCTCGATGAACTGGCAAAGTCTCACCCGGGTAATGATGAGCTCTGACCCGGGGCGTCCGTAAAGTGCAACGTACGTGAACACACAAAGAGCAAGGGGCCCGCTGGATCTCACTGTTTGTTATCGAGAGTTTAGCGCCTCTGTTGCCGGACGTGGTGCTGGTCGCTCGGCTGGACCTCCCAGTCTGACTGCTTGGCACGATGTGTACAGGTACATTCAAGTACAGCCTGCGGTGGGCAAGTTCGCGGCTCCTGAAAAAACAGAGATGCTTTATTAACATCCTCATTCCTCCCTTCTGTATTTCCTGCAGTGAACACGGCAGAACATGAGCACATAAAATCTACCTGATGTGCTGTACCTGAAGTTTGAAGACGCGTAGCTCGCTGTGAACTTTTCGAAACTTCATCTCCAGGTCCAGATACTTCTCCTTGAGCTTCTCCCTGTCCCTCCGCTCCTTCAGAAAGTCTTCTTTGTAAACTTCGGCCTTAAAGATAGATGACAAGGAAACATGATTTAAAGGTTGAAATGGGAATTTGGGTGAGAACAGAGGAATAGTTTGACATTTTGGGGAGAGTTGGATGAGAAGATTAACATTACTATTAGAGATAGATGTCTGTATGCTAAATATGAAGCAGCACAAATGGAGGGAATCAGCAAGCATTTCTTTGTCCAAAGGTAAGAAAGCTTTTTTTTACTTTTAAAATGGCAGTTTTTGGTTTTGTGGAGGGTTATGTGGTGGACTATTTTTTGTTTCTAGTTTTTATGCTAACTTCCTTCAGCTTGTAGCTTCATATTTTAAGTGATGTAAATCTTCTCACCTCAGCTCTCACCAAGAGCGCACATATAAAAATGAACAAAGCTCACCTGGTGTTTCCAGAGGTCCTGTAGTGTTTCGCTGCTCACATCACGAGGTTGAGAGGTCTGAAGTGCCTCCTGTAGAGCCTGCACAAACATATCAGAGCAAATTTAATATCATCCGTGGTTTTGGGGAATAAATGCACGTCAACACAAACGGGAGAGCGAATCGCGACTCACCTTGTTGAGTCGCCTGATCTCTTCGTGCTGATGCTGCCCTTTTCGTGTCAGAGCGCTGTTCAGTGCTCGCAGCTCCTTCGCATCCTTTTCTGCTTTCAGTAACTCGGAGCTGACGTCACCCTCACCGGCCTGTGAGATTATTATCGTTCATTATACACCTTTTACAGATTGAATCCATTTTTAAACTGTGCCTTTGATCAAAATACAGCCACGCTTACCCGTGTGATCTCTGCATCTTTGGCCTTCTTATGCAGTGAGATGTCTCCCTCTTCAGACATCTCCTCTTCAAACTGTTGCAGTAATGATGTTAAATCCTGGACCTGAACATCGCATGAAGAAAATGAGCGTATCAGTAAAACAATCAAACAAAATCATCAACGAGCAGGACCGTGAATTCACCCCCTCTCTTACCTTCTTTTTGTAGTACTGCCTCATGGTCCGGTACTCTTTTGCCCACTTCTCATTAATAGAAAGGAGCTGAGTGAAAGAGAGAGACGGTTGATCTTTCAAGCGCTGAAAACTACACGTGTTTTGGGATCAATGCAAATCTCAGTTCTGAAATGTACTCACCTCTTGCCTCTGCTCCTCCAAGATAAGTATCTGCGCTTTCAGTCTGACATCGCTGCTGGCAGACGGCACTTCTGACTGAAGCTAATGACGGAGAAATAAAAAAAAAAAAGAGGAAGTATTCAAATTTGGCCCACAGTATTTCCGTCTGTGGCCGCACGGGTGATTATGCAACACGGCTGCATCCGCCAACTTCCTTTTACACATTTCTGGAAGTTTTGCTGTGGAGTGTTTTCCAGTAACATGACTGCGGTCATTTTCCTGCGGTCAGGGAATCAGACAGTGACAGCATGGGAAAATCAATACTGTTCACTCAGACGGATCTTCCAGTGTTGCATCTGTTACCTGAGTGTCTCGCAGCAGACTGTTGGCAGCTGTGTGAAGCTTTTCTCCCACGGAGCCCTCTGGCACATGCACATCATACCTAAAAAAACATTTGATCGCTTAACAAAGAGTCAATATTTGAATTTTATTTACATGCTGTATGAAGAAATGACGTGATGGGCCTCACCTGTCTATATTGGGCAGGGATGGATACAGTCTGTAGGTCCGTCTGTTGTCTGTGGTGTCGGCCTGAGATCTCTCCACATGCGGCTCGTCCATCGTGTTTTCATGCAGGGACTGTCGAAACACACAGGACGTACATGATCAATAATAGTAGTTTATAAACCCTTATTTTAACATTCACAACGCAAGAAGAAGTTTTATTGATACTTAGGAGTTTTTTATGAATGTATACATATTGATAATTTCCTCATGATAACTTGCTTTTCCTCACTTATTCTTTTAGTAGTTTTGAAGGGAAACTGGCCTTTCAGTAATATTTATTGATACCATAAATTCTTAGAAAAGGCCAAGCGATACTTAAAAAAAAACAAAAAACAAAAAAAAACATATATATATAATCAATTAATTTCAAATAAATGACAATAGTCAATAAAATAGAATACAATATGTGAAAATACTTTCAAAACAAACATTATAAACAGTTCCTCATTGCTAACATCAGACTACATTAAGCAATACTGGCGTCTTCTGGTGGTCTACGGTTAAGGTGTCAACCATGATTTCAGATCTTATCTGAGAGCTTTGTTGTGTTTCTCTCTGTCCACCTTCACACCTCATCATTTCTCTACTGTCGCCATCAAATAAAGGCATCAAATGAAAGATGCTGTCTCATCGAGGGCTGACACAGGAGTTGAAAAATTTTAATTTTACGTGTTTGATTTCAAGCTGACATGGCGAGCTGCTGCAGGTTCAGCCTTCCCAAATGTGAGGATTTGCCTTTTACATGATGTAAATGTAAACGCGTTGTTTGTGAGACCACATGAGCCTTTTACAATATTTCACTGGGGGCTTAATGAACGTGACAGCTGACTCAAACCCACAGACCATGACGACATCTTCAAACCACACGACCTCACGGCGAGATCAAACGCGAGCTGCTGTCGGTGGAGCACCAAACTCCCTACACTGGACTCGAGAGTGAAACCTGACTCAGTTGAGTAAAGGGAATATTTCTGCATCGTCTGCTGGGAATCCAGGTGTTTTCACTAATGTACATAATGTAGAAATCACTGCAACCTATAATAGTGTGATAAAAGATGATAATCTACAGGACACCAGCTGTAGTGTGAGATAACATTATAGTACAATAATAATAGTTAATACGACGCATATATTATAGTAAAGTGTAGAATAATATATGATATAATATATTAAATAAAAAATAGTAGTAGAAGAAATTATCATATCATGAAGTACTAATACCATACTAGTGAAACACTACAGGTAAAGGTAGTGAAAGTACCACCAAATTAAATAAAAGTAAAAGTACTCGCTCTGTAGACCCATTTAAAAATAATATATAATTACTATTGATAGATGAAAGTAAAGAACTAAAGATAAATAGATGCCATGGAGTAAAATATACAACATCTGCCTCTGAGATGTAGCAGAAAATGACACTCACATAAAGTACCTTAAAAGTTGTACAGTACTCAGTTACTTTGCACCTCTGATAATGAGTGCAGTGTAAAATAAATCAGAATAAATCAGATTAAACAAGCGGAGGATTGAAATCACGGATTAAAAATCTCAAAGTGAAGACCTGAACTCACCATGTTGTTGTCGTGCGGTCTCCTCCACGTGCGCAGGTGAGATGTGACGCGCTGGCTCGCGCGGCTTGCCGTATTTATACTGGAGATCCCGCGTGACGTGTCAAAACCGGCGTTGTCCAATCAGCGGCCGGGATTCCCTGCGCGTGCCGCTATCGAAGGAAAGGAAAGTACGAGGAGCTGCTGAGCGGCTCGAGCGGTAATTAGCGACGAGTTTATGGGACGAGAAGATGACTAAGTGAACCACACTGCAAGAAGTGACAGTCAGACCGGATTTTATTCTCCCTCCTCTTTGTTTATGTTGTTGGCTCTTATAAGACTTTTATTTTTTTGATTTTGTTGTTTCAAATGGGGGAAACCCGCCTTAAACAGCTGTTATTAATACAACAGATTAATAAATAATCATATAAATTCATACATATGTAAAACATGACAACTAAAGACAAGAGACAGATAATAATAATATAATATTATTAAGATAATAAAGAATATTAAACAGAAATGAATGAAAACCTTAACCTTAAGTAAATAAAATATAATACATACTATAATATATCATATTAATCTGATAAACTAAAGAAATAATAATTATAATAATATAAAATAATAATAATAAATAAATAATAATTTTAAATATATATATATATATGTACATACATACATATATTAATATTAATATTCAAATTCTTTTTTTTTATTAAGCTGATAAAGTGGTGCTTTCAAAGTAAAATATATAAATAAATAAATGACTAATTAAAGTTTATTCATAAAGCAGTTTTTAAGAGCAGATGTCACAAAGTGCTTTTCCATAAAAGGCCACACACTGAAGAGACAACAAAGCAACATATGGACTCATTTTATAGTGTAATTTCTTACAGTGTTCTGTCTTTACTGTATGCACTTTTCAGTTTCTTCCTGGGTGGGTGAGCAGCAGCCGGAAAGGCGTTTAGAAGCCACTGAGATGACCAGAGAAATGTAAAGTAACGTGCAGTGGGAAAATCACACATCTCGCAGGCTTATCTTCTTACTCAATCTCTACTTACAGCGTGTTCTCAAATGTGTTGACTCAGACTTGTTTCAGGGAAGGAGGAGAGGGGAAAATACGCCGCAGCTCCTCCTCCAGTAACCGGTACTCAGTGAGGGGGCCTGTGGCTGCTCAGTTATTCATTCTTACAGAAACCTGCAATCACCTTTTTACATTAATTCACAATCAAAAACCTGTCAGACCACCCTTTTCATTTCCTTTTAGGCACCAATTCAAAGGGGACTACCTGGTGCCACAGTCAAATGAGTACATGTGATTCCCCCGGTGAGACTTTTCACACATGCGGCGACACATTTCTTTATTTTCACAGTTGTGTGTGTGGATTTTTTTTGTTGTTTTGCTGAAGTGGGAGCTTCCATCTCCATTCATTTTAGCAGATGTCGGGGAGGTTTTATAGCGGTGTATTCTGGGATTTGACAGGAAGAAGAAAAATAAATGGTGCTGATGGACGAATGTTTCTGATTGGAAATCACAACACTGATCTAACTGATAAAAAGTAATTTAAAAGTGCTGTATGGAGTTTTTAACAGGTCATGAAACTATCTTAACACTGAGTGACCTACATAAGGAAACAAGACCAGAAAAAAACGGCAAGAAAACTGCCTGTTTCTGGATAGTTTTTTTATAGTAATTCACCGGTTCGAACATTCCCACAAGACAAAAAACATGTTATGCTGGCTGGAGGAGTGTGTGTTTACATTTTCCCAGGCAAAGTTTCACTGTAGTACTTTAGAAGAAGCAGGAAGGAAACCTCGTCTGTAGAGAATTTTATTTTGGACGTAATATTTTGTGGTTGTGGCTGATACTGGGGGGGTCGAGGTATATACCGCGGTTTATCTTACTGTTGGTTTTTTTATTATGAAGACAGAGATTCCCATGTGTAGGCTCGAATTTATTCTACCAAATTTCCCTCCTGGCTAAATAAAGTATTTCCATTCTGACTTCGGCAGCCTGTCTTAGTAGTTTTGTTCTTTCTACTAACTGAGCTGCAGAAAGAAAAATTAGTATTAAAATGAAGTTCTTTCACTTGCTTCCAAAACAAAAACAGATTAAGATCTTTGTGACGCGAGTTGGAGGTGGAAAAGTTCCACTTTTGTCCACAGGGGTCGCCAACATCAACACAAAAAGCTGCTTTAAAGTTAGAGATGTCGTCTGTCTGAGACGCTGATATCTGATTTGTGGATGAAAGTACAACCCTGCTCAGGTAGTACTTTTGTTTATTTCTGGACAGTGACATTTTTTGTGTTATGTACAGATTAACCAAACAAGACATTACTTCATTTGTGAGCTTTAGAGGTGCTGGTAAGTGGATTATATTAACGGACGACCTGCACAGACCCAGGCTATTTTGTTCCAGTAAAATAAAAAAGTGGTACAGTCTCCTGGAAGATACAGCTCTCATCTCTGTACACTACGAGAAACTCCTAAAAACTACAAACAGCTCCAAGGAACTTCCTGAAGTCTTCACTGGTTGCGACCACAAGATGTCAGGAAGTTAAGTTTGCCAGGCCGTAACGCCCCATAAAGCCACAGTGTGCAGATTTTTACACTTTTTCTACTGAATAAACCGATGAAATATGAATATGTGTTCATTTGTGAGCTGTAAGATTGGGTTGGATTGGAGCCAGGCTAACTGTTTCCCTTTGTCCCTTTGTCTATGCTAAGCTACGCTAACCACTGTTGGTTGTACCTGTCATGTGCAGACATGATGTTGGCATTTTCATCTCACCTCTTGGCAAGAAAGTGAAAAAGCATTGTCTTGCTTTTATGTTTTACTCAGTGCCATAAACCCTGAAGATACTGAAGCCAGTGGTAAACCCATACCTCCAAAAAATCTCACAAAAACCAACATTTAGTCTCTATATTCAAGTTTTATTACAGTCGCCCAAAATAATACCTAACACTTTTACATGCCACTTTGAAATACTTAAAAAGGCTTTTTTTGCTTGAAACAGGGCAAACAAGTGACTCCTTTGCCATTTAAAAAGACAAAAAAAGGTGACTTTTTTAAGTCTTTAACTGACTAATACTGACCTTCTTTGTCAAAAGATGTGGCCTCATAACCACCATGTGTGAGCAACACTGTAGCTTAAATTCTCTTCAAGTTCAAAGTCCACGACAGACGAATATGTAAAAATGTCCTGAAATGACTCGCGATGTATCACCCTCATCGCTTTGTTATGTTCTTGAAGGATTATTATTAGTCGCGGAGTGTCGGTGGCAGCGGCGCTGACTAAAACCGTGACAGTGTTTACCGACATTACAGTGCTCGTCACAGTACCCCATGTTGTGGTTTCACAGAGGGGGGCCTTCTTCATGTAACACCTGTGCCGAGACAACCCCGGATGGCTCTTCCCAGCACCGCCGGGGCCCGTTTACGGTACGTGTGACACAGCAGCAAGTCACTAGAAAGGAAAGAGGAGGTTAGAGCTGCTGCGCCCGGCGAGCCTCCTCCTTCCTGCCACAACACTCTCACTCTAAAAGGCACTTCGAGTTCCTGTCTGCGTCGCCAAAAATGCACACCTTCGCTGCGCAGGCAGAGCAGATGAGGCCTCTTGTGGCCTGCAGCTCCAAATACAAACCAAAGGCAGGTGTGATTTTTTTTTTTTTAAGAGCACTTTCTATCCTGTTTGGCGGTTTGGTGGTTTAGAAAGATTTGCATACACCTTTGCTTAACCTTAGGCAGCAGGTTTCACGTGAATCAAAAAAGAAACTAAAAAAGCATGTGTGTAGCATTAAGAAGAAACAGAAACACAGCTATGATGATCACCTAAGCTATTTTTTTTTTTTTTTTTTGCTTAGAGTGCACATGTATGACATGTTGGAAAGCATTTAGTTTCTCGTAAGTAAGTTTGTGTGGATGTGTGTGGTTTGAGAGAGGACCCCGCAAAAGTCATTCAGTTTGTTCATAGAAAGTCACAGCAACAGTATTTTCTATAATGATCATAAACCAGGGGGCTTTAAAGGACTGCTTTGTCTTTATCAATCAAAACGAACTATTATGCTTTTATTTTGTCTCAGGTCATTTATTAAGTACACGATTTGCCATTGAATATTTTTAAAGTGTTTTTTTTTCTTTTTTCACGCTTTTTTCTTACGTAATTTGAATTGAATTAAACATCACAAAAGAAGATTTTACAACATTTTTCAACTTTTCAACATTCAATTCTGACACAACATAAGAAGAGAGATCATCAGTTGAACACAATTTGAGGGAAGAAATTATATTTTACCACATAAGACATGTTATCAGACCAGTAAATGACAGTTTAAAAAGAAAAGAAAAAGAAATCAAAACAGAATTGGACCCATTATTTTTTAAAAACACAAAAGCCCTACCACAAATGTGCTAAAAAATATGTACATTAAACTAAAGCACATAATTTGGTCAGTCTGGACTATAGGCACATGGGATTTAATCTGCAAAACACATGAAAGCACCAATGAATCAGCAAGGACTGCAAAGAAATCAGCAAAGTTAAAAGATAGCGATTAGATGGTAAAGATAATAATGCGACAGCAAGGGGAAATAGCTGATCTTTGTCAGACAGAAGAAGTTAATAAACTGTGTCATGTGTACATGTGGGAATTTTCTGCTCTGCCACCTGCATCTTGAAGGTCTTGAAGCAACTGAAACTGCTGATAGTTAGAAAAAATCTGTGGTGATGGTCTAGGTCAGGGGAAAATGCTTATAACACTTTAATTTTTTCACACAAGGACGCCAACGTGCCAAAGTACGTTAGCCTGCATTTCAAAATAAAGCACATTTATGATTCAGCAGCTTGGCCTGGTTTACATCGACCTCCTTGATGTCTGCGTGTGTGCTCACTTTGTCTGCACTGTGGAAGTGCGATGGTGATGAGAGGCCGTGCAATCACAGACTTTCCTATTTAATGTAACTTAATATGAAATTACGGCCCATTCACTACATTACGCGTGTTTCTTTATGTAATATAATGATGTTGACTGAAAGGAAACTGGAACCGATGGGCGGCCAGAAGCCTGGGAATTCATTGATCCACGTCCCTTATCTCATTGCAGGTAACTTATTTTCTCATTACATGGTGTTATCATGCTGTGTTGGTTTCATTTCCTCATCATATCTGTGACTGACTGAACAGAGGACACATGCTGCTGTCCTATTGTTTTTTTACTGTTGCTTTAAAATGCATGTTGCTGCCTTTGCCATTTGGATTTGTGTGATATAGATAAGTGATATAAGGGAGTTTTATTCTTAATAAATGTTTATAAAAGTGTTGATGGGCAAAGTATTGCTTTCTGGGTTGAAACTTTTTTTTCCTCTGTTTAGCATTACTGTGACTCCAGATGCGTAATTTGCAAATTCTGGACATGAAGACATGATGTGTGTTTGTTTCTGGACAGGTGGACGAGGAATCGGGGTAACATATTCAGCATTAAAGGTGGTTTGATCAAAGGACTGTTACACTTCCTGGTAAACTTGGTGGACTTTTACTTTAGCAGAGACCAGATTGGGCAAAGAATATTGTCCACAAATTTCTTGAGCATATGGACATGTATAAGTCATAATAAAACAAAAAAGTCACATTTTCATTTTTAAGTGTTTTTATGTAATAATGTTCAATTATCATAAAAGGGAATCCTGATTCTATGTTATAAAGTGAAGCAAACAAAAACAGCATTATGTCAGTTTAAAAGTATTTAGGAAACATTTGATTTTTTTTATAGTGAAAATAATATTTTCACTTTGGTCTTCTTCGTAGGAAATTTGCTTGCATATAATCTGTCAAGAATAAATCAAGAAGGATCAACATGTTTACATTTATATTAATGTACTATCATATCATACAGTGATATTAAATACTCAAAACTGTTTCCACAAAGTCACATTCAAATTGTTAATCAGTCTGTTTCTCCATTTGCAATGTCTCTCATAAAAAGGCAGGAAAAGGGTGTTTAATATCAAACAATCTCTTCGAGCCACTTCTGATGATGATTTGCAGCTGTGTGTGCCGTTGATCCTTCACAGTGTGCAGGATTCAGCTAAAATCGAGCGCTGCGTGGCTGCTGTTAGGAGATGGTTATCAAAAAAAAAAAAAACCTCCTGCTGCTGAAGGGTGACAAATGACAGTTATCAGATCTTCAAAAGTAAATCGTCTCTATGACCATTTTACTTTGTTTCTTTGTGACTGTGTGATTCAGTGAACTCACAGAGTTAAAAATCTTGGCGCAATTTTTGATCTGTCCATTTCTTTCAACCTTCACATAAAGGAAGTGACTAGAGCAGCCTCAGAGACATCTCCAGGACAAGATCATGCATTTGTTTTGTCACGGTTAGATGCTTTTTAATTCACTTCTGTCAGGCCTGCCAAAGAGGAGTTAGCGAGGCCTGCAAATGGTCTTATGTTCTCACTGGAGCGAAGAGATATGAACGTTTTACCCCAGTGCTGGCCTCTCTTCACTGCCTCCCTGTTGAAATGAGAGCAGACTTTAACCTGCAAAAATGTGAATGGACATCATGCAGGTACGTTCCATTTGATGTATTTAAAGCAAAGCTAAAGACAAGCTGCATACAAGCTTTTTTCTGTGTGTTTCTCTGTTTTTCTGTCATAGTTTTTGTCTATTGTTAATTGTTCTTACATTTGTATGCTCTTAAATGTGTATTTTTCATTATTATTATTATCATAAAGAGATTGTTATGGTGGTAAACCTAAAGTTAAATAACATGCTTTATTATGATAAACATATAAACATTTTTCAATACGACTTCCTTGTGGTGGTAGAGAGCTGCTTATTATAACAAAAAAAAAAGTAGTTTTGTTTTAGGATTCATGTTTTGGCTGATTTGTAATAAATGTGTTGGTTTTTTTCCTGTTATATAATTTTTTTCTGACATATTAAGCAATAATTATCTCATTGAAGAGTCCAAAGACAATTTCACAACCTTTTATTTTCATATTTTATTAAAAAAAAAACATTTCAAATTCCACCACCAGGTCGGAGGGAGATTGTCAGTGATTAAATAGCAGCGTTGGTATTTCACCCTACAGTACGTGACAATGAATCCCGACTCTGTTACGCCAACTTTCCAGAAAACTTGCCACTACGAAATACAAAAAGGTGCTCGGAGACACGTAAGAAAAATACATTTCACATTGAAACCTGTCAAACTGGCCCACGGGTACAAAAAGAAAGATCATTATTATGTCATTTACAAAGACTTATCAGGAACGGAAAAGAAAATATTCATTACTGCTGTTTTTGTCATCAGACAGGTGATCCGACATTTCGCTCGTCTTCACCAGCAGTCGCTGCAGGACATCTCTGGGTCGGAGCTGCACTTGTGGATCTGAGCTCTGCAGAGAGTCGACACACGGCGTGAGGTCAGAGCGACGTACGCGAGCTTACGTCCTCTCACACAAACATGATACTTACTCAGGCACTTCCTGGCAGGTATATTTGATTCCCTCATCCAGCTCTTTCTGCAAATCCTTTAAAGATCCATTCGTGCAGTTTGTCCTGAAAAGGAGAACAAAAAACTTTAAGATGCATTTTTCTGAGTATAACTTTCTGTACATTTGTGTGTTGAAGCCCCAAAAATGAACCACTGTGGGAGATCATTTTACATCACATTTAAAAATGAACAAAAAGAGGATGATAGTGTTACGATGGTGAAGTTTAAGGGAAAACTCTTACACAAAGTTTTCCTGCGTGACCAGAACGACACTCAGGCCTCTCATCCTGGTGGAGTTAAACCTCTTCACCTCGATGCTCCCAAAAATACTGACGACAGAATAAAAGAAAAAACAACTACATCTATACAACATTTATATTTCCAAAGATCATATCATGTAAAATGTGAATAATTAACAGGGTGAAAAGTAAAGACACCAAAAAAATCATAATGAAAAAAACATTTTCTGGCTTTTTAATTGTGACTTTTTATTCTATTCAAAGTGCAGCTTCCTCTCTTAACTAACTCTGCACTTGTTTCATCTCAGTCCGTCTGTGTTTGTATTCTGCAACACTCTCTTGTAAATTGCTCCTCAAGTGCTAATTAAAGCGTGTGTGTAGTCAGAGAATTACTCTCTCGCTGTAGAGTGCCTCAGTATTTATTTCCACTCGCGTACCTTCAAAGGAAATTGGACGGAGAACTAAATCCCAGAGGGAGCAACTCACTCAAACGTGATTTGAGGCTCATTTGGTACGAGATTGTTGTTCGCTCACTACATTTTTTTTAGAAAGCAGGGTAGCATAATCTGAATAATCCACAAGAAATGTCTTATAGGAAGGCAAATAAATGCAATTATATGTTCCTATTGGCTGACTGAACATCTGAAAGTGACATTAAACTAATCTTATAATGTTAAGTCCTTATTTTTGCATTTTTTTTTTACTAAACAGGTAAAAATGAGCCTCTCCTGCGTGACCCTGTAATGATGGTGGATGTTAGATTACAGTACAGATGTGACAAAAAGAACAGGATGCACATTGTCAGAGTCAAAATGTTTGGTTGCATGAAATAGTTTGAAACTTTAAGCTCACCTTAAAGGACTGAAGGGGGTGGTGATGGACCCGTTCAGCATCGCTGTCACGTTACCGCAGGCGACATCCGCAAACTGCAGACAAGAAGAGGAAGGTAAAGAGGACACACTTTAAATTTACACTACAGACCTAACTCACTGAAAATAACATTATTTTTTTTTAATGTGCTGACATTTATGATTCACGCAGAAGTTCATGTATGCACGTAAAATCACCGTATTTATCTTTTTATATTCTGATAAAATTCCAGTAAAATAATCTGTTATTACATCAGAGATTAAATTGAAATAATGGTTGTATCTGGAGGCCCCTCATTCGAAAACAACTTTGCACTTAACAGGTCAGTTTTATGAAGGACATACTATGTCTTTGTCAGGAAGTACGAGTTATCAAGAGGAACCTTTATTTTGCTTTTGCCAATTTTTGCGAGAGCCTTTTTTCAGAATGGCCAGAAGAACGTAGTGAAAATAAAAAGTCTGAGTCCATCTGATTTTTTCTATTAGCTGGTGATTATTCAGTCTTCAGAAAATCTGCAATAAGACAAACCAGCAGAGATACAAGAGGAACAATCAGGTCATTTGGGGCACTTTCCCACGCGAGGAAATCTTACACCGAGGACACACACGTTCCAAACAACAACAGGTCGAGGCCTTTTCTGCGCTCCACAGATAAGAAACACGTCTACTCAAGGTCGCGTGCAGCCGTCTTACACACTTCAGATAACACTGCAGCTGCGAATCATCCTTCCTTCTACTGTAGCCGACACAACTGGCTCCTACTTTAACTTTATGGGAAACTCTCAGAAAGAGGAAGCGAGTTTATCAGCAGCTCAACATCTGGATTTTGCTGACCTCCGGTGGCTGCAGGGATGAAGGAGCACAGCTGCAAGGTGGAGGCGCGGCTGTGAACAGGTTTCACTTTCTGTTCACGGCGGCCATTAAAACATGTGTCCAAAGTGACACAGGTTCAAATCCACAGTCTTCTTTCTCTGCAAACTGATCTGCTGTTTGTATATCTTGTATTTTTAACGCTAAAAACAAAAATGACTCAAGCAGATTCACGCATCAGCTAAACTTTGGAATGAGGACTGGATTTTGTTCCTCATCACTTCCAATGAATGCACATTATGAGATTACAGCAAGCAAAACCTGTTTCAGTGTTCATACGGGTGCCAGACTATTGCCTGAAAATTGTGAAACATTTCTTTAGTGCTCCTCTGTTCACTGCTGACTCAGGCAGCTGCATTTTCACATAATGACAAACTTGAAAAGTCCATTTACTCTTTTACCTGTACCTGATATTAGACTGATCCTCACTCATATTATGGATGTGTCTTAAAAAAAAAAGAAGAACTTTTTGGATTAGTCTTGCAGCACTTTTGATGCATCACTTGCATGTATGTGAGTTTTCTGAACATTTAACATTTACCACTGAGCTGTTGAACTGTCCTAAAGTTGCCAGCAGCAGCAGGCCATGTGTGAGGGCTCCTCTCAGTGTGTGGGTTGTTAGGAGAGAGCTCGGCTATGCGGCTCCGCGGAGACCGACACAAAGCCTCATTGATGGCTCGACCTCTTTCCTTTCCCCTCTCCTCCCCAACCACTCGTGGCCCAGGAGAGATTTTTTGCTTCCATGTTACTTTAACTGGTGCGTGATCTCGCTGACGTGTTTCAGGCCAAAAAATTAGTGAATTCTTGTCGTCGACCACTTACGGCAGCGGAGGCTCTGTTCCAAAACGAGCGGACGGTGTTGTTCTCACAGTCGCTCCATCCAGGGCAGTCTGTGGTGAACGTCTCTACAACAACACACACACACACATTCAGTATTTCTTCTTTTTTGCCAGCTCATTGGAGCTGGAACTTGCTCCAGTGAGCTGTTCCCAGGAAAAAAAGAGAAACCTCAGGACATCACACAGACGCAGAATGAGTGAAATGGACGCAAACAGTGAAAAACATTGTTAAGAATTTAAAAGTGAAGAAAACAAGTTTCTTATTTGCTCTCTTCCTCTCAGTTAGAAGAGAAGATCAACACCCGCTTCTCATGTCCAATCATTAAAGCTGAACATACAGCCTGCAGTTGCTTAGCTTAGCTTAGCATCAGGACTGGAAATGTGGGGAAACCGCTCACTTTTATTTGTTTAATTCGCCCAAAAACTTAAAAAAAAAAAAAAAAAATTGTGGTTTTTAAAAGGAGTAACTGAACTCGTGGTATCGACCGGAGATCTTTTACAAAAACGGGGATGTTAAATCTCAGCAGATGCAGATTTATTTTGCTGATGCTCCTCGAGCTCAGGCGCGTTCTATTATAAGATCACTGCAAATGCTGGGATGCTTTCACTTACCACGACAAATTTGCATCGTACCTCAACTTTTAAGTTTAACTTTAATTTGTGTTTTTTTCTCCTCAGACGGCTTGAGCTGGTCTGGGGAGAGACAGAAAACTGGGCCTCTGAGGTAACGGGCTTACAAAAACCCGACATGACCTGAGGCAATTCAAACGTCCCTGAAGGCATCACAAACATCTTTGGACTTAAAGAGGTGAGTTTGTCGCTTCAGATCCCTTTCTTTGTCTTCTGTTTCCCCCGATAATTAACCGAACTGAGCTGGCCTCTTACCGCTGCTGCCCTCCTTCCCGCACCAGGTCAGGCCGTCCAGCACGTGGCCCAGCAGGGTGTCCTCCAGGGTGACGAAGCAGTCCCTCTTCGCGGTGAAGTCGTGGACCACGTCCTTTGTTTTGCTCCAGAACATCATCTAGCGTAAACAGAGTGAGAGTCACGTGTCGACCTGCACCGGTAAAACAAGCCCTGAGGGGATCAACTGTGCACACAGACAAGCCTGCGACCGACGGCGAACGGCGTTTACTTTGTTGCACGTGGGTTCGAAGGGAGCCGCAGCAATCAAAGGGTTGTAGGCCTCCATGGAGACTTCGCAAGGGTCCCGCCCAACGTAGGCTTGTTCAAATGCAGCCCATATCTTCTCACAGTCGTATCTGGAGAACAAATACATGACAGCACAGGTGAAAATGGCAAAAAGTGACAAACCTTTTATGGTGTTCAGGTCAAACTGACCAGTTTCAGATTTTTACAAGAAAATGGTAGAATTATATATTTTTTTTCTATCTGAAATTCAATTACCTTTTATTTTTATTTTGTGTGATAAACATGTACAAACAAAAAAACTGAGCACACATGCTACTATACCGTACACATTTACATGCTTTATGTGGTCACACAGACAGGCATGCAAAGCACACACACACAGATAACATTACAGAATATTTTTAAAACCCCAAATGTGTCCCAGGTCAATTTGACTCGAGTTACCAGAGGGTCCCAAAAGTGAAGACAATAAAAAATCTATTTTTGTTGATATCTTTCTTGAAAAAAACAGCTTTTCTTACTTTTTTATATAAAGAAAAACAAGGCATTTTAATTCTCTTTGCATCTGTTTTTTTTTATGTATTTTGTGATGCACATCATCCCTCGCTGCCTAAATAAAGTTATCAAAATTATCATCATTAAAAATAAACTCTGTAAAAACTGACATGGATAAAAAGAACATTACAGTGTGTGTGTAACTCATATCTCAAGTCAATATTTGCTATAAATTACAATAGATAAAACATTTTTTAAAAAAACAGCGCTGTTCTTGCAGTGTACAAACACAAACACTGACAAAAACTAAGGAGTGGAGAAGGAAGGCTGCTCATTAATCATTGACTGGGCCACAAAACAGACCAAACCTTGGGCAACGCTCCAGCTTTGCCATAAATTTTACTTGGAAACATTTTATCCTGTATGACTGCGCACTTCTCACGATTATGCCCCTTCCTCTTTATGGAGACGTGTGTGAATCACTGATGAACAAACCTTTGCAAACCAAACTTCCATTCATTGATCACAACTTCTGCTATTTTTTCTTATTCGTTTCCTCAGAGGCTGGTCAGATTTGAAACTGTGTCGAAACTGTTTCAGAGAAGTGATCATGTTACTTTGAGATAGTTTCAGAGAAGAGCGCAGAGAGGCGTTTGTAATCTCTGAATAATCTCAGTGATATAAACTGGATGGACAAAATAATAGAAACACCACAAAAAAAAAACAAAAAAACAACTGTGAAATGTGACTCATGTATAAATCTTAAGCACTTGCAGTACACATCAGAGGCAAAATCAGACTTTTTCTTATGTTGTCTGACAGTTTAAGTTCCTTTGCAGATTTCATCTCCTTCCTGTATCAGAATCTCCAAATCTGCTGATTCTGATTTTGAAGCTGTATTGCAGGATTAAGGGTCAGTTAGGCAGCACTAATATAAAAAACGAGCTCAACTTAAACATCCTGCAAACAGCAGTGACACACACACACACACAGTGACACAGCAGCATCATGAATCTCTCTCATGCACACCTTCACTCCTGAAACTTTTGACTCTCAAAATGTGATATTATCCCTTTTTAAAGAGACAAAAGCTCCAAATGCTTCTCTCACCTCTCTCCAGAATGATCAGAATAACCAATAAAAAACTTTCTGCAGCATTTTCTCCTTCAGGCTGCGCAGTAAAAGTAAAGTGCAATAGTTTGCAATAACAAAAAGCTCTCTCACCCTTTGAACTGCTCGCACCGGGCCCTGAACGTCTCCCTCACGCCGGCCCGGCCGCGCAGCAGCACCGCCAGCACCGCTGCGGACGCGCCGAGCAGCAGCAGCAGCGTGACGCACAGCGCGCACACACAGCGGCGCCTCGTGCGCGTCCTGCGGGGCTCCGCGCGCTGCATGGAGGAGCGCGGAGGCCACCAGACAACAGGGGAGATAAAAGACAGAAAAAGAGGGGAAAAGTTGGGAAGTGACTTCTTCTTCTTCTTCTTCTTCTCTCTCTCTCTCTCTCTCTCTCTGTGTGTGTGCTGTTTGCTCTCTCTGACAGCCGCGCGCTCTCGGACGTCTATTTACGGAGACGCGCGCGCTCCAATCAGCTGTTGTTGTTGCTGGTGCTGCTTAAGCTGAGGCCCGCGGACCTCCGAAGGGGACTGACAGGGATGAGCACTTTACTTGAGTATCAAGCAGTTGGAAGGAGTATTTTTACTTTTTAACTTGCAAGTTCAGAGTAAAAGTACTTTTTAAAACTTTTTTTTTCCTAGTATTTGCATCTAAATTAACTTAAAGTACCAAAAGTAAAAGTACTCTTTATGCAAAATGGACTGTTTCAGAATATTATATTTATTGATGATTTAATATTGTTTTATTGTGAAAGTTGTTTTTTTCTTCTTTATACTTAAATGTACTTTGAACTGCACCAAAGGATCAATAATGGCTTATCTTTATCTATAATAATAACACAGGTTCATGTGTCATCAGGGAGTCATGATTTATTAGCCAATAAACGTTTAGATCATTAATCTCAATCTGCAAAGTAACTAAAGCAGGCAAATAAATGTCTCTCTAATATCTCCCTCTGAATTAAAGCGTTATAAGTGTAAAGTAGCATAAATACTCAAGTGAAGCTGCCTCAGAATTAGACTTAGAGAAATATTGTAGTTTCTGTTCCACTTCAGTTATTTGTATGTAACATTCAGACTTTACATACAGATGTGCTGATAATTTTTTATTAGTATTAAAATTAAACTGACCAGCAGCAGTGGGGGAAAGTTACTAAATAAAGTAAACTTTATTTAAGTACTTTTTAAAAATACTTTTACATGTACTTTACCTGTACTTTATTTTATACTTTATACTTTGTACCCAACTACTGTACATTTTGGAGGCAAATGTATTATAATTTACTGCATTTATTAACAGCTGCAGCTCTAAGTTACTTTAAATCTCCAGACGAAGGTCAAAATGCAGTAATAAAAAAATGCAGACGTACTGATATACAGGTTTTTTAAAAATATATTAGCCAATTGATGAGTACGATTATGGAATCAGTCTATAATATATCCTGTATGCGTGGATTTACAATTTTTCTTCCTTTGTTGTCCCCTGCAGGTTGCTAAAACTTCAAATTGAATGAAAAGATACTGAGAACTACCTACTTTAATGGTCCTTGAAAAAGCACAAAAATATTTGCGCTTTTTGAGCATAAACGAGCCAGAAACCCTTCCTTTCTTTCAGCCATCAAAAAGATCTTTTCCCTATTGTGACTTTCTGTTTTTTTTTAAAGTCGGCAGCTTTCACTCTTTTCACGTTTTTGTATCGGGGCAGGTGAGTAAACAGCAGATATTTCAATCAGGGAGCTGTTGCAGTAGCTGGGCAAAGTTCATGCAGTTCAATATGAGCTGCTGAACGGGGGTTGCAGGCTTTCGGGTGAAAGGTCACGGCCAAGTGGCTGGTGGCGAACGTGTTAAGAAAAGCAGCAGACTGTGAATTACGAGCAGGAGGATCCACACCAAAGGTCAACCACTCCAACAAACCAGTTCTTCATTCTGCAGGAAATGAAACGACTTAACAATCCAACAACACGTGTTTATCACTCGGCGGATGACTCCTGCTCTAATTATCTAGCACTATAAATAAATGACACGTCTTGGGATCGACATGTTACGGTTCTAAGTGCAAAATCAAGCTCCAGAACTGCGGCTTTGATATCAGACCTTCTGTGAAACAACAAAAGCTAAAAGGTCAGGTTGCTTATCCGCATGGGTGTTTTAGACTTAGATTTGTGCTCCTGTACTCATGAAAACTGAGCACAAAATACTCCTCAGGGAGCCAAAATGTTGATTATTCGTTGGTGAAATGAACAAAAACAGAATAATATTCACGTCCAGCTATTAAACACATTTCACGATTTCTTTGTTCCTTTGCATTTGTATCGATTTAATTGTACGTTGTTCACCATAGTTTCGTGCCTATGCATGAAAATAAGATTGAATTTATTTACATATACACTCCTTCTATGTATTTCTTTCATCTTTGTGCAGATGTATTTTAGCTGTTATTATATATAATATATCGCTCTTGGAGCTTGGACACTGAGAGAAAATGCCTCTGTGTGTTCACATTCTTGCCCATTAGAGCTGATTTTACAAGACTGCAGTGTCTCCCGCGTGACCTTTGGCCCTGTAAACACAAGACAGCAGGGCAGACATTAAAATACTATAAGGCCCAGACTGAAAATTCGCCGCCCAATTAACCCCTTCACCCGCCTCTCTGGGAAATGTGAAAGCAAAGTGTTTGAGTACCTGGCTCCAGATCAGCTGTGTGGTAAAGTGACATTTACCGAGGATAATGCATCAAAAGCAGAAAAAAAAGAGAGGAAAATGATGGTCTTAAAAGTAGAATTTGACACAAACAGGGCTTTAAAATGAGGTTATTATCATATCAACTGATATTTTGCTCCATCTATTGAAGTAGCTTGTAGTAGTTTGCAGTGAAAAGAAGTCGGAATAAAGAAAAGTCATTCAGGACGTCTTTTGAACAGCCGGTTTTATTGAGCGTTACGGCTACAACATAGCAACGTGAGAGGACATGTTAAATCTGTGGGGGCGTTCAGTCGGATGTGAGGCTCCTTCTGCGCAGCAGGCTGTCTGCACATGTTTGGCAGGAGGTCTGTCTGGGGTTCTGGATGCACTGAAGGATCATCAGGGTCCTGACAAAGATGACAGCTGTTACTCCGGGGCGGGGCCCTCAGGAAGTTCACCATCAGGCCTCAAACAACATCTGCAGCTCGTTTTTTTCCCTCTGACAATTTTTGTCATTTTATTTCGGCGGACTCAGTGTTGACGTCACTTACTGGTCGTTGTCTGTGCAGGTCCAGCGGAAACCTCTGGACTGTAGGATCTGGATCAGATCTACAATGGATCCTCGACTACATGATTCTCTGCAGAGGAGAAAAACAAGGGCCTTGTGAATATATATGATTATCACTCCCTGATAAAGTTTCTCAACTGTAACTAATGGCAATATCAATATTGATAATAAGACTTTATAGATTAGCTCTATCATTAATAAGAACTATTCATGGGTTGCCAGGTTCTGCAACATCCATCCTTTGCCATTTGTTTATTTATTAGCATCATATCTGCATGCAATGAAGTGAGTAACGTCATAAATGTTGTCATAAAGTTTGCAGTAATGTATGTCAATAAGGTAATAAATGGACTTTGGTTCCGATTTTCAGCGAGCTTTTAACAGAATACATCCATCTGATGGGTTTCCTGATTAAATAAAAAGCTAAAAGATGACCTTTCAGGCGGATTAACTGGCCAGACGAACGTTTTCACAACTGACAAGGCCGTACGTGTTGTGATTCACTGCTTAAAAGTGATTTACTAAGCACTGGTAGTGCGGACACATTTTATTGTACAGTAGTATCAGCTGCTTTCATTCTCACATAATGGGTCCCTCCAGATTGGTCACCACCATTATGTTGACATAATCCACCCTGTGTGGGTTCAGACCGTCCAGCTCGACACTTCCAAACATGCTGTTGAACAAATACAGAAAAAAAGATGTTATACCTACTTATATATTTATTTTATGCATATATGTACATTTTACAGATTTTATACATAACAGAATAGCTAATATATTTGCTTTATTACATTTTTCCTTACCTTTTTCTGTTGAAGGCGTTGGCAATAGACCCATTCAGTAATACGGTGATGTTGCCGCATGCCATTTCTGCAAACTGACAAAAGGGTGAAGAAAATCACAGGAGAGAGAAATTCCACCGCTGGTTTTGGATCAGTATTTTGCAAATAAATGATAAACTGCACAGCTGGGACCGGCGCAGGGCGGTGCTGAAACATGCGAGACGCTACACTCACATTCTGCGAGGCTTGCCTCCACAGGGAATACACCGGATGGTTTCTACATGCCGACCACTCCGGACAAGAGCTGAAATCAAAACCTGTGTGTCACATTCACAGCTATCAGTTAAAAGAAGCGGCAGCATCATCTCAGTAACATTCAAATGAATGAAGCGTGAGAAAAGCGAGTCTATTTCATGTAATTTTACACAACGACATGCAGTTGGCAGATTAATCACTCAGCAGCCAAAAGGCAAAACATCAGGAAGCACAGCTGCAGCTGCCTGAGCGGTGATGCAACGTGATGAATATCAGGTGCACACATATGTTTTATGTATTTATACATTTGATAATATATTTTAATCTATTTTATGACTATATTTGTTAGCTCAGCTTTTGGTCTTGGAAATATTTGTCTCTTCAGCCACTAAATGCTGCACTTTGCTCAAGATGAAAACAGACTGATGAGAGAAACAAGAATGAACCACGACAATAAATCTGCTGGCTAACACAAAGTGATCAGTAAAGCGAGTGGTATGATAGCGTTACACTTCCTGTGGGTCATTTTTCATCCTTTGTCAACACAAAAATATGGATTAGTGCTACTTTAAGCGACTTTAATGTATTATACTTTTTTCCAGTTTGAGCCATTTACAGTGAACTCTGGATTTTATCTTTATTTAGTCTGACAAATATATGCTCATGATCTGCTGTTAGTATAAAAATATCAATCATAAGAGCTGTAAATATGCAGTCTTTAGTGTTTGTAATATTAGTATAATATGGCACATAGTGAGTGTGACCTTTCAGTTTCATTGACTAGCAGCCAAATATGAAATAACCAAAATGAACAAATGGATACTATTTATTAAAACTAATTGCTATGTAATTACCTTGCCCTTTGGTTTTTTGTTGTAAAGATAATGTTATATTGCAATTGAGTTACTGTGGTATTTCCCAGCCGCAGGGTGAGGATGTATTTATGAGCTCACAAGGTAAACTGAAGGGTTTGTATGATAATTCATGTTGAAGGAAAGAAGAAAATAGTTGTTTTTCTGCTTCATTTTAAGGAAACCATTGTTTTTCTCCCATCTTTCTATCAAAGGACAGACTTTGAACTAGAACCAGCGTTATGTTTTGGTGATCTGAATTCCTTTTAATGGTCTTTGTCTCATGAAATCCAGAAACCGTGTACCAGAGTCTTCGTCCCGTCCACACCAGATGAGGTCATTGAACATGTAGCCGACCAGCGTGTCCTCCAGAGTCCAGAAGTGACGTGAAACAGCTGCGTAGCTGTGCATCAGCGTCCTGGTTTTACTCCAGAAGAGGAACTGA
>JBAJHX010000046.1:15121601-15141320 GCA_037176925.1 Amniataba percoides | reverse complement strand
AAGTGGGTGGGTGGACTACACCCTGCGGCTGATATCTTAATTTCTCTACTTCTGCAAGATTATTTCACATGTTTTCCTCTGACACGGGACTGATTCCCACTAAAGAGTATCACAGTGTCCTTTTTCATAGCTTAATGTGAAGGGCTTCCCATTTTTGCACAACATTAAACTCTTTATTATTTCTGTTTTGTGTTAATAAATGCTCTGAAAATTCCTCTCAAATTGTGAATTGGCCGGTCCGTTGCATGAGGTTGGGGGGGGGGGGGTTAAGTTTAATGTATGCCCGACTGCTGCCAGACTTCTCATTAACCACCCAAAAGAAAATGATCATTTTGAATTTCTGCCACCTCTTTGCGAGATAAAGGCCGTCTGAGGTTACTTCTGTAAGATGAGACGGCATTCCTCGTACTCTGAAAGCTAATTGTGTTGTTAGCAGTCTGCACAGGGGGACAGGACGTCTCGGCAGGACTGGCCGAGCTTGTTGACATAACAAAAAAAAAAAAAAAAAAAAAAAAAAGCACCCTGAAGTTAAGCACTTGAACAAAGCAAAGGAGGCTGATTCAGAAGCAAGCAAACATGATGCTTTGCACAATCACCGCTCTATTGATGAAATGAAATATGCTTCCATGGTAATTCCTCCTATAATACTCGCCTACCGTGTAAAGAACGTATGGGTCTTTTTCTTGGAAGAGGCACAAACATCTTCCCATTAAGTGGACATTTAGGATTAATTAACTCCAGTAAAAGGAAAGCTTGGCAGGAATTATCTGAATGTTACTTCCTTTTATGCTACAGTAATCCATTTCATGCCTGTAAGAAGAGTTTTCAGACAGAATGACCAAAAACGACGTCCACAGACACGTAAAGTTGATGAAGTCATTCTGATTCTCAATATGTAGGCTTTATGTTGAGACTATTATTTTACACCACCAACTATTATTACCTGAAACATGTGGGGAAAAATGTAAAAAGAAAAAAAAATGGTGCAGATAATAATGCAAAAAATAAAAAATTCAAAAAATCAATTTTTTTAATGTCTGAATTCTAGGCTGCATAAAAAATGTCAAAATGAATCATTGCACATAAAAGAATTTGCATCTTCAGCTGTATGATGTGAAAACAAGTTCTGACTCGTATTTGACCCTTAAATGTCACCTGCAGCGCTGAAAGCAACAAAGCTGGGCATCATCACATGCAGTGCTGCTGCTGCCACCTTCTGGCCTGCAGGGGAACTGCATGTTAATTATATCTACTCAGGATGTTGTAACAAGGCCCTCACACCCCCTCAAACACACTCTTACAAAATTAACACAATGAATGCTGAAACTTTAAACATTAAAAATGTATTTTGATTATGAATTTGCTGTCCTTTAAGACCACAAACTAATTATCAAAGATTTAATTCAGCCCACGAAATAATTCATAATGTCAGACTTACCAGATGACATAATATATAAGTCTCCATAATAAATAAAGTCAAATACTAGATAAAGGTTTATAAATAGCAATGAAAAACTTTAACACATCAATGCAGCGAAATGAGAGTCGCGATGGAAACTATCATGTCAACAATGAACACATCTTCTTTATGATATTCTGTAACGCTCACTGTTCCTGTTTCTCCTCCAGCCTTTGTAGCTGAGCTCCAACAAAGCTGAGATCAATCAAACGCAGATGTTTAATAAAAGTCAATGCATCATGCAGTGAGACTGGATTAGTTCAACGTCACCAGCCTAAATCCAATTTTAAAGTAACGCTGTTAAACTATTACAGCAGTTTAACTTTGCTTATGTCACCATAATGCCTGCTGATCGTGACTAAAGTTGTGTCATTAACAACAAGCCTTTTCTCATTATTACATGTTGTATCTTGAAAATGACTTGGGATGTTTTTTCCACAGACTATGCAGGCCAACACACAAATGAAATGTGCACACAACACAAGTCTATATCTGAGACATAAATCATCCTCCCTACTTCTTCCTGTAAACACATACAAAGTACAGACTCATGTTTCCTGATTTCTGTGTTGAAAACATGTTCCAGTTGTGTTTGTGTTGAAGAAAACAAGACTGGTAAATGACACTGAATGCAACTTTAAAACAGCTTTTTAAGTTTGTGCAAAGGGGAAAATGGATTTGAGACATGCACCTGCAGGTTTAGAAACTTGAAGCGTATGTTTAAAGAGATATAAAAACTCACACGTGTGAAAATCCTCCATTCTTGATCCCCCTCCTTTGGTAAACAGACAAACATTTGTCTTAAAACCTCTTCTCTCACTCTCTTACTGACTGCTTATCAGGAAAACGACAGCGGTGTTCCAGCCAATCAGAGCGGCGAATTCACATCATGTGACATTTATTGACCAATGAGAGCGAGCAGTTCCTTTCGCCCCTCCCTCACACAATCTCAAATAGTCCTAGTGGAGGTACGTTTGAATTAGCATTAGCTCATTGAAACTCTTCCCCTCACAGCTCTTTATAGCCTAAATTAAACATCCTTACACAACCGCCTGGTTAAAGAGTTTAGTGCATATTTATAGCCGTGGTTGTCATTTTCCCCAGCTCTTTTTTTCCATTTTTAAATCGTTATTTTCCATCTGTAGTAGCTAGTTAGCATGTAGCCACATCTCTACCTGCAGCATGAGCTGAATGTGAGTATGAACTGATCCTCTGGCTTTTTCTCACAACAGGAACACCAAGTTTCAGTCTGTGCCAGTGGACATAATTTACTCCACCCCACCCACACATCCGTCAACATGAGTGATCCCTGGCAAGAGTGCATGGATCACTGCCTGGAGGTCACCAAAAAGGCTGGGAAGGTGAGGAAATATCACTGTCATTCATTTATTTCTTCATGCAATAGTCTAGAAATCACTTTACTTTGGGTTGAAGCATGGTACTGCATTATCTAAAGGTTTGCATTCACATAAATCTGCATCAGAGCTGCAGAAACTTGCAGTGTCATGATGATTCAGGCGATGTAAAGGACATTTATTTACAATATAAAAGCACAATAACAAAGGATAAAGAAGAGGTTTGACTGTTTAAAGTAGCTATTTTTCTCCTGAAAGATGTTGCAAATGTGAGATTTGAAGAAAGAGTTTACTTTTTCATGCAGTGGTTTTCGCTTGATTTTGGCGCCTTGCAATTTTCTCAAGTTTTGAGTTAATTTTATGTAAGAAAATGCAGTTTTACCACATTTAAAACAAGCTGGGCATCTCTGAAGAGGATCCATTTTTATGATTGGACCTGACAGCTGTTAGAGAGGAAAGAGTGCTTTGCCTAAGTAGACAGATCCATCCAGTTAATGTTTAGAGAGTGCGTGATGAATGAAACTTGGAGATTAGTTATAGACAGTTCAAAGTCTAAGCAGTAGTGTGATACATGAATGCACTGGATGATCCACTTTTCTTGTACTAAAAACACATTTTTGCAGATAAATATTGTGATTTAGTGTGAGGCAAGGCAAGTTTAACAGACACTAGTTATATATGAAGGTGATTATATTTGGGACTTTTATACATTCACATCCATATATGGTTTGAAGAGGCATGTTATCTGTGTGCCTTTTTTACGAAAAGGTCATATTTCAGTGGAAAGTTAGCAGTAACAGTACACTTAATCATCTCTGACCCGCTTGTAACCATAACACACAACACGTCAGGTTAATTAAAGTAGCAGATGTAGTCAGTCATCCAGAAAAAGGGAAGAAAAAAAAAAGCCCCCTTACTGAGTTTGTTATTGTCGCACTTCTGCCAGATGATCCGCGAGGCGCTGCAGAACGACATCGCTGTCATGCAGAAGAGCTCTCCGGTTGACCTCGTGACCGAGACAGACCAGAAAGTGGAGCAGCTCATTATATCCTCCATCAGGGAGAAGTACCCCACTCACAGGTACTCTACTAGCAATTAAGGACGGATGCGGAGGTGTGCACGCTGCTGGATGTTACTGAAGGACGTGAAGGGAAGAATATTTCATCCAAGCGGCGCAACTCTTCTGTTTATTTATCTTTTGGTTATTTTCTTTAAAATGTGGATGATAGCTTTTTTTCATTTAGATGCATTATAAAGCATGTTCACTCTCCTGCTCTTATCACAAATCTTGGCAGGGCCGTAAGCCAAGAACTTAGAAATACTAATATCACGGGTCACAAAATCTAGCAGACTTTAAAAATAAAGCATCCAAATGTTAAGATAATTCAAAATTATTCAGTCAACTGTTAAAATGAAGATCTTAATGCTGCAGCAAAGCGTTCTCTAACATAAATTGTCATGGGTAAACACCGAATCCTTTATTTATTTGTTGGTGTATTTACTTTTATTGACCCTAAAAGTAGTCTAAATTAAATGTACACTCTCTTTAAAATACTGGAATCAGCTTGGCAAGTATCCACAAAGTATAACTGCAGAACATTAACTTCCTCCAGGATGCTAAAGTGGCTGAAACTGAAGAAAAAACACTCTAAACAAATCCTCAGCCTTCTCAGTAGTAGCTGGATATCGTAACTTGAGGCAGACTGTATCGAGTGCAGCAATCATTCATTTTACTGCTTTGGGTAAAATGATGCACGAAAAGTTAACATTTGTTTATCTTTTTGTTTCTCCTGAAGCTTCATCGGCGAGGAGTCGGTGGCAGCGGGGGCCCCGAGCGTCCTCACCGACAACCCCACGTGGATCATCGACCCCATCGACGGCACCACCAACTTTGTCCACAGGTATCGCCTGCGCCGACGTACTGTATAAACCATCCAGGAACCGCGATACGGCACTGGGCTCCTTTTATCTCTGCCGTCCCCTTAACTATTTTTATCTTTTAATTAGGTTCTCTGCCGGATTGTCCTCTCTGTCAGGGATAATTAGACAAAGTAGATGAAACTGAACCGATAATAGAAATTGATTCCTCTGAGCTTAAACCCAGAGGGAGTTCATTAAGTGTTTTTTAGATTGTACATTTCTTTTGTGCAGGTTCCCGTTTGTGTCCGTATCAATTGGCTTCACTGTGAAAAAAGAGGTAGGTTTTACCTTTTCGTGAATCAAGTAATTTTTTACTCTTTAACACCTTTTTAATTCTACGAAACATCAACACAATAAATGCCCCAGTTATCCAGTGAATTTCTGCAAGTGGTACAGTAATTTTTTTCTTTTTAGATAGACTTCTTTACTTTAATCGCTGCTGCTTTTCGCACTCAGATAGAGTTTGGGATCGTCTACAGCTGCATCGAAGACAAAATGTACACGGCACGGAGAGGCAAAGGAGCCTTCTGCAACGGAGTCCCCATCAAAGTGTCTGGACAGGAAGGTAAATACTAAAAAAATCACATCAGGCCTTGGCGCTGCAGTTTTTTATCAAATCCAGCAGGTGGAGGCAGCGTCACGGCGTAAACGTCACAGACAGTCATCACACATCATTAACCAAACATCGTGTGCTTTTCACCCAAGATATCAGCCAGTCTCTGGTACTGACAGAAATGGGCTTCAAGAAGGATCCTGAGCATTTCAAAACCATGTTGGCCAACATCAAGACCATCCTCACCATCCCTGTACATGGGTAAGTATACACTAATGCTCAGTCTGTGATCCTGAACACTTCAGTCCTGATTGATTCCAGTAGTTAACACTTGAGAAAACACTCTGCTGCTACTTCACCAGAAATACAAGCAACGTGTGTGTGTGAGTGTGCAGATAAAGAAGACAGTAGGATGCTTTAAGTCGAAGAATTAGAGGTATACAGCCTCTGAAAGCCTCCTCCTTTTTTTAAATAAATGACAAACTATCCTCTAATGATATAACATAAATATTGAATGCTTTACAAGATGCTGACCGTAAATGGCGTCACAGAAGGAGTTTGATCTTCAGGGTTCAAACTTTAAGCGACCACAAACACACGGCGGACTTAAACTAAACCATCTGGAGGTTAAAATGTGCATCACGTGCAGCTCAAATGCAGAGTAAACATCCCATTTCCATCCGCAGCGTCCGCTCCCCGGGCAGTGCAGCTGTCAACATGTGTCTGGTCGCGTGCGGCTCGGCCGACGCTTACTACCACATGGGCATCCACTGCTGGGACATGGCCGGAGGGGCGGCGGTTGTTACCGAGGCCGGAGGGGTTATCATGGACATTTCAGGTGAGTCACGGAAAAGCACACGCTGAACTTTTTTGGAGGCGGCTGAGTCACTGAGTGGAATGAATGAATGAATGAATGAAGGCGGGGCGGCAGGGGGGATTGACTTGTGGAAAAAAACTGCAGGGTCTCTGAGTGCAAACGCATCAGAAGTTATTAATGTTCCTGAATTATTTAGTGCTACTAATTCTCATTGTTGTTTGGTTTTTAATCCCTCTTTTCTCAAAAAGGCCTCTGAGATCTGAGAAATAATCAAAGAATGTGGAGCGGGGCAGCTCGCGGCTTTGTACTTGAAACAGGAAGCAGCAGGCTTTGAGAAATTTGATCCTCAGCTTGGGCAATGCTGCCACTGACGTAACAGCTGGCCTGAGATTAAGCAAGCCCAAAATGTTTGTAATCAAACCTGCAGTATCTGTGATGCTGTTCAAAGAGTAAAAAATTCCTACCAAAATTTTCCGTTTCTATTTCTTAAAGTCCAGTGAACGTATGTGAGCAGCAACGGCTTTCGATGGAGGCGTCTTGAGGTTAAAGAGCAGAGGCGACGCCCCCTCTTCCTCCCCGGACAATAAATGAAGGTTATAACTGACCAATCAGCTCTCCCCTTTAACCTCTGACCCTTCATTTCTGAGTTCACGATGGTGGAAATTTGTCGCCCACGCCATCACCATCTACTTTTATACCGAACCTTTAAATATTCCCCCACACAACTCGTTTAGCATTTAGTAGTGTTAATATTTAACTGTACACATGAGCATCTCTCAAAAGTCTGCAACGTGCTCAACTGTTGCTATAATGACGAGGATCGTCTTCGACAAGTAGTTAATTTACGATGGCTCAGGAGTGCTGGAACCTCGACTTCTTGCTGTGACTGAATAATATATTTTACCTTTCACCCTGCCTGACCAAACACTGACAGTCACATCGGATGCTTCATCGTCTCAGCTGTGGTTTCACTACACAAAAATATATGGATTACCTACATTTTCTTGAGATTATAATTTGAACAAATAATTAGTGAAAAGCCAAATTAAGTGGTGCAATATGACAGAAATAAAGTTTCTTTAGTAGAAATTAAGATTTTAGAGGAGTGTGGATCTTCCAGCACTGAAAAATTGCCACATCTGGTAACTTTGGCAGGCTTGTTCGGGTTAAAATGTTCATTTTACAGTCGTTACCTCATGCACCATGAGAGAAAAATGTGACGCTCAAACTTCCTCACATTATAATAACATACTTATTATTTTCTCTTTGATCCAGGTGGACCGTTTGATCTGATGTCTCGGAGGCTGATCGTCGCCAGCAGCAGGGCGATAGCGGAGCGCATCGCCAAGGAGATAACGGAGTTTCACGTCGGCAGGGACGACACAGATAGCTAGTAAAGTTTCCAGCATCTCCTCACCCAACTTAACAGTTACTCGAACACACGACTGTTTCGTATTTAACGGGGGCCGATTCCGTCTTTGCCTTAAGAACAAACGATAAACTTTCCTCCGAGGAGCAGCTGGGCGTCAGACTTTCAACCTTTTTTCATTTTGTTCAGAAATCACAGATGTATCTCTGCACTGAACCATTCACAGACTGACAGTTTTGTTTTCTCTTGTATTTTATTTGAACAGCATCGGCATGATTAATGAAGTTTTATCATTATTTATATTTATTTATGTGAAGGATGCACTCAGAATAAGGGGAAGGAAATAAAATACCTCCATCCAACTCTGTTGAAGTAGTTGTGCCGATGCATTCATGTTTTGACTGATAATATCGATTAGTTCTTAGTTAAGCTTGTTTAAAGAAATATTTTAAATGACTGTCGGTGCCATCAGTAGTTTGCACTATAGTGAGTGAAGTAAAAATATGTACGCCAAGCACTTCTGCTGCTTCTGTATAAAGTCCAGACTGAAAATATACTGCTGCTGTTCTTGATGAAATGTGTGAAAAGTGTTTGTTTTTTGTAAGGATGTAATAAAGATGGTGCATCCAAAGCACTATAAATATCTCCCAGCCTCTTTGTGACACGCTGCAGACGGATTCACTCACGTCGTTAAAGCCCTGCAGAGACAGGCGTCGGCACGCATCCGCACGTCGGCTCTGCTTGTAAAAACCAAAGACGGTCGCTGCCGATGGGAGTAAAGCATGAGTGCGAACATTTGTGCAGGAAAAACACTGACCTGGCAATTTCAGTTTCTCTGACTAAATATGGAAGTTCAGTGTTGTGACTCGTTCCCTCTGAAATGTGTAAACTAAACCGCCCCCAACACCCAAGACGAGAAAATTAAGAAAGCTAGAAGCAACGATGTCCCTCCCCGACTTACATTGCACATACGTGCAAAATCAAGCTCCATTACTCTGAGAAAACAAAAGCTCAGCCCAGATGTTATGAAATCAGCTATTACGTAGAGCTACATCAGAAACTGGAAATGGCACAGCGGGGCTCCTAAACGCCCTTTGTGACATCCTTACAGTCGCCTAAATCAGCTGTGATCAGAAAATAAACATCCAAACGTGGCCCAGACCTTGAAAAATGATGAACCGTCTTTTCTACTTTTTATAAAACCCATAAAGTAAAAAAATATATAAAAAAAGAGAAGCATCTCTTTCGGAAACCAAATAAAGAGAAAACAGGCCTCTGAAACTCTATAAAACACTGAAAAAAACACACTGCCTCTACTGTGGTGATTTAGTAGAGAGATAAAAGCATTCACAGCCATTACACCATGTAAAATTCTCTGCTGCATTTCCCCTGCCCTTTAAGTCGCTGCTGCAGATGCATGCAGAGCGGCCGGCTGCACACCCCACCCCCCCGGGCTGATGTGCTCCATGAAAACGCCTGGAGGTTTGCTCTCCACGGACCGTTGTCTTGTCTCTGTTTGCTGATGACTAAGAAATGGTTTTAAAACACTTTGCTTGAGCAAACCCAGGTCTTCAACTGCAACGACCCCCCCCATCCTCGCTGCCCCTCCACAGAAATCAATTGTCCGTGTTAGTCTGCAGCAGGGGGGGTTCAGGCGTAATCACCAGCACTGAGATTTCCAGAGTCAGACAGCTGAAAGTCTGAATGTGTCAGCTCCAGCGTTACACCAATAGTTCCCCAACACAACCTGCCAGTCCTCCATGTTTGGATGTTTGACCTTTTTTTTTTCATTTATTGGCACAGCAAGCAAAGTCCCTTAATCTTTCATGTACTGGTTGCCGTAGGAAGTACCAACCATTGTTCTTTGATAAACTGGTGAGGCTTTGTTTTCCTGTTCCATCCTGAAAATGCGCCCCTGGAGGCTCTGTAGACATTTTTAAACAATGCTCTCCAGGCTTTAAATTAGAGTGTGTTTTTTATTTGTTTCACTGACTTTATTTACGGTTTTGTTTTGTTTATACATATTCCTCTGCTCTGCCTTTGGACTGACCATGAGGTTGACATTTCTGATGTTTGTTGAAACAGGTATGGACTAATGACTGACATTTTGTACAGACATTCATGCTTTCCACAGGATCAACAGTAGTATCTCTTCTTTTGCATCTCTCCAGTACTTAAAGCTTGTTGTAAAGCATCAGTTTTCTGCAATGCTTCTTCCTCCTCCGCACTATAACTTATCATAGCCCGCTCTGTTGCTAGTGTCATCGATCTGCAGAGTCTTAGAGACCCCAGAGACCCGCCGTTTTAGATGCGCTGACACTGACAAGACCCTTCAGCTTCGGCAAACCAAGCACTGCTGGTGGATGAGATATGCAAAGAAAAACATCAGTATATCGTGAATACAGAGAGATTTACCAGCAGGTTAATGGAGTAATCAGCGTTGTGTGAGCTCGTTTGGCAAAGAGCTTGAATATAATGGATGCTAAGTTATGTGTAAAAGCAACACGCACCAAATACCTGCTAAAACATCGTGCTGGGATTCGCACTGAGCTCCAAGCACCACCGTGCCGCAAAACTCAAAAAGGCGAACCTCTAAAGGACTTTCGACAGGAAATGGCTGCTCATCTTTCACGGCGTGCCGTTGACCTTCAGCGACTTCGGCATCACGGCGGGCCTCGGTTACAGCTGCGATTCCAGGGGAACCAAACATCCAAAACATCCGTCATCCTGGATAAATTATTCATAACGGACCTGCCAGGGAGACGGCAGGACTGATGTATTTGTTTTGCTTGTCCTATCACTTCCCTCTGCCTGTCCCGGCATTTTAGAGAGATTCTTATATTTAGTGCACAACGGGGACAGCGGGGTGACAACTGCTCTCCCGCTGCTCCCGGTCAAACAAAACTTTGAACAGAAACCCTCCCCTACGCGACGCCTCATACTGATTCGTTGTGTCTGAACCAGAGGTCTGTTTTATTGCAGCTCTGCAGCTTTATAAAGCCGCCAACTTGTGTAGTGGACTGACAATGTGTTTTCTTTTGTGTGTTGTGTTTTAAGGAAACTATCAGATATATATGATGGCCGATATCAGATCTGAGGAGGCTCACGTGTAAACATTTGCATTAGGGCTCATCCTGTCACGCAGCAGCAAACAGCCCAAACAGGTTAGGAGTATTTCGATACACGCGTGCTTTATGCAAGGTGTGGTGATGATGAAAGTCATGTCTGAACGGGCCTTGACAAAACAGACTGATTCTTTCTTTTTTAAAATTAGCACAGACAAAAGGTATCAGAGACTGTAGAACCCCCTGCATGTTTAATCAGTAAGTCACTGTGAAACAGAGAGACTCCCTCAAAGTCGGCAAACTCCCTTTTCCCTCTCTGCACCTTAAACGAGCAACATTATCGTCACCATCACTGTTGCATTTCAGGTTGCATGCATGTGGGGGGAATATTGTAATTTTCTTGATACATTAAGCGTTTACCATTAATTGAACAATCCCTCTTGCAGCAAGGTACGACTTCCTGGGAGATGACTTTTCGCTGTTTGAAAGAGACACGGCATGAAAGTCAAAGAGTTTTTTACACTGCCTCAGGGTGCAGAACGTATATGAATGAAAGGAAGTTTAAAAAAAAGAAAAAAAAGAAGCATATCCTGGCCTTAAGTACACCTTTAGCTACTATCATAATATTGTCATTTGATGTATGTACTCTGCTGCAGCTTCTGGTGACGCTGCTTCTCTCTCAGAGGAGAATTCATTTGCTTTTAAATGTCCAACTTCTGCCGGACTGAAACGTTATCACAGGCAGATGAATATTTTGTAAAAGTTGACATGGATGCGCGTACTTTCATTCGGTTCAGGAGGACAGTGTTGAGCCTTTATCCAAGTTTGAGCAGGCGCGGTGAGAAATGGGCATGCACGCACACATAATGCACGCTGACTCACCAGGGAGACCTCTCAAAGTGTTTTCCACAAGTGGAAGTACAATAAAAGGACATAAAAAGAAAGCTCAATAGCTGTGAAACTATCAGGAAGCGTAAAACTGATGGGAGATTTTGCTTTTGTTGCGCCGAATCCCAAGTTAAAAGTAAGCCAGGAGCCTGGGATGTGTGTTTTCACCTCAGCAAATCTGATTTATGAGCTGACACCAAGGAGAAGGAATCTTATTTGCGTGCTGCTCTGTTCTGTTCAGCCTTTTTAATTACCAGCGTCAGCCGCTGTGTGCACACATGTGACAGAAGCGTACAGCAGGGTGTGTCTTCAGGTGACACCTCCACATTTTTCAGCGAGTAAAGAATCCTCACAAGGGTTGCAAAGACGCTGGAAAATTTTCCACGTACCTGCACGGATATCTGTGCAGTCAATGTGGCATCATATTGTTGTAGGCCTGCCTCTCTTTTTTTTTTCCTCCATAGGTTACTTTTAGGAAACACACGAGGGCGGGGCTAGTACTTTTCCTACTCTGTCATGCCAGCTTTTTTACGGGGCCTCATCGCTCCAATGAGACAACTTAAAATGAAGTTCTTCAAAAAGAAGCTGCACTCACATCTGGGAGCCTCCTCTGACAGCCCGGCCCGACTTCACAAGGTGAGATTTTCCATTAATGTCAGCGGTGAGGGGATCATACTTGTGTAAAAGCTGTGTGCTCATCGTTAGACTGGATGGTTAACTGTCTAAAAACTCCTTTTTTGCCATTATTGTGTAATTTATCACCCCAAAACTCTTAGTATGATGATGGGCTCTTCGTAAAGCAGTCGCTCCTCTGACAGTGGTGCAGTACAGCTGAATACATACACCCAGATACTGCATATAAGTACTACTGTATTTTATTTATGTATTTTATAAGTACTGCTTTTATTTTACTCGAGGTCACTCCACTCTACTTTTCCTCCACTACATTTAGGAAGTAACTGCATTTATTTCACAGCATCATTTACTTTGCAGATTCTGATTAGTTTTACAAAATATAAAATGACTGATAAATTGCTATTCTTATTATGGTTTAAGTTGTCAGGCAGTATATGAAGAACTTAAAGGAAGCTCCCCCTTTTCTGGCTGCAACCTGATTGATGCGTCAGTGGATTGTAATCCAATGATATACACGAGTCCTAATATGGACCATTATGCACTGAGTTATTTTACCGGTTACCAGTTGGTACCTTAATACTTTTACACTTGAAACAAAAGGTTGGAGTACAGGTCACATTTTCTAATGGCAAAGATAATAAATATGATGTATATTATGAAGAAGTGACGTAAATACAGAAAATATAAATTCACATGCAAGTATGAGTATTGAACAAAAATTCATTTTTTTTATTAGACTAGTGCAGATTTGTGAAGCTCAGTATGACTCATTTCAAAATAATGTTCCTGGGAAGGTTTTTTTCTTTCTTTCAGTAAAATAAAAAAAAAAAGCAAATTCAAAAAATCAATGTAAATTTCTTTACCAGTGAACATGTGACTTTTTGCTCGTCTCCCTGCTTATGAAACCAGTTGAGCGCCCTTGCCGATGGCAGTTTCTTAATCGTGGTGATTAAGTCTGAAACCTGTGTCCTGTGGTGGTGATTTACAACAATGCAGGACAGACACTTGCGGAAGTGTTACGCAACTCATTCTTTTGCAAGGGAAGTGTGCCAAGCACGCTGGTATTGTTTTGTGGGCCTCAGAGACGGGGTGTTAACATGTTTCTCGACAGACATGCCCCTATTTTTATTTAGTTATTTTTTTAATGAGCCTCTAATCCTCCAATGTTTCTTCATTTAAGTCTTACTATGCTGCATTTCTTATGATTGATGTATGAATGGCTCACACTTTTATGAACTCATGGGTCATTTTGCACTCTTTAATCATTTCACCGCCTCTCCTCAGTACAAATAAAATGGCAGACCCGTGGCAGAAGGCGTACGACTTTGCCGTTGAAGTGGCAAGAAAAGCTGGAGCGGTATGTGACATTTCTATATGCATTTCTTCTTCATGATCAAGACGTTCCCCGTTTTAACCTCCGGACCTTACGCGTGTGCCGATGGTGTTCCATTTCCTTAGGAGATTAGAAAAGCCGGTGAGAGCGAAATAAGGGTCATGACAAAGAGCTCCACCGTAGACCTCGTCACCAAGACCGACGAGAGGGTGGAGAAAATCATCATCGGCTCTCTGAAAGAGGAGTTCGGAGAGGGCACGCACTGGTGAGACACACAGGCCGCGCCTCTCCTCCGTATGAGTCTTTGCATGCTTGTGCAGTTTGTAGCAGAGGCACAAACTTACTCAATGGCGGTCCGCTGTTTCTTCCACAGCTTCATTGGAGAGGAGTCGGTCGCGAAGGGGGAGCCGTGCATCTTGACGGACAAACCCACGTGGATCATCGACCCCGTAGACGGCACCACGAACTTCGTGCACGGGTAAGACGTCGGCACTCGTGTCAGCGGACCAAACCAAAGTCTTGGCAGTATAGGTCAACTTCCTTAGCTGTTATTTTTCAAAATGAGGTTTCTTCAGACTTAGGCAAAGTTTTATATTTTAACATATCTAATTTGCTCATTCATTAATCAACCAAGCCAGCACAATTGCTCAGTACAGTACAAGAGAGAAAATACACACTTATCAAGCACTATTCATTAGCTTATCTTATCTTACACTTTGACACTTCCTTCTAGAAACTGTCACCTGTTTAGTAATACATGCTAAATAAGTAAATCAGAGAATAAGTACCTTTTTTCTGACGCACATGAAATTACTGATTCACAGATTCCCATTTGTGGCCGTGTCTATCGCCTTCGCCATCAATAAAGAGGTTCGTCAAATCAAATGAGAGAATCTTGGTCCACGCTGAGCGCTGACAGCAGCGATGTCTTTTTCAGCTGGAGTTCGGCGTGGTGTACAGCTGCTTGGAGGACAAGATGTACAAAGCGAGGAAAGGGAAGGGAGCTTTCTGCGACGATGAGCCGATCCGGGTGTCCGACGTCAAAGGTAATGAAGGCGTGTTCCTGCACCGCGCCCAAAGTTTGAACAAAAGCACATGTTGCCTATTTGAAAACGAGAAACTTGAATATCCAGACACATATCCATACATAGTTCATTTTCACATCAAGCACCTCGAGGTTATATGCTATTCTAAGAACAAATCTGAAAAGCATTCAAGCGGAAGGTGAGAGAGGTCGCACACGTTCAGTCTGGACGACTTCTGAGTGATGCTGTGTGTGTGTGTGTCGCATGCACCTTCACAGTCGCCGTCACATCAGCGATCATGCATAATAGTAACCTGTTTGGCATGCTGTCACTGCAGATATCAACAAGTCCATTATCATCTCTGAGCATGGCACCGACAGGTCCCTGGAAAAGGTAACCAAGATCTTCTCCACCATGCAGAGGATCCTCCGCATCCCGGTGCACGGGTAAGCGAGCGGCCTCTGCGACACACACAGAACAGTGTGACGCCATTTATCTTTGTCCAAAATGAGCTCAAATAAAACTGGAATCTGACTTTTTTGGGGGCTTTGTTTGAGCATGTTACATAGTATCGCGCTTTAGAAATGTGTGATTCCTGTGAAGTGAGTCTCAAACTTTGTGGTTGCTAAAAGAAAAAAAAAACAGTAACTTCCCTTCAAGTTTACCGATTATCTCAGCTTTAGAAACTGCTCTTGCACTTGCTGCATTCACACAGGTACAACCGACAAGCAAAAGACCAACCTTGAAATCACATGTACTTAACTGTAATTGAATTAAACAGATCTATGAAATGCAAACAAAAAGCACACAGAGACAGCAGCTACTAAGTGAGGGGTATTTTCTTGAACAAACCAGCTGACTCTTATTGATGCGTCTCTGTTGGATGTGTCTGCACAGGCTCCGGGGGTCCGGGACAGCTGCCACCAACATGTGTCTGGTGGCGACGGGGGCCGTGGAGGCCTTCTTTGAGATCGGGATCCACTGCTGGGACATTGCTGCCGGTGCAGTTATAGTTAAAGAGGCCGGAGGAATACTGCTGGATGTTGATGGTGCGTATGCTTTTAAAGACCTCAGAAACTAAAACTAATGAGAAGGTCATGAGCAAACACTGTGACTAAAAGCCGGATTTGTTTTTTTGGGGGGGGTAAAAACCTTCTTAATAATGGCTTTGTTTGACAATTCAGGGGGACCGTTCGATTTGATGTCCCGAAGGATGGTTTCAGCAAATAATGACGTTATTGCTAAGCGGATCATCAAGGAAATCGAAATATTCCCAGTGGTGAGGGACGACGTGCCGATTGAGAAGAAGTGAGAGCATCTGAGTGCATTTCAACACGGGCACAAGAAGAAATGCCCGCTGTGTCTCTGTGTGCCACAAAAAAAAATAAAGTTACTGTGTCCTGCCACTGATTGTCTTAATTAGGATGCTGGGTTTGTAAGTCAAAGTGACCTCCAGGTTACATCTGATTAGCCTTCTGTGATGTGTCAGTCCATCAACAACATTGATTCAAGTGGGGAAACGTCTGTAATTTAGCACTTATGCCAGCATATTGTAATTTGCACATATTCCCCTGGCTTGTGTCTGTCTATGTACGTGCATTTAAACTTACATTAAATATCAACCATTAAGTTTGTACACACAAGGTATCTGTTTGATTTCACACCATATCCAACCCCACCACACTTCCACCGCTGCAATGTGACTGATGGTTCATCTGACTTCATTTCCCATCAAGGTATTTATTTCTCCTCTCATCTCATGTGACTCAGACGTGTTATTATCTGATGGAAATGAGTGAAATTCAACCGGGGTGATTACCCTCATTATAAGCAGCAGCGCAGAGTGAAGTCGATGCTGGAGTCACGTCATAAACACGGGCCCCGTCAAGTGTCATATCATTTACTCACAGCTGACACAGCCACACTGCTGGAGAGCCCCCATTTCTGCATCGCTGCTGTTTACACTGCTCATTACGCTCATATGACTCTCCACCACTAGAGGCCAGTAATGCACCAGCAATTAGACGGCACCTTAAAGACGCTCCCATCCCACTTTGGTGGCTGAACTATTTTTAAAGAAATTATTAGAAGTTTGTAGTGTGGGCTTTACTTTAGAAGATATTATCAGCCAAAGCTCCAACACTTTTTCTTGCTAGAAAAAAAAAAGAGGATCCCAATTGAGATATGAGGCCATTTTTCCTGTCTGTTCTTGCTCCTCTGTGCTTTATTCTGATCTGTAAATCATCAGCTGGCTTGGAGACGGGTCACACCGAGGAAGAGGAGGAGGAGGAGGAGTGTGCAGGGAGCTAAAAGCTAACGGAGGGAGCAGCAGCGACCAAACAGCAGGAACAACAGCAGCAGCAGGAGGTTGGGTGGGAGGTGGGAGGGGGTGAGGAGGAGCGAACGTGTTTGAACTGCTGCCTTTGAAACATAAATAAATGCAATTTCTTTGTATAATTACGCCACGACACATCTGCCACCGCTGCGGCATGAGAGGTGATGTTTGTCCGCCTTTCAAATGGCGGGATCCAATCTCACAGCACTTTGAGCATCAGATGTGTAACATGAAGCGCGTCTTCATTTCATTTATTTATTTTTTTATATCATGTATGGGGAGGGGGGGTGAATTATGTGTTGCAGCGGAGAAAGATAATGGCTGCAAATAGAGTGCATCTTAACATTTGCTTGAACTTGCCTGGAGTAGCAGATGGCTGGAATTTGCCTTGTAGTACAATACAGTAAATGCCACAGAGGTCAGGCCGGCGCGCAAGTTCATAAAAGTCAATTTAGCATATTTACACGAAGCTATCAGTGGTTTCCTCGCGCTGGGCCCCAAATGTGTTTTATCATCCAAGGACATTTGAACAGTTGATAATTAGGCCCGCTCCACCTCCGCATTGAATTCTCTAATATTTGATGCATTTCTCTGGATGACTTGAAGCGCCCTTTCAAAGTTAAAGCGTCCACATTGGTAAATAAGTGATTTATTTCAACCAGAGTGCCACGGGAGGACTTGAATTTTTATCTGCAGGAATGTGAACGATCTGAGACTTTTGCATTTCCACTGATCTGACATTAAATGGTTTCTTCAAAATGAAACACGTGTTTTTACATCCTGTGAAATAACATTTTTATGAAAGAGATTTGAATATTTAGTTTCAGTAGGTTATTAAACTGTAACATGTTATTTCAACACGCAATTAAGTGTTAATAAGCAGTGAATGCATTATCATTATTTTCATTATCATCCTATCACACATCAGCACACTGTAATGCACCATTAGGTAGTTCTCAGCATACTTATATTTTCACCTTTATTATTTTATTTTGAGTGATGTCTAAACACAAACTGAATAACTGAGTTGCAATCATAAAAAACACAACTTTAATATGAACATTATGCTTATTATTTAGGTATTTAAGAGTTAATCACTACTTTTTTTTTACTTTTCAAAGCTCCAGAAGTCCTCTTAAATTTAAAGTTTTACTGCTAAAAGTTACTGAGGTCAAGAATGAAATGCCCATCTCAACATGTTTTAAACAAATGTGGAGACGGTCAAAGGTTTTTAGATAACAGAGTATGGATGTGTAATAATCATTGAATATGGTTCTGGATTATCAGAGTCCCAGATGCTTCACTGATGAACATAAAACTTTTGACAAGACATGAGATAAGATAGCAGTTGATAATTACTGCAGTGCAAAGCAGGCAAGAGCACAAATGTGAAAAAATATAATGTTTCATGAGAGGCTGGGCTAACCTCATTATAAGGTCGATGATGATGTGGGCTGCCACGATCTGCACGATGGGAATTATTAATGCCTGTGAGAGCTTGAGAATGGCGTTAGTACGCATAAAACAGCCACCAAAGAGGAGTGAAAAAGAGCAGCTGACCCTGGAAGGAGCCATCAAACGGGACCAGACAAAGATGCTTTAAAGAGTTTTAAGCCTGAATTCACTTCATCCAAAACTCTCATTGTCAAGACTGTTTAATCATTCCAAGTTTTCTCTCGCCTGTAGGATCCCCCCCCCCTTACATATCATTAGTGGCTACTGAGGCTGCCTAACTCACTGAAAAAAGCAAAAAAAAAAAAAAAAAAAAAAAGATCAATAGCCAGCATGTCTCCTGGTCCAAACACTGTAAGAGGTACAATCTCTACCAGGATTGAGCCGAGTGAGTAATTTGTTGGTGTTTTGATTGCCTGACTGAAGATGCAGTTTGTGTGGCTCATGTTATCAGGTGATTTTCAGCTCCTCTCAGGTCCTGTCGGATTCGATCAAAATCTTGCGCGATACCCCGAACTGGTGGCGGTTTAAGCTGGACCACGGGAGGTGTTGTGGTGGCTTGGACCAAGTGTTTAGGAAGCTCCTGAGGTTTTGCCTGAAAACCTCGCAGAGCGGATCAGGGATAATAGTTAGGAAATAGTGTAAAACCGCCTCTAGAAATCACATTTATATAATATTTTTTTTCTCAACTACACTGTGATGAGGAGGTGTTTGGTGTGGGTGGTGGTTACACACAGTCAAACACTTTCACATCCAGAGACCTGCTTGTGGTCTGGTTTAAGCAATAAAAGCGCTTTGGTTAAAGTTAGGGACAGACTGATGTGCATCAAGTCACTGAGGAGTCTTTTCTGTATTAAACCAGGCCTTGATCTTCCTTTTAATCTCAATAAAAAGTGCTCAAAATAATCTCAGGAAAGTCACCATTAGTGGATATTTTATTGGAAGACTGGCTATTTTGGTGGAAAACAAATTAAATGCTTGTTCTGTAAATATTTCACCGAGACGTTGATGTGATCTCATTAAAAGCAATAAAAAATACTTTCTCAGTGAAAACATGGATATTATATGTTGATACAGAACATAATTAATCTGGAAATACATAATTTCTTGAGTTGCGTCTCTGTATATCTAGTTTCGTCCAAACAAAAGTCCAGATCAAAAAGATAATTTATAATAATAATCTAATGTGACAGATAAATCTGATGTTTGAGACGCTGGCACGATCACTCGAGTGAGCACTGACGCTCTGGAACACACTTAAATCAGTGATATTGATTATTTAAATCATTTTTCTGTTGATTAGCTAATTGATTAATCGACTTCGCATTTCAACGCCACTCTCGGTGCAGCGGTGTCGCCATCGCCACTGCATGCATCATCGTGACAAGTAAAGAGGGACCCAGCTGACAGTTTCTCCATCATTTTTCTTTAAAGTGGTAGCAGGTAGCACTTTATAGAGGGTGCAGGGGGGGTGAAGAAAGACCAAGAAGTTTCTGTTAAAACTAAGAGAGA
>JBAJHX010000046.1:15085365-15121501 GCA_037176925.1 Amniataba percoides | reverse complement strand
AGCGACCCTCCAATCTGTGCAAATTACATGTGACGTGAACAGTTAGATTATAATGTATGTATTCAGCAATCAATAGCGTGCTGTATATTATTCTCTGCAATCAATAGCGCTGCGAGTTAAAGAGGGCACAGCCGTGGGGCGAGACAGCGCCGCTGCTTGATTTCCTAAATTCTTACAGTTAACATCCAGAAGTGTGTCAGTAAGTGTAATGAAACTGAACACATTGGGGAAAAAAAAACAAGAGACCATCATGGGCTTAAAAAAAAAAGCCCCCAGATATCCACTAAGAGTCCATCTTTTTTGGTTCAGTAGAGCCCGAAACAAAGCAGGCTGCAGGAGATTGAGTCTGCAGATCCTGTGGGTGCAGCATATAAAACCCACAGTAAACAACAACAACTGTGATCAAAATGGAAAAAGCAGGAACTCCCCCATTTGTGCTTGTTACCATTAGCTGTCATCATTAGGTAATGGAGGCCCGCGGTTGCTGTAAATGTTTGACACGGCGCTGCACGTGTGGCGACGCAGTCCAGCGTGATTCGCAGGGATTGCTACTCCACTTCCATTTCTTCTTCTTCCCCCTCCTCCCACTTTTTTTTTGTCAGTCAGTTTAAGGCATGTTATGCAAAACATCTGAAGCAAAGCCAAAGAAATTAGCTTGTCCTGGCCGGCAGCCATATTGACTTGTGGGGGCTCCCGGTCCCAGTTGTTTTTGATGCACTATTACGCTAAGAAAAAAAAAGAAAAAAAATGTTGAGACACATTTCATCAAAGCGCATGCTGAACTTCTGCTTTTCTTTCAGGGAGCCGATCGATATTCACGACCTCCTCCTTGAGGAAATGAGGGAACGGCCCGGACGCTGTAATGAAATCTAAAACTGAGAGTTTTTACGGGTCGCGACGTGTGAGCGGTGTCTATCAAAAGCTGCTCAAAAGCGGTGAATCAATAGAGATATTAACATCACACTCGCACACAGATATAGACAAAATCAATGGTGATAATCCTAAGTAATAGCCCTCGAAGCCGTTCTTACATTTATTTTCTTCTGTTCCTGCGAGGTTTCCTTGACATATTAATTGCTCGCCTAAGTGCTCTATTTTCTGAGCACTTTGATTAATCTTCTTTGTCTTGTCTGTCCATCATTATTGATCCATTAAACACACACTTAATCTTTGCTTTTTAATACCCGTGATTTAATTACGTCTGCTGATGCTGTACTTTTCGCCTAAGTGGGCACATTTCTCGTGCTCTCCTCCCTCGCCGGCCACTTGTCACCTGTCCTCGTGCGTTACAGTGGGAGGAGTTTTTAAGCTCGGGGAGCAGCAGAGAGTGCACGTGTGCGCGCCGCTCCTGCCTGTAAATTACACAGAGGAACTGGCGGCCATAATGCCCTATTCCATCGCCGCCGGTTCCTCTGTGTCATTCATGATGTTTGCGATGTGAGGATGAGGAATCAATATCCCTGCCTGGCGCTTGTGTGGGCGTTAGCAATTAGCAGTTGCGGCCCCAGACCTGTGGCAGATGGATCAAACTGCAGTGGGGGGAGGGCTTCCTATTAGCGGCTAATTTGACGAATAACCATGCGAAGTGCACCAGGCTCACCTTGCACTTTGGCACATTTTAATCGGCAGAAGAATCTGGTGATGCTCTGTGTTTTTCAAAAACACACACAGACAAAAAAAACAAACACTGATGATCCAACTAATAAGTACTTCTGCGTCCTATTCCTCCGTGCCAAAGAGCTCCGCTGTTGTCAAAAAACTATTAAAAACGCATTAATGAGCCGCACCGATGCACTGTAGTGACACGCTCGCTTCATTATCACAAACACGGGCACAGGAGTGTATTTTTAGTTAATCTCGCATCCACCGTCCTGTCACGCTGATTCCTTCACCAGGGCCCTTTTCTGCAGTTGCCAGGGGTTACACAGAGGGACTCGAGAGTGACTCAATAGAAATTACAGTCGGCTTGAAAACATGTCCACGTATTGAGTGAGCTGTAGGACCTGAGCCAGGCACGTCGCGGGTGAGAGTGTGTGTGAAACGCAGAGAGTGAGCGAGGAGGTCGACACACGTCAGCTAAAAGTAATGGATAAATGATGAAGTGTCCGGCTTCAGACACTTCCAAGTGGAGGGAATAATGATAATAAATTTTATTTGTACGGAGCAGAAAGTGCTTTCCACGAGCAATATAAAAAATCAGAAATGAGACAAAAAACTTCAAGAACTGCAAAAATATAAGTATACAGTTAAAATAGTGTAAGGAAAAGTGCAAATCAATTGACAAAAACATAAAAAGAAAACTATAAAAACAAACTTCAAAACATTTAGTTACACAACAGAACTGTTGGGTGATTAAATACTAACTGGAATCCAAACTTGACCAAACCACCCAAATGTTGAAACTTCATGTATAAACGTATTATTATAGGCTAACTACATCAATTTAAAAGCATCAAATTTAACATGAACTTGCTGGATGTGTTGAAGGAGTATTTGTGTTCATCTGTCAGGGCTGTGGGTGCGTCTGACAAAAACAACAACATAAATATTTATTCCTGCTAAAGCAACATTTATAATAACAATAGTAACCGTTTTTAAACTATTTTCTTTACAAATGAATTATACAGGATGTGTTTTTAAAGATTTGACCACTGATGATGGAGTAGTTGCCAGGCAACCAGTGGAGACTCCAGGAAGTTACTGATCATAGACAGGAAGTAGTTGAAAAGAAACTGCATCAATTTAGCCTTCCTTTTTTTATACAGATTAAACAAACATGATAAATGCATGAATTAATTAGCTTTAAAGCTAGCTGTAGGGGGGCTATCTTTTCCCCCTGCTCCCAGTCTTTGTGCTAAGCTAGGCGATGCAAGCGATGTCAAACCCCAAGTCAAGTAAGCATATTTCCAAAAACGTCAAACGAAGTTCCTCAGTTTCTCTAAAGTCTGCACAATCAGCTGTCAGCAGATCTGACACTGCCATCCAGAGACGTTTCCGACTGTTGATCTTGGGAATAATGAGCAACATGATGAAGCGTTCGCAGCGTCGGAAAATGGTTTTTAGATTTATTACCTAAGCCGCTTCCTCGATTCTGCCCTTTCTGTTCCTGTTCTGACAAACCACACAGCATTTGGCGGCAAACATCAGGCCGCTTGTTTTTTTATGCCAAAATGAGTTTGAGCTTTTTTAGCTCCCAATAAGCTGCACGTCTTGTGAGATTCAGAAAAGGGGACGTCAAGCAGCCACTCATCCATTCAGAGTTTGTGTGGGTGGCCTAAGAGGCCACCGGCTAAACCGCGTCACCTTGTGTCACCCATGCGTCTGAAAACAGTCACCCCCACCTCGCCCCACCCCATCCCCTCCGACCAAATCCCCCCTTCCCGTGGACTGTGGAGAGGAAACACAGCAGAAGAAGGGGGGTTATTACGCACGGGGAGTGACCACGGCTCGGCAGCGGGGCGACCCCGAAGGCGAAGCATCTATGCATTTGAATAATCTCTTGCACCGACTCACACATTTGCATATCTGGGCACTTCCAAGTCACCGGGGCACTATGATTCACTTGCCTCCGCCGGCCTGTGTTGTTACTGGTATGAAACAGGATGGATATTAAGCTTGTTTGAATGCAAGTTCCCTCATGAATCTTTTAGGCCGCTGTGTAATAAGACAAAAAAAAAAAAAAAAAAAGCAACGCCATCAGACTGCAGAATGACTTTTCTGTTTCATTTCGAGACATCGGCGACTGCGGGGGAAGTTTCGTCCGCGAGGAGCTACCTGACAGGGCTCCAAATTGTGAGGAAGACTGACATGGGTGTGAATTTAACAATTGCCAGTTAGAGTGTAAAGAGAGGTTTGTGTGGTGTGCAGCGAAGCAGCCCCTCCATGCTCTCTGCCTCTTACCCACCTCTCATGGATCCTGTAATGGATACAGCCTCTGAAGGATTTAAGGATGGCCGGGCCGCTCACCTGTTAAAATAGAGCTTGTGTGTAAGTCTATCCTCTGGCAAACTTTGACAAAGCGGGACTTCTCCGCTGCAAGCAAATGATGTTGGAGTACGGTGGGATTGAGTGGGGTGAAATGGGGAGAGGGGGTGGAGGGGGGGATATTTTGTTGTTGCTCACTCCTGTACGCCCCGCACAATAAAAAGTAATTAAATCTGTTACTCTGACCTTTTGTGATGTTTTGACAGCTCTCCGCGGCGCATCCAACGCGCACCCCCCCTTCGAATGAACGCGGAGCCGCGGCGAATCAACAGAAAGCAACGGGGAACGCTGTGTAGTCATGCACTCACCGCCGAGGTTATTGTGAGGATTGTCTAGGAAGAGGAAGAAGAGCGCAGAGGAGCTACAGGAATGAAAGATGTTAGTCTGCCAGTTTGTCACAAAAGCAGTGTGCTCCTGTGTGATAGACTGGCAGACCGTGCTAGCTCAGTATCCTTGGGGACACGCAGGCTACTGTTATAGAGTCGCATTTCTTTTCTTTCTTTTTTTTTTGTGGGGGGGAAGCTCTTCTCATTTTCTCAGAGAGACAGACAGAGAAAGAAAGAGAGAGAGAGAGAGGAGCCACTGGTTTGGTGTCTTGAAGCAGGCATGCTTAAGTCTTGTTAGGCTGCCTGTGTCTGTGAAAGGTTTATGGCCTGTGTCGAGGAGAAAGTCCACAATCAACTATCATGACACGCAGGATAACAAAATATATGTGTGTGTGTGTGTGTGTTGCACTGGATGGATCCTCTCCGCAGTTTGAGTGGTGTTTGAAGAGCTGCCCAAAACTTTTGTATAACGACATGGAGCAAAGCATCGGGCCGACGCTGGAGGTGAGAATGAGAGCGCGGGCCTCTGGATTTTCACTCCACGCCGCGGGCTGTCAAGTCAATTCCAGTCTTGTCGAGTTTATTTCCTGTATTCCCAGAAGCAAAAGTGCGGCCCAGAGACGAACGCAGTGACAATAAAGAACAAGGCGTTACAAAAAGACATGATGACGAGCGGCAGCGAGGTGGAGCACCAACGTTAGCGATGAGTCCTGGCTCGCGGTCGGCGCTCTGGTTCGTGCCAAGCACGTTGGTCAGAGCTCCCAAACTGGGAAACTGGGCTTATATTTGGCAAACAGGACTTCCCGTTCAAATCTCCTTTTGTTTCAACTAATGTGCCCAAACAATGAAGCACAAATTATAAGCGGTGTCCACAATTAAGATGCAAGATTTTAACGTTTTATTTTACCATGCAAAGTGGATTAGCTGTGTAATATAACAACAGACTCGACTCTGAATTTACAGTATTAAATCACATAAACAACATGTAACATTTACACAGTGACTGCAAATCTACTTTAGTTGTATCAAGAAAGATTTTGTACAATCGTCCTTTGAGTTTCAAGCAGCTCTTAAATAAAGAACAGGTATCGATCTCACATAATTGCATGATCTCTGTTCCCCTTCCTGCCTGGAGCTGCTCTGATCTGATCTTAGGTTCAAGTGACTGCACTTTACAAATCTGTAGTATATTTTTAAATCCATGGCTTTTCTTCGATGTTGTTGTTTGGCTCTGATGTGTTATTTCTGCTCGGGAGGAAGAGAAAAAAAAATGTATTGAGAAAAAAATCATTTAATGAGTACATCGGGAGGAAAAAAAAAAGTGTTTCTGCTGCATCCTGGTTTCAGTATCTGGCAGTAAAACACGTCGGGTGCGGAGTAAGTGTCTGGGCCAGAGGTCAACTGGAGAGCCAACGGGTGCAGGCTGGTGTCCCGCTAAATAGCTAATTTCACTCGCTGCCTTGTTACCGTTGCTTGGATACCGTGTGATTCTAATTAACAGTTTTGTGATTCACATGCTCTCCTGTTAACCTCCGTTTCCCACACTTGCTACGCTATTACAGTTTATGAGCCTCATTCGGCGCTGTGATGGACACTAAACTAAAGATAAACTTCAATTTCTCAAACCGCTGCCTAAATTACGAGGATAGAAAAAAAAAAAACAGCCTGCGTTGTGTTGTGGATAGATACTCAGCTTGTGGGTGGATCTGCCTTTTAGGGTCACGGACTAACAACCCTCTCTGTAGATACCTCTTGCTTGCTTGTTATTTTTCATATTATAATACCACATGATTATATAAAATCACCATGGTGCATTATTTCACCATTTTTTTTGCAAACAATAAAACTCCTTTATATTTTTGGAAAAGCCTGATGGTACCCCTGGGACTTGAGCTCTTTTAGCGATTAGGATAGCTGAACTCTCACAGAGTCTGCTCTTTGAATTAAGTCCCCCTCCCCTCTCCAGCAGGCCTCTCACTAGGCTGATCTTGCAGGCTAATTGGCCCCGGGGTTGACGTGCAGTGTTTACCAGCGGCCCTCTGGGAGCTGGATGAACCGGTAGAGGGGACGGGGTGCTGCAGCCCACCCCCCCATCAGCACCGGCTCACGGACTGCTAGTCCTTATAACGGTCCCCCGCAGCGTCTGGTCAGGACCCGGGCTTTAGCCTCCAGATAAACTAGAAATTCTTTCAAGTTCATGCCAGGTGATTCAAACAGCTCAGTCCCAGGAAAAACTACACATAAATAATACGACTGCCTTCTATGTGATTGCGGTGGAAATCTTCATAAGGGGCGGCGGTGCAGTTGAGCCTTTTCTTCACAGTAAACAACAGGGCTTTATTCTCAGAGCACTTTTCGCACAGAAGAGGCAACCGAAGAGCTTGAGGAAAATGTGCGAACATTAAACAGAAAACACGACATAATGACGTCGCCGCCAATCAGTCTCAATGACTCTCCAGGCTAACGTGCTCACAAGCAGCTCAGTCACTGATGGGAAATTTCTTATTCAAGAAATGTTTTTTCGCCAAAAAACAAAGTTTACTCAGGAACGAGGGTTTTAAATCTGGACGGTGCAATATAGTTACTAAGCAACGATGGCTGTCGAGACGGTTTGTCATCGGTCAGCAACACAAAGCTGTGTGTCAAAATTTAACAAAGTTGAACACCAGAAAGTTTAAATTAGGTGGATTTACTTCACTTAGATTGAGACTGAAATGAACTGATTTTGCAGCATTAAGCAGCATTAAGAAGACTCAATTCTTTGTAGATATATAGTCTCTTTCTTTCTATTTATCTACACTCCAGTCGGGGAAGAAGCCCTCAGTTATTTTACTTTAGCAATATATATTTAAACTACTAAAAGTACATATACTCATTTAGCAGAATTGCCCCTTTCAGAATCCCATAAATTATGTTATTATCATGTGTAAGCATCACGAATGACGCAGCTGGCAAATGTGGTGCTGATCTGAACTACTTGAGATACAGCATGGTACATTCCTTCAAAATAAAAGTTAGTGGTTAGTTTTATTCTGTATTAATGATTAAAATTTGGAAAGTAAATGGTCTAAACTCAAACTGATGGAAGTACAATGTTTGCTTCAAAAATGTAGTGAAGAGGAAATACATAATCTATAAAATGGAAACAGTTGTACCATTTTTTACCCCCGACCACAATCATTACTCTGATATTTTCTACCATTAATGTCAAACTCCAGCTTGTTTCTGTCTCAAGCCTTTGTGGGAAATGTTTTTTTTTTTATTTGTTCACTTTTTGAGCACAGAAGGTGTCTTTTCATTCTGAGACAATGTGCTCGTTTTGCAAAAGGAAAATGTCAGCGGACCACGCTCCAATTAAAACTAATGTATTCTGATCACTGTTTTCTGGTTGTTTGTCAACTTCCCAGCAAGAAAATCTTCAGCCGTTACGTTTCGCTCTCTCCTTGCTCGAAAAACCGCCTGAGTGCGGCTCCATTGTTATCGCCCGTGAATGGGGCGCGCTGATGGAGAGTTGTTGCCGCCAAAAGAAAAAAAAAAGAAAAGAAAAAAAAAGAAGTCTCAAAATCACATTGTCTGCAAATTAAGCAGACACTCTCGGTCTCAAACTGGCATTTGTTTCAATTATCTAGATAGCGGGAGAAGCTGCGCGACTCTTCTGCTTTTCCTTGAATCTTGCGCTGATTGAGTGGGAAGCCAGATGGGAAGCAAAGGGAGAGAGGAGAGAGAGGAAGCGTACGTGTGCGATATGTTCGCGATGGACAGCGTCCAATACAAATCAATTACAGATAAATGCCACGCGTGCAAAAAAAAAGCATGCAAAGGTTATTCAATAGTTTATGAGTCGATTGAAGTAGCCGCTCACCTTGTTTAGATGAAATGTTCAAAACCAGATTCTTTTACGTTTCAGGTTGACGCACTAAAATCATTTTTAGGTCACACAATGAACTTTTTTTTTCTTTTTTAATCTACTGCAGCTCCAGAGTGGGCCTGTATATCTGTGAAGTTCTGCCAGACACAAACATTTTCCCGAGCACGCCTCCATAAGAGAAAAGTCTGCAAATTAATGAGAACATGAACACCTCCATCCTGCGGGATTTGCAGCATTATTCAGTAAAGTCCTGCACCGTTATATTTCACAGACAGCGAGCGCTCCACATCCTTAACGGGAACGGCACCCTAATTTCAAATTAAAGGCCCGAGAGCAAGCTTCGGATGAGTAACGGCCAAAACCCGGCCGCCTTGAAACGCTGAATTTTAGCCTTTCTTTCCTTGTTTGTGTGACAAGTGAGTCCACTTTCTTGTTGCTAATACCCAATTAGGGAGATGATTATTGATTGAGGTGTTGAAAGTTGACCGCTAATCTCCCTTCTGTCAGGATGAGGCGATCAATAGGTGAGTGTAATGAGCAACCTGGTTTCTCAGAGCTAAGAAACAGAATTAGAGTCGGGCTGGATACATATTTGCAAAAAAATAAACAATGGATGGAAGATTTGTGGTGTAGATGTCTTAGTATTTTTATTTTTTCCCATTTTAATGGAACTGACAGGCACACATGAGAAGGTAAACAGTTATTTGTTTGCCTGTAACAGTAAAAAAAAAAGCAGTTTTTAGCTGGTGGAAATGCCAAAATGAGTAAAAGTGCCCTCATTTCTGCCAAAAGCCATTTCAGGACCCCCCTGGTCTGTTGCTTAATAAAACATGCTCCCTCCATATCCATAAAGCCACCTCTGAAGTTTCAGTCCTGTGCTTATATTTAAATTTTCAGGACCCTTGGGTGCTTATAAACAAACAAGTGATTTAGAGCGAAGGTAAGCTAATGCCACCAATAGCTACGGAACAGCATGATTATGGCTAATTACTTCCAGAAGGCAATTTTCCCGGCCGCACTTTGTTTTACTAACTTTGCTATGATGAAAGTGGCTCGCGAACGAGTGTTTGTTGCTCGCCCATCAAGGGCGGCAAAACAATCAAACGGCGCAATTGCGGGGCCATTATTGTAAAGAGGAATTTGCCTTTCAAGGACGATACAATTGTTCTTGACATGTGGGTCCTGCGCCGTTCCTGCCTTGATTAGAGTTAATACCTCGGCGAGGCATCTCTTTTGATTTCTGAAGTCATTTCTCGACACCTCCCGGTGTCTCCCGGTGTCCTGTGAAAACACAAACCCGGGAACGTCACCTATTTTAGTGTAGAGAAAATGTCATGTTTGCCTCCTGGTTGTCACTTCCCTCTGAAAGGATGCTACGCTGTGCCACGATGCAGTCTCTGAGGGCCGAGCTCTGTTTCCAGACATTGTGTTAAAATGCAAGAAAACTTTAGGAAACATGACACATACCCCTGCACATTAAATCTCAGACTTTCCTGCTTGCGAATCCACTGTAAAATAGAGAAATGTGTGGCAGTTGCAAATATAAAAAAAACTCTCTACTCACTGTCTCAATGATAAATAAAGCCAAAGAAGAGATATCATTACAAGATGAGAAGCTGCGACCTCCTTATTATTATTTAGCAGACCTATTTAAGATAAAATGCAGAGTACTGCGGGGATACCGAGCTGCTTATTAACAGCTCAATATGTGAATACATGTTTCTTAAAGCTGCGCTCATTGATATTTCATATTAATGACGTGTCAAAAATGTGGCTCGGTTTGTTTCAGTTCATTCTTGCTGCTCTCATCAGTCTGTTTTAAGTGAAAAGGCTCTGATAAAGCCTCTGTGCGCTCCCTGCCCAGCACCAGATAGCAGGCTGAAGTCAGAACTGGCTGCCGAACATAGAGGGAAGATTTCGCAGCAGAAGAGCCAGATATACGACTCGAATGTTTTCCTGGATCTGTCTTTGATTTCTTTTTTCATCGAGCCATCCATTTAAATGTGTTTTTTTCCCTTTACAACTTACTTTAGAAGAACTGTCATCACAAGTAAACAACACGAGCCTTTATACTTTATTTGTTTACATGCCTAAAACTGAAACCTGTTTATTTGAATGATTATTCTGATGCGACGTCTTCGATAAGGTCCAAAAACTAAAAATATTAAACTTATTATCATATATGACAAAGAAAAACAGCAAATCGTCATGTCTTGAGGAGCTGGAACCGGTGACAGTTTGACGTTTCTGCTTAAACAGCCGCTCATGACTATAACAGCATCAAACACGAAGCGCGTGGCGGATCAGACAGCGGGCGAACACGCCGCGCCGCTATTGCACTTTTCATTCACGGCGTTGCGCGAGAGAAACGCGCAAATGTATTCAGATCCTCGCGCTGTAAACAAATGCCTTCAACTGGGTTAGCCTCCCTTTAAAGTTTGGACTTTCATCACTTGCAGCAACATCAGTGGGGAGAGTCTTCCCAGGTACAGAAACTTTGCCTGCTCATTTGCAAAGCTAGGTTAAGCTTATGTAAAAGAGATGCATTCGGAGTACGTTGGAGGCCCGGAAACAAACATTTTCCCCACCTCCTTCGCCCCTCCGCCCCCCCGCCCCTTGACAGACGAGTGACAGCTATTTAAATGCAAACTGTCATTAACAAACACAACCCTGCGCGACACCTGCTTTAATCACGGCAACAAAGGCGCAGCAAGTGGCCGAGCCGGAGCCCCCTCTCTGTGTGATATTCAAATGATGGGGCGGCGCAACAAACAAAAACAACAACATCAAAGAATAGGCTGCGCAGGGAGAGGAATATGTTGCACTATGTGCCTCCCACCACCACTGTTAATCAGCTTCATTTTTAAAGTGATTAAAGTAAGAAGGGCTGAAAGTCACAAAATCGCTTACCCTTGAATTGTGTGAAATTGTAGTGCTTTGCTTCAAGATCTTTTTTTTTTTTTTTTTTTTTTTAATTCCGGCATTGCAGCCCATTTTCATTCCTCTTCTGCAAGGTTCAGGGTGGCTTGGAGTAATTCTATACGGCCACATTATGATAGTGAAATATTAAAATATAACCCGTCGTGATCATTAATTCCGCCTGAATCAAAGCATCACATCTGCGGCGATATTTTTCACGGTAACAAGAAAAGAAGACTTCTGTGGTTCAGAGGAGTTGAGGCAGTATTTTCTGAAACTCTGGGAGCTGTTTCGGCTTGGACTATGGCCTGATGCGTCTTGGTTGTGGCCCTGTCTTGGGCTGTTGTTGTTGTTCTGCCCGGTCATAATTTAAATGAGGAAGTCATTGGGCTGTAACATCCTGCATGCCCGCCAAGGCCTGGGCACTTGTAACTAATGCATGGCATTTGTTTTGATTAGTTTTTGTCCTTTTTTCTTCTTCTCTTTCTTTTTCTTTTTTTTTTTTGGAAACAACTCCTGCAGAACATCCAGCTGTATTTTCAACAAATTCGCTTTGTTTTGCTCTACCACAAATTTGCACAGTTTGAGCTCGGCAAATTAAGATAAACATTTCTTTCGGCGTATTCTTTCGTTTCATTTGTTCCTCGGCTGTGTGCAGCTACTGTAAATACGCAAAAAAACAAACCAAAAAAAAAAAAAAATCTGCCGCCACTCAAGAGTTATCAAGGGACCGTATCAAGCCGCTGTGCTTTCTGATTTCCCACAGCCGTCTCTCCCCTCATCTCCAAGCACCTCTTAAAGAGTTACCTTTTGGATCATGTAATCCACCAAACGACATCCTGTGACAACATCTTGAGCTCATCCCATTACAATTTGTGCACATCTGGTACGGAAAAAAGGAAAGAAATGAGGGAACTTAGGCTTCCTTTTTTTAATGCATGCTGATGCATTTCCCAAGAATAATGCAGACTCCAACTGCGTCAGCCACATTTCTAATGCATTAAGTTAGTAATCCTGGGAATTGATATCTGTGTTTGCAGGCAGAGAAGCAGCCCATATATATATACTCAGTAAAATCAGTAACAACCCACCCAGTCTCACTATGCATGTGCCACATTTGATTCAGGTGTGCCGCTGATCGGACTAATTCCCGGGGTGAGCCGTGCATCTGGGCAGCAGATCCGGCGTCAGAAAACATGTGCGAGGGCGTCGGCTGCACCACCACAAGTTTGGAACTGATGTAACCGCGATTATTAGACATCTGGTGCGAGTGTAGGAGAGGATAAATCAGGAGCCACTCTAACTAATCAAATTTAATCACACAGCCAGCCTAGTGGATATAATTAATGGCCAGAACGTATAACACATATCTGCCTGAATCTGCTGTGAATTGAAGGCCCCTTAAAGGTCGTAATTGTGTGCAAAAAAACAAAGATAAATAAGTCGGATCCTTTAAGTAAGTGAGCATGGATTACAAGTAAACATCATGAATTAAAAGAAGAGTAAAATACAGTCAGCAAAAGTACGTCTTACAGAAAAATGATCCCTGTGAGTGATAATTTATCAAATATGACCTTTTTTCATTAATACTGATGCATCCATATCGAAGCAGCATTTCGATGTTGTACCTGCTCGAGGTGAAGCTAGTTTTAACATCGCATACAGTTACTGTGGATGGTTCCTAACCTAGGGCTCGACCCCACCGAAGGGTCACTGAATAAATCTGAGGGGGTCATGAGATGATTAATGGAGTAACGAGGAAGACCGCAGCGCTGCCGTACAAATTAATGCTTTCAGACATTTATTCATCTTTGCTTTCTTTGTGAAATGTAAGATACTTTTACGTCTTTGGGCCCCAGAACAGTTTAAATTAAATGAAACCATCGAAGCGGCGTCACCGTGGGAACACCAACAACTCATTAACCGGCTTTTATGTGCGTTTTCTCCACGCTCTTTTTATAATGTCATCTTGTCGTGCCTGTTTCCCCTGCAGTGGTTTAACGGCGCCTAAACGCGACGGTTCGATGCTCTCCGGTCGTAACAGAGGTGGGTGGAGGAAATGCACCTTTATTCGCATTTTGTTTTGCAGATTGTGCAAGACTTTCGATTGTAACACAGTTAACAGAAAACTTGACAACAGATAAAAGGCTCCAATCAATCCAGTTAATCCTAAATTGTGTCACTTTCTTAATTTATTGCGTGTTTGTTAATCTTAATCTGAAAAGTAACTAGACGTCAGGTACATGTAGTGAAGTTCGAACTGTAGTGGATTATGAGCGTAGGTTGAGAAAGTAACGTCAAAACTGTACTTAAAGTGAATAAATACACTTAGTAACCTTCCACCAGAGGTAAATAGTTCTTTAATGTAATCTGGCTTTTGCATTTTCCAAGAGGCTAAACTTAAAGCACCGGCTGTGAAAACTCTTTCCACCATGAGATTAGACCTTCAGTGTGCACAGAATGCCCGAGCCATGACAGTGAATGATGGCTTTATTTAAAATCATAATACTTTTTAATAAATGAAGTACAGGGTGCACCGCGAGCTCGTGAGACGTGATTAAATACTCCGGCCCCCTGTTAATTAGATTCCTTCAGGTGTTAACTGCAAATGCCATGCCTCCCAAAACGCACCGGCGGCGAAGTCTGAACGAAGACGGCGGACTGTGAAGAGGCCGGCGGCTGCGTCGGGAGCGAAGATTTTCCTTCATAACGGCCTCGCGGAGCTTACGCGGCCTCGCTCAGATGAGGATTTGGGGGCTTTTCCGACAGCGGGAAATCCAGCGTATCCACGAACGAGACAATCCAGGTGACATTTAGGAGGAGAACCTTGGGAAGTCACTTTCATATAAAGCCATTGATCTGTACACAGTGATTAACATTTTGTGACAGTGAGGGAGGGACTGCTTTTTTTTAATTATAATTATTTATTTTATTGGCTTTATTATGATTTTATTTTTCCTACAAACCCAGAGACTCATAAACAGTTGACAGAACTACACAGAAAATCTCCAGAGCTTAAGTGGATCGCTGCTTTCCTTTGTCGACAACTAACTTACAATTACAAAGAAAGACACTAAGTCTGTGACATGATACAGATCTATATATCAAGGATTTAGATGTCTCATTTGTGCCTTCGGGGGCCTATCTTGGATGGATTTTTTGTGAAAAAAAAAAAAAGGAGGGTCTGATTTTGTGCTTAGCTGAATTTCATACCTCTCAGAAAGCACCTTGACAAGGAAATCGTATATTGTTCTGAGGTTGGACACAGGCATCAGGGGGTTCAATTTACTTTCCTCTGTGCATATGAAATAATAAACAGATGCGCTCTTTCAGGTGGAAAGCATCAAGTGCCTCTGCATATTGAATAACAGCGCTGCGAGAAGGCGTCTATTTTTTGCTTACCTTTTGCTACTTGCGTGTGTGTGTAGTAGTCAAACCCTCCTCGACACCCTTTGTGCTCAACACCATGAACTGTATTTAACTCTAAACCCCCCCTCAACCCCACCAAACTCGAGTGTTTGTGCCGCGTTTGACGCGATGGGTGACGGAGGCGTCTTTTGTACGTGACAGGGGAGCGAGGGAGGAATGCGAGATGAGCGAGGAGGTGCTTCCAATGCAGCCACCGCGGGGGCGTCATGATATCCTCGCCGTACAGTTTATTGTGGATTTTAATATTAATGTTAAATTAATATTATATCACATTAACGGCCGAGCCGGTGAGGCCTGAAGTGACTTAGGCAGCCAGTTCTTCTGCACGAGTGAGCCGGCGGTCTGACATCAGCGGTGAAACAGAGCGGGGCCACGAAACATCAGCTGGTCGTCTCGCCCGGTTGGGGGGCTGTCTGATAACATCTTCCTCATATTCACACCCTGATTTTTCTCTTTTCACCCCTCCCTCTCCTTTTCTGTCCTCGAATATCAAACACAACCGACTGAATTCACCACAACTTCTGGATGAATCCTTGGTCACAAACAGCCGTGTTTGTTTTCCACCCTCACCCCTCCCACGTACTCGGACCTCGGCGCTGTGGGTCTCAGCCTTGGCTACTTGTCAAGTGCACAGGGTTCACTCACTTTATTTGGACTTTTCTTTTTTTTTGGGTTATGAAAACCAGTCAGATGCGGCTGCTGATTGCAGGGAGGTGCAGGACATGTTAAGCACCTCAGGGCTGAGAGGAAATAATTGATTTTTGCCAACAAGGTTGGAAAGAGTGAACTTTGAAAACCTACACAGGCCCAGCGGTAGGCCAATTAACAGTTTTGATTTGGAAAGGAAAAAAAAGTGCAAAGGAGCCTCTTTATTTGCTTGCTGCTTGAAATTTGTGGGAATTCAGCAAGCGTACATAAAGCCACATCCCTCACATTCAACCTCAACTCTCTCTGTCTTTGTCTGACATCTTAAAGCTCACAAGCAAGCGTGTTTACACAATCAGGAAAAGTATTTTCTTAAAAACTGCACATTCTTTCTTTGTTAACATCAAATACGAATATTTTTAGCCCCCCTCTCTGTCTCTTACCTCGAAAGCAAGTGCGACTTTTAGCAAAATTAGAGAAGCTTCTTCACCCTGCCGTCTCCTGTGACTTCTATTTATACTTTTTTAGCAACATATATTATCAAGCATCAAAGGGTTTTGTCAGCGTGTTCATAAAAAATGTGATTATTTCATTGGGTTGTGCATTTAATTATGTGAGGGTAATGGGGGAGGAGAGGGAGTTTTCTTGTCTCCACATAAAAGAAATTATTAATAACTGTCTCACTGTTGGTCACTGCATGCTTTAAACAAATCCCTGTAGATGTGGAAGCCGAATGCAGCAGTAAGCAGATAAACTCACATCTGTTCAGACTGAATTTACTGCATTAAGAGACTCTCTCTAAGTGCCTCAGGTGAGGAGCCTTTTACCTTTCAAGTTTTCATTTTCCGTGATGGATCAGCCTCCAAAAAAACGATGATTCACGGCTCAGTGTGCTCGTGTGAGTCCGCCCATCTGTCTCCTCACCTCTTCCTTGTTTGTACTGTAAAGCAGGTTGCATCAGGCCACTGCAGAAAGCAATCAAGCTCTGTCTATGAAATATTGGTTTTATCTAAGCCTTTCCATTTACCAAAGTCCTGTAGAGCAAAGAGAGGGAGAATAGGACAGTTTAAATTACAGAAGTAGTGTTGGACCAAGGTATATTAATACTTAATGGTAAATCACCTTAATCCACCTCCAACTGTATGTGTCATCTGTATTGTTTACTTTATACAGTACAAAAAATAGAAAATGTTTATCAAAGTCTAAACTATGGCTGAATACATACATTAACAATGTTGTTATCGCTGTAAATAATTAAAATAATGTGTCAAGAGTGAAGCGTTAATTTCTCAGTAACTTGCAAGTTAGTGAAAATAACACTTAATGAAATAAATGCTTTTAAAAAGTTATTTCACTCTTTATCTTATGCATTATAATTTTGTTTTCCACATGCAGCTTATCCTTTTCGCAACACACTTCCAGTTTTCAATGCAATAAGTATGCTAATTAGCATAATTAGTATTCCTGATGTAGCCCCACCCACATGACCCGTGAATGTAGTTGCATTAAGCTAATTAGCTTTTTTAATTTTTTTTTTACACCTTAAAGCAGTTAGTTTGTCCTGAATTAGCTGACACTGATGACTATGGTCAACACAAACAAAACACATCTTAGCACAACGACTGGAAGGACGTTAGAGAGCAGCTGTAGTGTGAAATTATCAGATTTGATGCATCCTTTGCTTTTCGGCTATTGTTGCCTGAAAAGTTAAAAGTCGATGGACCCGACTGATTCCAGCAGAGCATCATAGCCAAAGCCACATCTCTGGGTGAGGGATGCTCTCTGGTCGTCTTTTTATGCACAAAGTGGAACACAAAAGGACATTTGTGCTGGTTTCTCATCTTCAAACATTTCAACCAGAGTTTTCCATCCCAGGTGGCTGTTCAGGTCTTCAGAAACACACTGAGACCAGAGTTTGAAGTTGATGTTTAAAATATTCCTGTTGCCAAAATTTCCAAAGTTTCCTCCAGTTATTATGCTGGCCTCTTACTGAACATGCATATATTGCCATTTATCGATTGGTAATACTGTAGTTTAAACTGATGGCTAATACATAAGGTGAATAAGATTAAATAAGTGATCCGGTATTTGAAAACATCCATATTACAGACAGATTGGTGGATTTCACAAAAAAAAATATTATAAAAGTGCATTTTATGTATTTAAGTGACAAAATTATTTCTTGACACATTTATTTATATGTCTGATAATTTTAATGCCTCCATGCAACGCAATGAGAGAGCTCAGAAAAGGAGTCCAATCTGAGAAAATAACCCGAAAGAAGCGGGAGCGAGCTATGCAATCATCGGTGGGAGCCGCTGCTTGGGGGACATCGAGTCAGATTTATGTGGGATGATTTAGGAGATAAAACCAGGATGTGCTACATTTTGGCGTGTACATATCCATTTATGTAATTAACTAGGAGTGCTCCCGTTAGCGACGACGGTTAATAAGCTCCAGTGGGAACGCGGGGAGGCAGGTGAACCCGTGGCCCCGGAGATGTTAAACACAGATGAATAGATGCCATAGCACACACACAGCCTAGTAAATCAGATAAAATGAGCAGTGGAACAGGACGCAAATGGGCCCCGCGGTGAAAACTCAATATCGCATAAATGGACGGGCCTCTCATAGATATTAGAAACTGGTAACCTTGCTACCTCGAGCTCACCTTTTCTATTGCTCACACGCCTGGTTTACATTTACAGGGCTTTACCTTCCCCAAGTCCATTTTAGCCCTCCAAACATTTCCATGTGCAGCCTGGCCATAATGGGCAGCTGGCTAAATGAATGTGTAATTTTAATAGCTGCGGTAAGAAGACGGCAAAAACAATATATAATGTAGTCATCTGTGGCTTTCCTGACTGCCACGTTAAACGTTGAGTTGTGGGGCTGAGAGCAGTTTCGTTAGGTTGGGAGAAGGCAGAGACTCAAAGAAAATGCAAGGTCACACGTGTGATGTTCATCCAGTGGAGAAGCAATGACCTCCTGAACTCTTTGCGCATTGTGAAAATAAAAAGCTTTTACAACACAGATGGATGTATAGATATATAGATAGATATATGGATAGATTTCAACACATCAGGTTTTACTGAGATTCAATAAATCCACTGCGAGCATGACCCATTTAAATCTTGTATTTTGTGGTATATCCCTTTGAGCTTTACCGCCGCCTCTTTGAATGGATCTTGAACGGCTTCTCCTGCGTACTTCAGGTTTTCCTATTACTGTTTTATTTTTTCTTTCTTTCTTATTTCTCCTGTAAGTAAGTAAGTCGTGATGTATGGAGCGAAACGTTTCAAGATGTTGAGACTAGCAGGAGGAGCAGCCCCTGAACATTTATACTGCAAAATCCACAGGAGGCCTCATGCAAAAAAAAAAAAAAAAAAGCTCTCTTATGGAAAGATTCATTAAGTGGTATGCACAAGGGAATGGGTATATTAAAATCATGCACAGAACACTTATACACAAACACTTGTTTGACTTTTAAATGGCATAATCTGTCTAAATATGAAGCCAAGACTCAACAAAAGTCAAATATACAACTTAAGTGAAGAGTTAATTTTCCATATTATCACGGTGGGTCGCTGATTTACAGGGAGCACTGTGCAGGTTTTTGGGCTGAAACTGTGAGTTTATCAGCATCGTTCTGCACAGCAACTTTACAAAGAGAGTTCCCCTGTCGCGTAAATCATCAAAGACAACGAGCTGTGGCGGGTCGCGATCCAGCGGGCGGTCTGCCATGTCTTTTACAGCACTGTGGCGAGAATTTACGACGCCGCGATTACCCGATCTGACGCGGCGATCATTTCGGAAAAACAAAAACACAGTGCAGCCTGATCCTGGCATTGCAGGTCGGTGAGAACATAATTAGAAGAGGCTTTAGCTTAAAATATACACTGCGTCGACGATGATGCATGGCACTTTTGCATGGTTGCGGGCTCTTTCTCTCCACACCAACACTGTGTCATATATCATTAGGAAGTTATTCTACACACAAGCGCACCAGTGAGAATAGGGAATAATTAAACTGTTTGATGCCAGAAATATCCATTTAGATTCATAATGCGAGAAAACAGAGGCGAGAGTGTGGAGCGAACTGAGAGTGAAACGCACCGTGACTGCAGCGACCGGCGCAGGTCATACTTTATAGAATTACGCTGCTGATTTAAATATGATTTTTAGTTCAATTTGCTCAGTGACAAATTACAGCCAACGAGTTCTTCCCCTTCAGAGAGTATGTATTTATGCATCGCTGATCATTTAAAAACACTGGACTGGTGTTTTAAATCCCACTGTATGCTGCAGGTCATTACTTGCGTTCTTCCCAGTCTGCACCGTTATCTTGCTATTTTTTATGACCTCTGTAATTACAAAGTAACGGCTTGAACTTCTCCAGCGCGACCGTCTCGGCTTGCATTGTTGTAATAATAAAATATAATCCTGCAATAACCCCATAACAATGCACTTATCAGAAAAGTGTCGCCCATTTACGTTGGCCCTAATTGCGCTGAGTTACGGTCTATTAGACGGGATCCAGAATAGCTGCACTTGGCACTTTTATGGAGTGCGGACGCGAGAGAGAGGGAAGTGTGGGAACGAATGCTTTTCGTGGTGTTTTTTATTTCATGAGCTTTTTTCCGTAAGTTTGTGGCGAGACATCCGCCAAGCCTTGCCCTTTTTTTTTTTTTTTTTTTACTTTGTCTTCACTCCTCTGATTTAAATAATGAAACTCTCATGTTTTGCCTTTTAGCGCTGCTCTTGTACATCACGGTTGCACAAGAAGAGTGCTTGGATCAGCGGTCGCTGTCACAAAGGGCTTTGCTGCACAGCGGAGACGAAGATGGAAACATTCTTATTTTCTTTCTTTCTTTTTTTTTTTTTGTTTCTAAGCAATGTCACCTTGGAAGAATCACAAGACCGGGGGTTCAGAATTTCTCCGGGAGTCACCGCACCGCGTCGTGTTTTTCGAGCACTTTGATGTGGCGTGTCGTGTAAGGTTGTCGGTTAACAATAAGACTTCCAAATCAGGAGAAGAAGAAGAAAAAAAAAGATTTCTCCTAACTTCAGGTGCACGGAGAGGCGCTGCAGGCACTCATCCTTTAGGCAGCAGTCAGATGAGACCCTCTCCCCGATGACCATTAATGTAGAACAAGAAATATCTTCTAAGTTGCGCGCTCTTATTTTGGGAACGCGGCCCTGATTAGCATACCCTCCCGCTGCACAACTCCCCTCGGTGGTGTTTAGATGATTTGCACGCCGATACATATTCACAGACCTGCTGCATTAGAAAAAAATTAAATAATAAAATAAAAAATCGGGGCGAGTCCGGTTGCTTCTCCTCCGGTCCCCCCGTTCTCCAGCCCCTCTCGCTCCCCACCACCACCACCACCACCCTCCGTCCTTCACACCGCTCGTCTCCGGCTCTGCAGCGGTAATTAACAGCAGCGTTACATCTGGGGAGATACTGCGAGCTATGTCAGAAAATTAGGCTGTGGAATAATGAGGGTTGAGGGACATGTACTGCTGGTCTGTAGCGCTGCATTAAAATCAAAGGACTTCCGCGGCTAATTGGAGAAGGGTTAAAATGCTCGGCGGCCTCACCCCTGTCCCAGGCCCTCCACCCAAACCCGCCCACAAGAGAGGCAAATGCCTCCCTTTTCACTGAAATTTTCTGTTTCATTTCCATACCAAAGTGGGATTTCTTTGCCTATTTACAGGGAGGGAATCAGCGATGGCGAAGCACTGGTGAGATAACTTTGGCTGCACTCTACACGGGGCCAATTTAAACTACAAGAAATTACTCCTTGTTATGATTTCTGTTCCTCCTCTTCTTTCCACTTTCCTGGGATCGCATGGGCCACCCAGCTGGGTTGTTTTCTTTTGAATGGTCACCAATTACCCCGGTGTCCTCGCAATTGACCATAAGAAACACACAGCATAAATCAATGCGATGTCCCTTCAGTGGAGCCGACCAGAACATCGACTCGCACAAGTGGAATTAGCGCAGCGTGGAGAGGAGACACCCCCCACCCGCTCCTGCCTCTCCCCCCGGTTACAATGATGGCATCAGCAGCATGACACTGTATAATGAGCACAGCCATGGTCCGCTGCGCAGAGGAACACACTAAATACACACCCCCTCCATTGTGCCGGGCCCTGTGCAGAGCAGCTGCGCGGCACCCTGAAGACGGCTGCACAGCGGCTAATTACAAGTCAGCGGCCGCCTTCGTGTATATATTTAAGGAGAAATCAAGCAAAAGTCTGTCCCTCGCTTTCGAAGTTAAAGCACACAAGATCAACAGCGTATTGATTTTTGCAAGGCGGTGTTTGTTTTCAGGACACATAACGTCCAGAAAATGGCATTTGTGCTAAATTATGCTGATGAGAAAGCGATATCTTCTAATTACAGCAGCGCTTTTTGCTAAACTAATAATAATGGTGCTTAATAAACTAATAAAAAAGGATCATTAAGCACCGTAATAAACCACTAATTAAGCATAAATAAATAAGCATATTTATTTGAATTAACATGAGATGTTTCTTTAAATGTCTTTGAACTAACTTTGATTTGATTTGTAATCTGTGGGAAACCTCTTTGACAAAGAGGCCTTTTATGAATGTGAGGCCGGTGCCTCATACGGTGACAACAAAACTTACTTCAGGGAGCTCAGTAAATCAAAATTTTAATGAAATGACTGGCAATTATATACCTTCTTTCTCTCACTTAATTTGACAAGAGACGCGCAGTTCATTAAAACTACTAAGAGCCATGTGAGCTTTTAGCATAAGAGCATAAAAGACTTTTTTTCTTTGCAAGGATTTTGCAGGAGGTCCATTAAAACTCATGCAGGATTTAGGTAGGTACAGTCCAGAGTTACTGAACTGCACTCAGCAACTTAGCACAGAAAGTAAAGATAAAAAACAAGGCTGGTGTTGAAGAAGCTTCCTCAGCTGTTGTTGCCCTCCACCTCCAGATGGACTATCAGGTCAAGCACAGAAAAATATCTTTTTTTTATTTTTATCTCCTCTTAAATGTGAAATGTGAACTTGTAGCGACTGACCGATCCACTCGCTTCTTCAGGGATTCTTCATGAAGCCATTTTCAGTCAGTTTATGCTTCTGCGGAAAAACACCTGCTGATTATCAATTTCACGAATCCATTTGAACTAATCACATGCAGGGGAAGGGTTATTAGCTTTCACTGCCTGTTGCAGAAAATGTGGCTCGTGATGCTAAAGCGCTGATGGATGCTCCTGAAAGTCGGAGCACGGCGGATTACGATTATTACCTGGATTATGACCGCGCTGACCAATGTGAAAGGTGCACAAATATTAAACTTTCACAGATACTCGAGAGACGTTTTCAACATAGCCGAGTAAACACAACCAGACCTGTCGAGTAAATATGTGTTTTTAAAAGCATCTTGCAAAAACACTGTAATACTAAACACGGTGCACATCCTGCACCTTAATCCTACTATACATGTGATACAATATGCAACATAAAAAAAAGTGTAACAGCAATCCTAGTTTGAATCATCTTGACATCTTTCATTAACTGGGCAAGTTCGGTTGTTGCTTCCTTGTTTATGCGAACATCTTAAGTGAGTTAGGAAATGCTTAGACTTAGTATATACAGATAAAAGCTATACTGTGCATACTTATAATAACTTTTTGATAATCTGTTGTTTCTCTGAAACTGATCGTGATTTAACTGGAAGCATCCGTCTGGAATTGTTCTGATGTTTACTCGATGCAGATGACAAATTCTGCCGAGCGGAGGGGGCGATTTTCCCACAAAGCCCACGAGAGGAAGTCAAAATTATGTTTTTCACACCACAAGCTAACATGTTATGGCCTCCATGCAATTCGCCGACCCGTTTCTGGTCCGCGAGGCGTCTCATTTTACATCCTAGTGACTGCACAAACTCGAATCCTCGCTCTGATTTCACCTTTCAGAAAGATTGGCTCGAGCTCACAGACGCTGGCTGAGTCCTGGGACACTGAGGCAACATCCTGACTGTAAATGTTTTAAATGGCAGGCATCCTCTGTCGGCGTCTGCTAAAATATATACAAAAAAAAAACACTGACTTTCACTCACTGACTCTTTTGTATTATGTATCTAAAAGCACACTGGAAATATAACTCGACACGTTTGACTTCACCTAATAAGGTGTTGTGTCTATTTCCCTTCTGCTGCTGCTATTGTTGGGCTTTTTAAAACATTTTTTTTAGCATTTTTATTTGTGCATGTGGGCGAGAGCTTCTGCCGTCGCTGTCAGTCATTAACAGAAGGCACAATGGGTCCTGACAGATGAAAGAGGCAAATTAATTCAAGACCGATATTAGAATTTGAAGTGTTACCATCTTGGCATGAGCGGGCCGCCTCTTGGAATCTGCTTACTGCATGGAAAGTGCGGCCAAAGCTGGAGGATGAGCGAATCAACACGCGTGGAAACAGGAAACTTGTTTTTCCCCAAACTCCTGCTACATAAATAGCATCAAAGCTTTGGGAAGTAAAATGTGTGATGTTCAAATGTTTAATTTTTCAGATATGTCATGTGTCGCCTGGCAGTAAGTCGTCTTTCTACGGCGTGGTTCTTTACGTACCCAAACAGACATCCTGCCACATTTATTTGTGCTTTTCGTCAAAAAAAACAACCACCAAAACAAGCTTCAAGAAAGAATCCCCATAAATTTTGTTGTGCAAAAGTGGAAGAACAAGCTAAAATGTTCTTTTAATGTGCTAATTCGTCAAGTCACTTTGCTCAAAATGTCATGAGGCTCCATTATAGCTGCCTTCCAGTCCTTCCAGTCTCTCTATTCTGCTTCCCGATTATGTTCCCAGTCCAGGCGATGTGGATGATGTGGGAGGGAGGCCATAGCTTTGTTCAGTCCCAGAGGGAGAGTGTGAGGTCTGCACAGACTGAAGCCGCCTTTCTCTTTTTCACAAGTTTGCAGTCGGAGAGGCGGCCAAGGAAGGCATGCTCCAACAGATGAGATTTAACTGGAGTCAATTTAAACATTCGCATGTCTGGAAAGTCCGCTATGATAACATGAATAACGTCTTTCATTCCCAGAGACTGAATAGTAAAAGAATCCGTGCTCTAAGCTGTGAATGAAGAGCAATTTTGTTGTAGAATTATTATGTAGGGTTTTGATTTGGACTATACGGTGGAGAATAGAGCTGTTTTGGTTAGATTCAATCAGAAAGTAAGTTTTTCTTTCATTCTTTTGCCTTTATGTCAAGTCAGATTATTCATTCTTCCCATTTCAATGATGAGAAACTCGTGAAATAGATGTGTTAAAAAGGCTCACTGGAACATTTTCATGAGAGAAGTTGTCCTTGAACTATGGAGTTTTTTAAATTATCTTTCTATATTAACAACGGATCACTCATGTCATGAATCCACATCAACTCAACACCTAATCTGGCATTTCTTCTTATTCTCTGCAGATTATTTTTTAGCATCTCTCAGCTCTTTGTTTGCAACTTTAATGCTTTGATTCACTCTCATCAACTGTCTCTCAAACTCTCAGTCAACATAAGAAACTAATAAAAAGTAAAAAACTGTCCAACAGAGACCATTTAGCAACACAAGAGAGAGGGATTTCCATTTGGAGTTGGTGGAGACCCAACCAGAGTTCAAAGGAGAGTCTGACGTTTCAATATGCCAGGTTTGTTTTTTTCCACCTTGTTTTGGCAGCTCCAAAGTGGTTCAAGAAAAATTGCAGGTTTAAAATAAACCAATTGTTTTTCTTTTGTAAAAATAATTCCACACCTTTGGGAAATGTGCTTGTTCACTCGGAAGAGGAAATCGATGTCGCTCCCATGTTGGTGCACTGATACCAGAGACAGCAGCCAGTTAGCATACTTCACTTGTATGGACTGGAAAATTACGATTTAGCCTTGTATACTGTACGTTAGTAACATTAAATAATATTATTTACCCAAAAAAGTGTCAATACAATCAGAAACATCTGGCTAATTAATGAATTGTTAAAACTCTAACGATTAATATTAGAGACCCAGAGGTGTCTCAAAAACAGGAAAAATCAGGTGGTATTGAGACTGTGGTCAGTCTGTAGAGGATTACAAGCTGCCCCCACACTTCCCCCCACAATCTTTTCCAAATATTGCACTATTCACCGAAGCGTTATTGTGCATTATTGTCCCCACAACAGCTAAAAAAAAAGGAGGGGTGGGTGACAGCAGACAACAATCAGTGGAAATTATAACAGAAGCCACCAAAATTTGTTTGCGACTGCAGAACTGAAACCTTTGTAATTTAGTGTATGGTGGGCATTAGATTGTTTTTCCCCTCCATAAATCCATTAAAATAGAGTGAAGAATAAAAAAAAAACATTATAAAAACACAGCAGCATCTGCAGTGACTCAAATCTGCATTCAGTCTCAATAATGAAATTTGAAAGAAAGCCCTTGAGAGATTAGGGATTCCCCTTTGCCAACAGATGTTTGTGAAATGAAAGAGTTTCAAAGAGAGGAGGGCATGGGGAGGGGTGGAGAGGCAGGGCAAGACAACAACCAAAGTGTAATCTTGAGATGGAGGGAAAACGTTTGGATTCTCTCTGCATTCGTGCCGCGAGGGTAAGAGGACAATGGATGAGGCTGATTTCTACATTGTAAATGTGCAATCCCCCAGCAGAGGAGTGCTGCATCAGGATCAAGACTTAAACAATGTCGCCTTGCCTTTATCTCGCCGCACACTCTCCGGCGGACCTGCTGGAATTGACTCGCAGTCTGTTATTCCCAAAAGCCTGAATCACAAACAGCTCCAGCTCATTCAAGTGCAACTTCATTACCGCTTGAAATATGTTCGGATTCAAGTATACATTGCTATTATATTCTCTGGCTTGTGTGACACTTGCATCATAATTTATTTTACACAGGGCTGCCATTTAGTAACTTTTTTTAAACTATTATTTCCCTTTCTGTTGCAATAAAATCCCCACAAAGCTAAACTTTATGATAAACCCTGGACAACTTTGACCTTCAGCTGTGATAAAACATCAAACAGCGCACGAATCTGAAGGAGAAATTGCTTCAAGATGGGGAGATACAATCTTCCCATTCGTCCTCTGTACAAATTCAACTAAAAGAACACTTGTTAAAGACCTCCACTTTATTGGGCCGAAGCTGTCACATCTGATAAAGCTCACTGTAACTGACTGGGCGACCCAGGGACAGCAGAGGGGAGGGGTGAGGGCGGTGTGTGACACTGAAATGTGTGACACTGAAATGCACCTTTCACTCGGCTCGCTCATTTCAAGCCCAATGGAAAAAAAAGAAAAAAAAATTGAGAGAGATGTCGCAGCCTCAAAGGCAGCAGACTCTCATTTTAAACAATATTATAGCTGTTAAAAAATCAGCACCAAATGACAGACTTCGCTGCAATCTGGGAGCAACATTCGCCGGGAACACCTTGGACTTTAATGACGGCCATGAAACCGCAAATGAGCAAGTGAAGACTTCCAGTGCGGAATCGGGAATGAACACATTAGCCGGCGCTGACAGATGAGTCTTAATTGTTACCTCTGGCAAATGGGACTTCACATAGGAGAACAAAAGCTCTCCTCCCAGCACCCTGTTTGATGCAATGTGACGATGACCTTGCTGCAATGCACCCTCCGCAAGATCCTTAAGAGTTTATCTTGACAGACTCCCAAAGACTGTCTCTCAGGTGTCGTGCTGATAGACCAATTCATTTAACTCTGTCACGATCTGGGGCTTTAGAGGCTGCCGCTTGATGAATCCCTATTGTTCCTCCGACTGTCTGGGCTGTTTGCACTCCTCGAGGCGAGCTGCATTACTGTTTCAATAGCCTTTAGACTATTACCACATGAAACATGCGCCATTTTCGCCGAGGATCGTCCTCTCTGTCCTATGCACGACTCCATGGTAACAATAATATATGCACTGCTGGATAAATGAAACCCGGACTGCTTGAAACCTTCAGTGTTTTCTGAAATGAGTTTTAGAAGTGCTGTGTCTGGATTTAAGATCAGTATAGTGAACAGAGACACCTGAAGTGTGTTTGTCTTTTCACCACGTTGCATTCAATTTAATTTCCTCCCGCTTAAAACACATCTACATGTCTTTTTATACGTCATTTCTCAACACCTTAATAAACTCTTTGAACACTGATGCCTCAATATACACAGAAAATGAGACGAACAATGAGAAGATTGGATATTTCTATTAGGTCCCAAAAGTTACTCCTGCCACTGGGTTGGATTTTTGATGAAACAGCGCTCATGTAACTAAATGTCAGGCAAAACACTACCACCTTTGTCCACAGGGGTCGCCAGAATCAACATAAAAACTTCCATTAAGCTGCTTTTAAGCATATCAACTGGCGAGCTTTGGAGGTGCGGTAACTTTTGTCTCTGGATACACCGAATGAGCCTGTTTCCTTTACTTAAAGTCTTCAGCACTATCTCCATAACCTTAGCGTTGTGTTGCTGTATTCGGGAGCACGACAGAGGGGAAGAAAAATAGCTCACAATCTCGCCTCTGAAAGATGATTCTTGCAGCGCAGGACATTAACCGATAAGAATGATGTAATGCCCATGTTGAAAGGTCAAACCAAAATACACGTTTATGGATTTGAATTCTGCTTGAAAAGTAATATTGCATCTTGTCTTACAGTAGCCTCCCTCAGCCTAATATGGCTTTTATACAACTTTACAAAAAAAGGTGAGAAGAGCAATAGAGCTCAGGTCTTTTTTTTTCCTTTTAACAAAAGACGTATCTTACAACCGTCCTTGAGCACCGCCGCGTCTTCAGCTAAACAAAGGTGGTTCGCCGCACCGCTGGAGGGTGAACTGAGCCACATTCAGTGAGATAAATACAGCGTTTATGCTCACATGGCGGCAGCGTGATTGGCACCCTTGTTATTTCGTAACTAAGTTGTTATAAATAGCACTTTAAATGGAGTTTTTTTTTGAGTGAGACTTCCTCCGCGCCCATGCCAGGCGACCGTGCATGTCGCAGGCTTTTACATGACAGCTCGAGGCATTTGAAAACTTTTAAACCACAGCCGGTGTGATGGCGGTAAACTTAGGAATAAAAAAAAAAATCTAGCGTCAATCCCTCTCTGCAGTTTTCTGTTTCCTCTCGATTTTTCCCTTTAATCACTTTTTTGTCTCCCTAAAGAGATTTCCGGGGCGGCTCACTTTAACCCGAGAGCGCGGCGTATATACGTGTACGAGAAGTCGACTTCCCGCGATCTGTCACCTCATCAACAAATCACCACGAGTGGCTGCGTCCGACTGCGCCGCGCTCATTCTCGAGCAGCTGGACTCCCTCGCTGCCAGGCGGGGAGCGCGTGCGAGCGGCCCCGCGTGGTTCAGGAGTGGGCATGCGGGTGTTAGATGAGCCATTGATCCTTCCCAGCAGGCTCTTCCACCAGGCGATTCCTCCACTCGCGCAGCACCTCCCACCTCCCCTCCTCCCCAACGGCATTGACTTTCTGCCATGACGTTGCGCTGTCACGGCGGGGACCTGACATTTAATGATCCTCTGATGGAGTAACGTCACATTTATCACTCGCCCAGGCGGATGTGACGGGGCAGAAAGCGAGGGCCGAGCATGGGCCGAAGGGGGCAAAAACAAACAATATAAGGCAGGAAGAGGAGCCGCTCTCTGACTGACAGTGAGAGTAATTCAGGATAAAGTCCACAAAATGACTGTGCAGAAGTGTCTCCTGCAGACGCCCCAAGTAGCACAGATCGACAGGCAGGAATTGCATTTTTTTTTACGGGAAAAACCAAGGTAGTGAAAAGTTGGCTTACTCTTCATAGTGATACTACATCTTTCTTTTGCAGTTTTTCTACCGATATAGCATTAATCGATCGATCGCTATACCACTCACAGGAGCAGAGATCATCCTCGTGGCTCAGCTAAGCGCAGCAAATGAGTCTGACATTGTATTTCCTCACGTGTTGGAGGTAAATGTTCCTTTAACAAGAGCAATAGCTTGGTCCTCTCCAAAACCAAATCTGCAAATTAAACAGTTTATTTCTGCTACCTACACGACTACCATACTCCAATAACAAAGCCTTACTTCTAATTAGCTCACATTCGTTTGTGGTGGTACAGATAATAATAATAATAATAATAATAATAATAATAATAATAATAATAATAATAAAACGAGCTCCAGTCATGGTTAGCTTATCCACCGTGCAATATTTCCTCACTGTGAGAAGGCTGACTGGATGCTACTAAGAGTTTTATATTGGCATCATGCACAGATCACTGCAGCTCTTTTTGCATTTCGAGATAACGTTCATCAAATTTTCACTTCTAATGCTTAAAAGTGAAAAATATATAATTTGAAAATAGTCTTAAGTCAAGTACTACACCTTGTTATTAGCACTGTTGTTATATAACAGTGAGACTGGCACGCTGCGATGCAAAGAGGAAAAAGCCTTTTCATTCCTACATACATAATTAACTGAGGAGGATGCTGACTCTTTGCCTTGGGCCTGCAGATTTAGCCTCCGTCTTCAAGAATCATATCATGGATGTGGCCTTAAAGTGCATATTTGGTCAGTCGAAAAGATTTAAAAGTCGGACGGAAACTGAGTTTTCAACCGATCTCGGGGCGCTGTCGTTAGCTTCTTTACCTTCTTTACCTTACTAGTTACAATAGATAAAATGTTCCAGTGACATTACGACTGGCAAGATTGTCCAAGAAGAGATATGAGAACATCAAGGACCCTCTTTCAGAGTTTTTGAAGAATTTCAAGTGAAAACGTCTGCCACTATTATTGTGAACTGCATTATGTGCAGTGCTGGAACGGACAGCTCGACAGGAGGAGGAAAATTATCGCCGGCGGGGTTTAGTGAATTGTCGATTGCATTTATAAATTTAGACTATTTAAAAAGAAAAAAAAAAGGAAACTCAGAGATTTCACCTCTGCTTTGACAGCTCGGGACCGGGAACAAAAGCACAATCAGGTCGGGCTTCTCACCTTCCTGCCTGTGTGTGGGGAAAGTAAAGGAGAGGATATTCAATAATAGATACGAAGAGCTCTTTTTAGGAAGATATCTGTGTCTCAGTACAAAGAGGGTAGAGTTAGTCATCGGTTATAAGACGTCAGCATCTCGCTGAGACAAACCGGTTCTGCTTCCTGGACCAAGGACCCCGTTTCCTGAGTCTGCAGCGCTCTGAAGATCAGAAATGGATCTCATATTCTGAAGTGATCCGCATACTATTTGGTGAGTGCGAAAACATCCCGAGTGCGCTTTTGCCTGGAGCAAACGGTCTGCCTCACATCTGAAAGGAAAGTAAAAATCTGCACCGTAAGTTAAAATAGTGACTCTGAGGTCGAATAATTATGCGTCCTTCCGCGTGGAAAAAAAAAAGCTGTCTAACAAATTTTGACTAGGGAAAAATAAAAAAAAGAAGAAGCATAGGAAGAAAAAGGAAAACAATGTCGAAGGACACTGAAAGAGATGTGTTAATTTACAAAAGGCTTGAGGAAGAGTTAATTAAGCCAGCTGCAGGAATGGGGAGAAAGTGCTGAGTCCTGGAGACACAAAATATTTATTCATCAGCCCATTAAAGTTTAATTCCTTTTTTTTTCCTATTTTTGAAATGAAGGGAGAATGGAGGAAAGCTTTGAACATTTGACCTTATATGTAAAAGTGTAGGGTGAGTCTGAGGAGCCTCGGGGATTGTTTTAATCATTAAGAACCAGCAGCAAGGAAAAAAAAAAAAAACGAGGAAAGAGCTCGCTCGATGCTCTATTGGAGCGGACTTCCATATTATTCAAATCAGATTATTGCAGCATTTGATTATCCCCGTTTCGTGTTTTTTTCCCCCCCTTAAAATTATGGCCATGCTAAGATATCAGGATGAGACAACAGATAAGATGACAGAGCCGGCAGTGACCCCTTTCCTGGAGGATCGATAATTCCTGGAGACAAACACGTACATGACACAGCGCTGATAGATTATCGTCTCACGCTGCACGTCTGTCCAAATGCTGCTCCAAATATCATCGCACGTAACACTTCACTGTACCGGGATGTACCCCCCCCTCCACTCGATCCAGCGCGACGTGTCTGATGAAAGGATGGGGCCTGGCTGAAGAGGAAACAGTGGCGCGCTTGATTTGTCTGCAGCCTAATTATATGGCAACAAACGAGTTGCCAATCATGAGAATATATTGTCTGGTTTTATCTCAGGAACTCATCAAGTCAACCCAATTAAAAGCTGCAATGAGAAAGACATCGGCAGCGAACGGGGCTTTCATTCAGTTAATTCATGATTGCCAATTAAAATAGAATAGCGTGCAAAGTTGTAAAGCTGTCAGGAGGGCCAAGCTAAATTACCCTTTTCCACTTTGAATGATGGATGCGTTCATTGCTCTCCCTTATCTTATTTATTCTCTGGGCAGAAGGGGGTGTGTGCGTGTGTCTGTGAGGTGGTGGGGGGGGGGGGGACCAAAGCGGGAACGGTTTAAAGAGTGCGTTGCTAATGAAGATTCCTCCTTTTGGAAAACTGAAAATCTGCAAGTAGAAGATTGTTGTGCTTTTCAAGGGAAAAGAAACATAATTAAATCACGTACAGTAATCACGTACAGATCCATCCAATTTCTTCTCACAAAGACTCATAGAAAATGAGATCAAAAGAATGGAGATTACAACACAAGTCAATACTGATATTGATATCCTACTGCTCTAGGTGGCTGCAGGTGTATTAATATGGATATTTTTTCCCAATTGCACCAACAGAATCAGCGTTTATTGGCAGCGCAAGTCAAGTTAGTTTCCATAAACTGCCTAAAAACTCTGTTTGTGTCAACACGGCGCTTTAAACGCCATATTAATGTGTCCACAACAGCTGAAGTGAAGGCAACTTATCCTGGTTGTGTCTTCTGCACCATTAGCCACTGTTGCCACGCTATTGATGGCCTAATTAAAATGTGTCAGGCTGAAATGTGTCACATTTTTTAAAGGCTGAAATTGATAGCTCACATTAATTTTCACTTTCTCAAAATGACCTTTAATTTCGCTCACCAAATGCAGGCTTGTGTCTACAGCGGCACACCCTCCCGTTCCCGCTCCTGAAACAATATGTCACACGGCTTTGACAACACGCGGGAGAAGCCGACCGTTCCTCAGAGCTGAGTGTCTCTGAGCTCAAATTGAAGTCACTCTCCAATTTCAAATATCCATGGGAAGATGATATGCCGGCGCCTCTCTATAGAGTAATGGCTTCCAACAATTTTTTTTTCCTGTTAATAAGTCATCACTGATAACCCTCTCCTCCTCTGCTCTCTCCCTTTTGGCAATTTGCTCTCTTTCGCTCCTTTCCCGGGTAGCCGAGCTTTTCTATCTCCCTCTTGGGATTCTCCCTTTATGAAAGCAAAACAACACGCACATCCAGAAGTGTCGCCGGGGCCGAGGTTTTCCTCAGAAACAGCCGAGGAGAAAGTGATAGTTTTCCATTTGGGCTCCAGTAGTCAAGAGTTTGTTCTCGTCCCCGGGAGACGTGCTCCGCAGGTCAAGCTCTTTGCAACAGATTAAAAGAGAGTGTCACTAATGTCACCCGGCCGGGGAATCAATGGCGTGGCGTAGGAAATGAAAGCTGTGACGGACGTGGACGACCACATCAGCCCCTGTCACTGTGTGTCTATTCTCTGCGTCCTGGCAGCTGCCGGGACCTGAGGGGGGCCCTGTCAGCTAAAGCTGGCGTTGGCCCCGGCACGCTCCTGAACCACGGAAAGTCCACCGGGGCCTTTCCTCGAGGAAAAAAAACAAAAAAAAAACCCTCCACCATCAGCTCAATCAACTGGTGCCACTCTGGACGGAGCTTTGCTGTTGCTGCACCAGTGGAAAACTTTTCTCATTTCGACAGAGGCCTCTGTCCTCACATGAGAAATCAAAGTGTTGAAAGTTAGAAACATTTTGCGAAGAGAATTGTAAGGCTTCTTTCTTTCTTTCTTTCTTTCTTTTTCCTTTCTCCAGTCACACTGATAATCAACAGAGCTCATTGCTGCTTAATCTTTATTTCAAATACTGATTGCACTCATTTCTCTGACAATGGATTTAATCACCATTCGCCATCCTCCTCCTTTTATTTATTATTTCCCCTTTCTTTGTCTCTGTGTGCATGGAATCTCATACATTTTGATGTGCACATTTGATGTCATTTTCACATAAGGCTCTTGATATTTCACAGCCCTTGAGTGTTCAAATGTATCTGAGACAATGTCTGCTCTCTAACCTCCCCCCCAGTTGGCGACTATTGATCTTGCAGGCTGGGATGACTTTGGTTGGCAAATCGAATCAGCCACCAGCTAGCTAGATGCTAACATGAGCGCCATAACTTCATTCCAAGGGCCGTCTCTGAGTGACTTTTACAGCAAGAAGTGCATAATATGTATTGGAAGACTGCATAAATATGTTAAAAGACTCAAGGAATATGGGTGAAAAATCATCCTCTCCATCAATGATGATCACTGTTATTGTTATAAATGAGGACAATCAGATACAAAAACAGCTTACATACTTGAAGGAAGATGTAAAGGTTTATGCAAATAGAGCTGCTAACGCTGCCCAACACTTGTTTGTCTCCATGCAAAGTTAATAATGTTGCATGTGAGCCCAGAAAAACTCTAACCCTTATTACCGGCCCACACACAAAGCTTCAACAAGTGCAAAACCCCGAACCTTGATGGGCCTGCCCCGCCTGGTTACGGCTATAATTGGACAACCGCCGTCCGGGGCCGAGGTGTTTAGCAAACAGTCACCTAAAGCCAGCGGCCACAGGGGAAATCAGCGATCTGCAAATGACAGTTTTGGCAGTTTCATCCTTGAATCTCAAGCAGCGCAGGTAGTTTTACAATTATGCTGTTACCCCTGAAAGTTTATTCCATTATGAGGCGACAAGAGGCGGCAACATTTTAACAAATTGAGGTATTACACGGCTGACAGCAAATATTTGTCCTTGTTTTCCCATTTTGAACGCAATCTGCTCCCGCTGCAAAGTCTAGTTTTACTCTGTCCTTAAAATAATGCCTTACTTTATATTCACTTTCCATGCTCGTGAGGGAAAAAAAAAAAGTAAGATTGGTAATGTATTTCGTTCTGCTGGCCCTCCACCCACTGACTCAGCAAGTGTTCCTGGCTCATACGATTCCCATTCACATAAAGACAGAAACAAAAATTTAATGGGTAGAATAGAAACTCCTGGAGTTAATGAGAAGCGCTTGAAAGATGCCCGCTAAGAGGGAGAAGACCTGAGTTTTTCCACCGGCGTTCATTACCCGGTGTATCCAGTCAGCCCGCCTCCTCATGCGTGCCTGTGTATTCCCATCTGACACTTGTTGGTTGATCGAGTCCATTAGATTATCACTGTTCATTTCCTTTTCCCTGAGATTGGGGGGACTTGCTTCTGTCAGCGGCAGGACGGCGCAGGCACCGCGGGAGCGCCGGATTCGGCTTGACGGGGCCGCATTTGATTTTCAGGATCAGGACGCCTCGCCCCGACGCGGACACCACCTGTGCTGTTGGCTGTGCTGTTTGTGTTCACCTGCTTGTGTCTCGCAAGAAGAAGGAAAAAGAGGCACCGCTTGTTTCCTTGTTACATGGCGGCCGGGAAACACGGGGGCTTGTTGAAGCAAACAGAATGCAGATGCTTGTGGTGTGGGAAAAAGGGATGTGGAAAGAAGAGAAGCAAGCAGATGAAGGGATGGAGGGAGGGAGGGAAGAGGGGGATAACAAGCTCTTTGCCAACCAGGCAACCATGAGTGCTACTGCTCTGCTGGAGTGAATGCAACAGGCCTGGGTTTTTCAGCCTGACTACTGGAGCATGTGAACACACATCTTCTCCGCCATGGGAGAGGAGACTGTCATGACAAAGCCAATGCCTTTTCCTCTTCCTTTTTTTTCTTCCTTTTCTTTGACTGTCCTTCCCTGCTCCTCATCTATGTCTCTGTCTCATCCTGTCCTCATTTCTGTCTTTCTCTCTGTTTGGTTTCTTTCTTTCCTGCTCATTGTATATAACACAAGGTGACATTATTTTCCCTCTTCTGAAAAAGGGGAGAAAAGCATCTGGGTGATATGCAGTCTAGGCTTGCTGTCAAAAGCTTGGAACATTTGCCACCTTTCAGGGAAATCCTAATTGAAAACCCAAGCTCTGAGGGTGCAACAAATAAACTCGAAATGCATCAACAAGGGATGAATACAGATGCGAAGGGATACGTGTGATATGACAAACATCCTTAAAACATCCTTGTCTTAATATTAAGGAACCTTTTAAGAGGATCTACTTCAAGATGGCTTTTGTAATACTCCATGCAAAATCCAGCTTTTCTGTATCAGACACTTTCCTCCTGTGGATGGTGGAATCTGAACGTTTATCTAAGTTGCAGCTCCTATGCAGATGGTGGAGGCTGTAATCACCTTGGTTTAACAGCAGTCACAGTGGATAAAAAGATTTTTTTGTTTAACACAAAGTATTTAACATCCATAGAAATATTTCTGCAGCAAAATCCACTCATCTGTCCTTCATTCTGTAGCTCAAATAGGGGCGGTGATTTGTGGGCCCTGTACAAAGGAAATCTTTGAAGTGCCCCATGATTTTAAAATGACAACTACAAGCTACTTTTGTGGCCTCCTCCAATGTTAACCCTTTGTCCCACTGTCTACTTTGCATGCCAAATATTAGTTTTTGGGTCCCACAATAAATATACACATTGACAAAATTGACTTTCTCCACCATTAAACTCCACCAATCCACCTTTGGAATAACTGGTGGTAAAGCATGTTACAGAAGTTACAGAAGTGTTTGATACTGAAAATGATTTATTTTGGGTTATGTATTGGTTTAAAGTACCTGGAATTAGCTTGCAAGGTTCAAACCAATGAGTCATTCTTGTGTTTGCAACGGCGCAGTTAAGTTTAAAGCCGCGTTAATAGACT
>JBAJHX010000046.1:15049485-15078847 GCA_037176925.1 Amniataba percoides | reverse complement strand
GTCAAAATCATGTTTTTTTTCCTCATTCCCACAATGCACATCAGTTCATCCGCTTGAGTGTCATGTGTATTTTTTGTACCCCCCCCCCCCCATCTCTCTCTCTCTCTCTCTCTCTCTCTCTTGTCCCGTCGTTGATTAGTATTCAGTGGACACAGGTTTTCCTGCGGCGGTCGCTCACGCTGATTTTTTTTTCTCTTCTCCTCCTCCTGTCGGTTTCTCCGTGCAGCATCGTGCGCGTCTCCACCTCCTCCGTCCTCCTCCGGCTCCAACCGAACCCCCCCACCACGAAGTTGCTCACATGTTTTAATCGATCCGCGTTAATGATGCGCGATGATTAGTTTTTCTTTTTTTCTGGGTGATCGTCTTTTATTGATCCAGGAACAGGTGTGCAACTTTTTTTTCCTTCCCGCTGTCTGTGCATTGTGCAGGTGTTGACAGCTAATGCGCAATGATTGATACTTAACAGTGGAGGTAGGGGTGTGTGTGTGTGTGTGTGTGTGTTGGGGGGGGGGCGCAGTCAGGTCACTCCAGTGTGCAAGGCCGAGTCAGAGGAGTAACTGCTGATTTACACTGCAAACATTATGAGCTGCATCATCTTTATGTCTTCTCATCTCTCTGCAAACAAGTGCAAAAAAAACTGCAAGCATTGTGGAAAAAAAAACTTGCATTCGCACAAATTAGGAATAAAGACGTTTCCAAATGGAAAAAATCTGCTCTACTTAAGCTTCATAAGCCCCCCACATGTTTGGAGGAAATTGCTGAAACTAATAGCTGCAGTGGGAATAAGTGGAAGCCTTCCAGTAACAGGCAGGAACAAAAGGACAGAGGGATGACACTCGGATCAATACTCAATAAAATGACTTACAAAGACAGATATTTCTTGCAGCGCAAGTTTATTTTCAGCTAAAATGCATCAAATGAAATGAGACCTCTGACTGCGAAGCCATAAACTGTTTGTGTTGCCCATAAGCCTCGCAGTCACCACGGCGAGCCGAGTATGCCGTGTGATATAGTGTTTTGCACAGCCCATCAGCAGCATTTATAAATTATATCATGCCGCTGCAAGGACAGGGAGGGATATTTATGTGTCTGTGGGAGTGTGGAACTTGAAGTCTCAGTTTAAAGAGTTTAAAAAAAAAAAAAAACACGATTCCAGAAATACTTCAGAGGAATGCTTCATTAAACGCGTAGCTTTGGCTTTTGTCACGAAGATGTAAATTAAAGTGAGTGACTGCTACAAGATAGGATCCCTCCAGTGTCACACCTTTATTCTTTTATGAATCCTCCTCCTCCTGTTGGTCGGAGAGGCAGTGCTCCTCTGTGGAGCTGTAGAGAGTCGAGTCCTGTCTTCGTTGGCGTGTGGTATCCGTGTGTTTGTGTGAAACTCTGCGAAGCCCTCTGCTGAACTCTTTAGACGCTGCATTGTCTTCCCCGACGCAGCGTGTGGAACGTACACTGTCATTCAGGATGCCGGATGAATCCAAATGAATGGCAAGATATCGGAAACGTGTGAGCGAGGAGGGGGTGGGTGGAGGGGGGGTGAGAGACCACCCTTCAGCCTGAGGAGGACTCGGGTCCAAGCTCCTGCGTCAGCAAAGACTCCGGTCTCTGCGTCTTCTGCTTTGAGTGTCCTTGAAGACCCTCTCGGCTCTGCATCTGACCCGGTGCTGCGATTTCCCCGTCAAACAAAGATGACTGTGGCTGGGGGAGAAATCAACGCAGCCACACTGTTATTACTCGAATGAAAAATGCTCATGTGATGTTTTTTTTTTTTTAAGATTACAAACAGAGATTCAAATGTCACCCAAACACGACCTACACGCTGGTTTTCCTTTTTGCGGGCTGTTCAAAAATTAAAGAGAATACACTCGAAACTTAAAGGAGTCCATAAAGAGCCTTTTATGAAGCGTCTCGAGTCGTAATTAAGTTAAGTTCTCAGCAGTTGTGCAGTCTGGCCTGCGAGTGGAGACACTCTGAACGTACACAATGATTGAGGAGCGTATGGATCAGAGGAAGCGTGCGATTGGTTACTGAGCGCTGGTAATCCTGTTGTGAGACTGGCAAATGGGATTAGAACAGTGTGTGTAAGAGAAACAGAGCCGGGGGATGACTTGGAGGCTTTACATTCACCGCTTTATCTCACATTTTCACTTAATTTAGCCGCATCACTTCGACACCGGCCCGACGGGCGAGTCTGCTTCAGAAATGGACTTTGACCATTTCGAGCAGCTGGTATTGCCGCTCTGCCAGAAGAGGATATTTTGTTCTGATATTTGAATATTTTGAAATGATAAAAAGCGCCTGTTTGAGTTTTCCTCCGCAGGAAGGGAAAAGCAAGTGAAGCATTTAGAGCGTTTGGCACCAAAACACTGCCGGTGCTTTAAGGCAGAAGGGTGAAACTGCCTTTAAATGAAGAATAATAGACAGTTTGATATCTGCTGGTTGAAGCACAAAGCTTCTGTTTCTCTGCCAGTCCTTGAGTTTGCACCTCTCCTTTACATTTCCCCTGTTATTTGGCTCCACGGTCAGTCAGTCAACACACCCTCAGACAACAGGCCTGATTTCCACTCCTGTAAAGTATGAAAAGAAACTTCCACCGAGCGAGATAATCCATCACAGCAAACACAATGCCCTCATTTGCTCTCCTCCAAAGGTTTTATTTCCCTCTCCTCTCCTCTTTCATTGTCACCGCATTGTGAGTCGAGTGTTTTCATATGAACGCCGCGTTATGCTCCGCTCCGCGTGCTGTCAATCACCTGACGCCAACAGGAGAAGAAACGGAAGTCCTCGTGAGGAAGCAGTCTCATGAAAAGCACATCACGTCCACGTCTTTGTGTCTTTATCTCCACAAAGAGCAGTTTGCTCTGAGCCAGATCTGACACCCGACGCTTTTAACTTTAAAAATGATTAACAATTAAAATGTGTTGAGAGCATTGATTTCTCTGCGGCATGATAATTTGGACAAATCATCCCGACAGTAAATCAGCTAAAAACTCATTTAATAACAAACCAATATCTTATCGATCACGCTGCTGCACCCACAACTACATTAGCGTTACCTCCAGTCCGCATCTGACTCCCGAGGAGGTTTTTTTTTTTTTTCCCAGCGAAATGAGAAGCATTAACTTGTGCCGCTCGGCTCGGACTGACCCTGCGCCGATTCTCTCTCCCACAATACCACCGCTGCAACCTGCCTTCACAACTCGTGCTGCCCCGCAGCCAGATCTGCTCCACTTTCCACCTCTACCATTAAATTGTCATGCAGAGGCAGCGACTTTGAATGTGCGTGTGTGTTTGTCTGCGCGCGTCCGCCCATGTGTGCGGGCTCCATTGTATCCCAGTTCACGTTAAAAGCGCAGGCGGATCAGGGTGACTGTTTCCACGGCTCTGTGGCTTCATGGGTGAAGTTTTGCCTCGTGGGGGTTTGTGTGGCCTTCTGCGCCGAGGAGCCAAAAATGTCAAAGCGAGGCGTTTATAGAATAATCTCACATGATCAGGATGTTTCTCACAAACATCAAGGTGTCTGCGGAGGTGACAGTCACAGTGCTGTGATTTATTTCCTTGTTAATTATTGGCACTGGATAATGACTTTGCTGTGGCGAGGAACAACAAATCACCTCCACAGGATGTGTGCTGCTGCTGTTGTTTCTTGTTTTTTTTTTTTTTTTTTATTTTGCTAGGGGGAGCGGAGGGGAAGTAAAATGAGAGCTGGAGAATCTGTGTGGGAAGAAAGAGGTCACTTTATGCCAAAGCAATTACCTTTCCTCATCCAGGGCTCTGCCAATACTCAGCGTAGAGGAGGGAGAAAGAGAGGTCAGCGAGGAAATAAATATACGCGCGGTCAAGCTCTCAGTTTTCTAAACGTCTTCTTTCAGAGGACCTCCTGAAGTTTAGATGGCATTTCTGAGTCGGTATCATCCCGAGGCGCTGCGTACACTTGCCGGCGAGCTCTGCTGCACAGCCTCGCCGGCTCCCCGTGCCGAGAGCTCCCTCCCTCCAAAATATTTATCGAGGGGAATTTGTTGAAGTCTTTGTCACGCGTCAGATTAGACAGATAATACCAGCGATATCATGAAGTTTATGTAACTGCTCAGCTACTCAGGACTGGCAGGATGTGTTGTGACATGAAGAGCATTATCCGTCAGGAGCCGATGCTTTTTCTCCGCTTTGACAAGTCCTCATGTTCTGGCGTCTTGGGGGATCTGTCACGGCATGACGGCGGCAGGGAGACAGATCCCCCTCGCATGCGCCGGGGCCGGCGAACAGACTGCTCGGAGTAGAGGTCAGGAGCGCTCGGGCCATCATGCTGCTGACAGCTCAGATTTATTTTTAATCTCGGTGATGAGAGCTCGCCACACAGATCATGTGGCTTGTTAGTGTTGAGTGGCGAGCCCCTGCCACCATTACGCCGCGATCTTATACAAAGAAAATGTGACAAAATTATGACCTTGCTGAGGTAAAGCCCAGATAATTGGTAGCCAGCTGAAAGGGGTTTGATTGTTATTCCGCGCAGCCAGTGTTGTTTCATTTGCTGTGAAATATTTTGCTTATGTACATCGAGATGCCGGGTCACCCCCTCCTCCCTCTTACCCTTATTAACACTTTGACCTCGCCCAGTTTTCCTTTTAGCGTGTGTGCGTAGGTGAGTGGGTGTATTGTGAAGGGCGTTATGTTGATTGCATGTTCCATATTTACTGTCTCCTCATTTTTGACCAATTTCTTTATGATTGGTGAAAAATGTCATTATCATTGCATCAGCAAGCACATTACTCGCTGTCTAAAGTGACTGCGGTCACAGAGGCAATTTTGCTGACGGTACTTTCTCCCTTCTCTCCTCTGTGTCTTTGTCTCTCTTTTTTTTTCCTACCTCTCTCTCTCTCGGTTCTGATAGGTGCCAATTATACAGCCTGTGTGTTGGAGCCCGCCCGCCCGCCCGCCCGCCACTGACCCTGTTAGCCAGCTTTAATGTCAACTCCCTGGCTCCAAAGTGAAGGGAATTACCCCACTTTTAGTCTCCAATCAGGAAAAAAGAAGAGCAACACAGCAAAATGCAGAGCTTGACTCTTTTTCAACCCATGTGCTCTTCTGAGGGTCTGACTGCTCTTGGTTTCTGGTGAAACACGGGGTCAGGACTGTGTGGATAAAACCCTGAGGGTTTTGACATTTCAGCCTCACTATCTTCTTCTTCTTTTTTTTTTTTTTTTCAATTTTCCGCTCCTCTTCTGGCCTCGGTGCTGTTTGGAGGACGCCCAGATGATGGGGTGGTGTAGCTCAGGCATATGCAGAGCCCTGGCTCTCCTGGCGCTCCTTTTCCCCCTGCGGGAGAGGGGCTGCTGGGGGATGAATCCCAGCTCTGGGGATCTGGAGAAGTCCCCGCACTCTGATCCAGACCCCTGGGAGGTCCTGCACAGGCACAAACGCAGCTGGGTATGGAACCAGTTCTTCGTATTGGAGGAGTACACAGGAAATGAGCCGCTCTATGTTGGCAAGGTAAGCGATCTGCGACTGCTAATGGATCGGCATTAGCACGGCTTAGCAGTGTGTGCACGAGAAACAAACAACTTTAAATGTGACTGAATCCATCTCTGGTTTAAAAAAAAACCTTTTCATGATGAACGGACCCACATGTCCTCACATACCTATTTTTGCAGATCTGGCAGCAGGTTTTGTGCACCTGTACAGTAATACACATATCAATAACCTCTTACCATAATGACCTGCAGAATCTGGGACACAGCAGGGTTTTACAGAGTTGTACATATTCCCAGTGTCCTATATAAAATGTTAAACAAATGAAAAGACGAAACAGACACAGTGCAGGAAGGCATTCTGCATTTTACACCACGCTGAAGTATGTGCTTGCAGAAGTGTGCAGTTTTAGTTTAGAGGACGTGTGCGATGTGACAAGCTAATTTGCATTGTAATCAGTTCTCAGAAAAGGTTCATATTACTCAAATGTGTCTTTGTGCAGTAGTTGTTCTGCCAAAGTACAAGCTGATAGATCAAAGTAATGCATGTTTTGGCAGATAAATATGTACGAAACCCTCCCAACGACACAAATGGCATCTTTAACGCGAGAAGGTGAATAACTGTGCATTTGTGAGATACAGTAAGACGTCTTTTATACGGTGGGTCACATTTCCTGAGGTATAAATGTATGTATCCCATTACAAGTAAAGGTCCTGCATTCAAATCAAAAGTAACACTTTATTCTAACCTTGAGTAAATACAATTATAATAACACATGTACTGTAGTAAAAAGTATATTTATTACTCTAAAATGTGCAGTCAATATAAAATTGACATTGTTAGATACAATACTAACACAAGAAGCTGAAGTCCTGAACCTGAGTATTGTACTTAGTTACAATACACCACTGGAAGTAATAGTTACTATAGCTGTCAAATAAATGTAATTCAAAGATTAAAAAGTCATTTTTGTTTAGCATGAAATACTCAAAATACTCAAGTACATTTTTAGGTACTTGGGCCTATATTCTGCCTATCCTGAACCTATTTAGTATTTTACTTAGTTACAGTCCAAAGCTGAAAGTAACTGGTAACTAGAACTGTCAAATAAACAAAGTGTGAAAATGACAAAATTATGAAATGTAGTCAGATTTGAAGATTTTTTTGGATGGAAGTAAAGCAGCTGAAAGTGCACTACGAAGTTCATTTACGGACCAAAATAGCAACCGCATGATAGAACAACACGAATTTTTATAAAATTGCACTGTTGAATTGTTGTTTTACATCACGGGGTTTGGTGTACCCAAACGTTGCGCCCCAGCTTTCAGCACCACTGTGTAAATGGACAGCTCCTGCCTAGAAAATGGCTCCGGTGTGTGCAGTGCAGGCCAGATGGGTCTTGGATTGGTCTCTAGATCCCTGTTATCTTGGAGAATTTTCCGGTCTTATTATTAAATTAGTTTTCATCTTTTTGCTCATCTGCAGGATAATCATTCTCATCTGCATGTATTTGCCGGGTCTGCTCTCACAAGCCCATTTCATTGCCGTCTCTGAACTGGATTAGCGTCTCCAGCTGGAATTAGGATACATTTGACTGTCCTATTGTTCTCCTCTCTGTTTTTGCCAGAGGGATGCTGGAGGAAAGCATCTAAATCAGAATGAACCCATTTGTGACACTGCTGGGGTTCAGCTAAAGGTCACTTCTTGTCCGAGCGTCCACCGTATCTTAAAACACTGTCTTGTCTGATCTGTGAGTCCCCAGATATCCACTACATCTGACGAGTGGGGATGGATTTTTTTCTTCTTCTTCTTTTTTTTTTTTTTTTTTGCTTGTGAACATCTGTTCTCTGATTCAGACGTTGTGTCCTTGTCCAGCGTTGCCCATTTGGGCATTTACAGAGAACCACTACAACAGTCAGGAATTTGGAGTGCCTCTTTTCTTTTACACATGCTTGTGTCTGATTGCTTTTCTTGTTAGTAAATCCTGCAGGACATGAACAGGCTGATTACTTATTCATAGACGTGTAGAGATCCGCTTATCCACATGGAATATACACAAACTCATTTGCAAGCCCTTCTCTAACAGGTAGTGTTTTTTCTATTTTTCCCCCATACATGTATTGATTGAGCTTTTATTTTGTTTGGTATTCATGCATTTATAGTGGCTGCACTAGCAGTTTAGGGTAAAGGGAGGGTGGGATAGCTGCAGGCATGCAAAAAAAAAAAAAAATCAGTCTACATCTGACCTCATGCCCAAGCTCAATCTAAGCGTTTCAGAAATATGAAAAATCAGATTCATTTACTCCCTTGAGGGCAGAGCTGGCTGCCTGGGAGCTTGAGAAGCTGTCACATTATTTGTTCCCTTAGATCATAGTTGTCACATAGTGTGTGTTTGTTTGGTATCACAAGGGCACGCTGCCGCTGTGAAAAGTCTGGGCGGGACACCCTGACCTCGTGACTCAGCGTGAGCGACATGGAAGGTCCTGCCATGTCGGGAAAATGACCTTACTAGAAATGAATTCTTTATGTTGCTTTGAAAAAAAAACACAACCAAAAAAAAAATACACATGCAGCCAAAAGCTTCTTTTTTCATACTCAGCTCTTGAAGTTTCAGCAAAAAAATGGCAAAAAAACGCAAAAAAGTGACATGAACAGTAATCGCTTTTGTCAGATGTATCTGATGAATCTAATGTGACAAACAATAGGAGTCTTTGCCCAAACAATGGCGCAGTCGCTGCACATTCTGGTCATTTGTTTGGCTGGAAGCAAAAGGAAATATGATATAGTTCGTAGAAAATGGGAAGTCATCACTTTGGCCCGGCCGCATCTGCAGTCTGCTTGGCTTTAATGCATTCTGTCAGATTTCGAATTTCACAACCAAATGTCTCATTATGCCTTGGCACTCTGCCTCGGGTAAGTGTACTGGCCTGGAATCAGCTGCAGTCACATCAAGCCAGTGGAAACATACATTAAAGCACCCTAAACTGCACAGCCTCCGCCACAAATTGGTGACGCATGTATTTAAACAAGCGCAAACGGAAGAGCAACTCATCCACTTAACAAACACTTACTGGTAAACATGATGTGATTAACATTTCCTGCAGACTATTCATGTGGCTAAATATTTGCAAGTGTTGAAACGCGCCAATCTGTAGCTACTGCTGAATAAGCGAGCGTGCCGTCTTTGCATAAAAAGAGTCAACTCCTCGTTTTACACTTTGGAAAAATTTCTCCCCCATCCGCTCAGTAACTTTTGTAAAGCTACTGATGCATTCTATTAGGAAGATGTCCTTTTTTCATACATCTGTTTACGTACAAGAGGCAGCCTCTTAGGCAAAGTGCTGCTTCACATCACCGGGATGTGGAAGCTCACAGACACCTTATGCTGAATCTCGCCTTTTTTTAAAAAAAAATCTTTTATAGAGATGTCTTCCAAATAGGCAGCCTGGCTAACCATCAGCGTAATGGATGGACTCATTTCACCTTACAATTCAGGCTGCATCCGGGCAGCATTAGCCCGGCCTCGCTCGCCACGCTCACAAAAGGATTTCGTCCAACGCAAATACGAGAAAACTCAATGAGGAGCGAGAAAATGGAAAACATCTCTCGATGGAGGACTTTCTTTTACAGTTCACTGTCAAATCTTCAAGTGAGATGGGGGGGGGAAAGGAAATCTCAAACACTGCAATACAGGAATAAGAAAATGTTCTTTTTTGCAGCAAGTGCCGCTATTTGATCTCATTCACGGCAGCAGTCATTAGACGTTTTCATTGCATCGCGAGTCGTCTCTGACCCGGTGGCAAGAACCTGGTGTTGTGCTTGACAGTAATTCAGTTTAATAATCAAACAATATGCATCATGGGCACCGGAGATGGTCCCACGGTTAATTACAATGGAGCCAACATAGCATGTTACTATGCAGGCCGCCTCATTAGTATTCTATCAGACGCTCACTGTCAAATGGGTTAGAATCATAGAGCACAGGGCGCTGCTGCAAAGGTCAGTCTCAATAGCGTCGACTCACACTCGCTGGTGCCACAGACACATCGGCGCAGCTGGGGAGTGGTGAGAGCGGCATGTTGAGCCGGAGAGGAGGGTGATTTGAGCTGACAAGGGGTGGGAGTGGGGGGGCATCGTACACGCGGTACCCAGGGACAAGTGCTCACAGAGGGGGGAGCTCATGAGGCGTCCTGGGGGCCTCCGGGACGGTGGGAAAGCCTTTATCTGAGCCGGGGAATCAAAGAGGATGAAAACAGCGGCGTAAACTAGACTAGAGGGTAGTTATCAACGGGGTGTGGGGAAAGGACAGAAGAGGAACATTGTTTACACTCTGCACTCTGGCTCACCGTATAGGGCCGAATCTGCAGTCATCATCAGCGGGGCAATTTTTAGACACCCAGCAAAGTCCAGAAGGAGGTCAGGACAAAGTCGAGACAGCGAAGGGGGGAAAAAATGAAATAAAATAAGACTGAATCAGGAAAAGAACACACAACAAATCACCCATTTCCACCAAGAAAATATGTACAAGCTTCTTTAAAGTGAATGTGGTCTACTTATCAACATCTAATTAAAAGTTGTAGGGGAAATTTATTAAAAAAAAAACAAAAAAAAAAACATAATTTATTTCACCCCATGTGACTGACAAATTCAAGCCTCAGCGCTGCCACTTGACGAAGATCCAAATCTATAATTATGTGTAATTATATTTTTAGAGAAACAACTCATGGATCCACCAAGCTGACACCAATGGACTCCAACTACAAACCAGCGTTTACACACATCCATCTTAGTGTGTAGCGTAAACCTCGCCAAACAAAACCTTGAGATACTAAAACGAGACGGTTCGACACTTTAACCAATAAAAAACTGCAGGATACGCTCACAAAGACATCACAAAGGGTTGTGAGTGGTGACGGCGGCTTTCATATGAAATTCCTTCAGGGATTTTAATGTGAGGCAGATCCAAGGTCAGCTCCCAGCATATATTAGTGACATAGTTTAAGCAAAAATGTGACATCTTTCCAAAATGTGCTTATTCGCTTCTTTGATGGAGAGTTGAGAAGTTCAATACCACTCGTGTCTGTCATGTCTGTCAAAGCTACAGCCAGCAGCCAGTTGGCTTAACTTAGAACAAATGCCGGGAATTTTAATTGACATGTTTGTAATTTACGCATCTCGTCTGTTCATTTCATGCAAAGAACGAAATGTGAAAACAACAGTTTGCCATTTTACAGAGGATTGTGAGTTGGACTATTTATTGACTCTGTGCAGTTACAGAAAGCTACTGTGCCTGGCCAAGAGCTCCTGCGGTGAACAAGCACATTTCCCAAAATATTGAATTTTCCTTCAAAGTCAGGTTCCAAATCAGCTCTGTACTATTTCACCGATACGATTGAAAAGACTGAAACTATCACACATATGATAAAGGATTTTAGAAACATCAAGTGTAACATCCAAAAAATTGCATATTTTTGACCCATGTCACAAGTTTTTTGTTTTTTTTTTACATGTAAAAGCTGTCCAAATTTGTTGTTTATTATTCCGGCTGATTAGATCAACAGTAGTTGTAAGTGAGGTGGGGCTGTGCGGTGTTATAAATGGTGTAAATGGTGCTGCTGCTGTCACGCCTACAACTGAACCTGCAGGAAGGTAAAAAAAAATATCAGCCAAATAGTAGTAAGTAGTAGAGTAGTAAGAGAAAGGTCTAATCAGGGGACACCAGTGAGAACCTCTGAGTGGGTAGACTGCTTCAGCTGCTTTAGCCCATAAACTCTGAGGCCACATTTGCACCGGTGGGCAGCTTCCACTTCACATCCACTGAATTCACCCTAAATTTGATAAATCTGTCAAATTAAAGTGTCGTTCTCCAGATAAAGCGCATGAAATGAGCCACTGCCCGACATTTTAAACACGGTGTCCTTTTGTTATCAGCATGTTTGCTCTATAAAACAGACCAGCACGGCTCAAAGTGAGCAGGTGGTGCTGGTCTCTTACTTCATATGTTTGCACTTATTACAGAGGCTGTTTGTCTTTTTGACAAACTCAAGTTATTATTTAGAGCTTGGATTTACTCCCCCATCCTCTTCTCTCACCCCTCAGCTGTTCTCTTCATATTTATGGTGAACTGTTGATGGCTTAGTAAAAACTGGGCTTCATCATTTTGGCATTTGGATGTGCTGTTTCTTCTTTCTTGCAAGTAACAACTTTGTGGCTTAATTCAATATTAAGGAATATTGTAGGCAAAGTTTGCTGGGAAGTGTTTTGAAGTTGTGTTGAAGTTGCTGTGTTTTTTATGATTTCTGTCTGTATCCTCTTTTATGTGCTCTTTTTTGTCTGAGTATGGGGTTGCTAAAGTTTCTTGAAGTGCTGATGTATTGAATTTTCGACATCCCCAACAGGTCTGATCTTGAATAATTCAAGAGAGGTCCTCAGCTTGTGCTGAGAGCGTAGACGTACCATGAATACACACAAAAGTTAAGTTTTTAGATCGCTCCATTTTTCCACTACAAAGTGGATAACAGGTGGCCTGGAGACTATTGTGTTTGGTATAACGGCAGTATCAAGTAGTCTTCTCCATTTCAATGAATAATGTAGGCATGGCAGGGCTCAGCCGCGTACAGGCAGTTCATGTACAACAAAGACGTCAGCTTAATGTTTTCCACTGCCAAGAAGAGACCATTTGCCTTTTGTGAGATGTAAAAATGTATTTAGTTATTTGGAGAGCAGAGAAGGACACGATGTGAGAGGCACAGAGAGAAAGATGATGGTCAGGCATCTGTGTGCAGTGGCTACTTGACTATTCTCCTCAAAATGTAATGAGGCACCATAGAGCGGCCCTCGTTTTTCACGGACTGACTAATTACATTTCACATGGATATCTGTATGAAATGAAAGCAGTTTGATCTCGCTTTTCTGAAATTGGCTCTTGTGCGGCGTGATACTCCACCAAGTCAAGACACTCGACGCATTGCAAATGTTTCCTTAAAGTTAAATTACAGAGATAGCGAGTTTTTACGTCTCTATTGTTCCTCCCTCTGAGAGTTGCTCCTTGTGTCAAGTGTGTTTTGAGATTGATTCATTATGTATTACCCTCTGCTGCTTATGAGACCCTGGGTTTAAAGCCTATCAGACCTCCATTGATTTGACAAACCTTGAAGCTCCATAGTAATCAGATTTTTCTCCACTTTTCAGCAGTGGTCTAATTTCAGAAACATCTAAGTGAGAAAGTTGGTTTCCTTTTTCATGTAAGGAAGAATAATTTGATTAACAGAACTGAATTTGGGGAGGTAAAACCCAATTACATGGTACATGATAAACCTTATCTGGGTGTCTCGGAGTTGCATGTAACATCATATTGGAAAGTACCATTGACAGAACACACTACACTAATGATTCCCATTCGGATGTACTCCAGGGGTTACTTATGCAGGAACCAAAGGGTTGTCTCGTAGTATACATGGGAGTTTTTGGAGTGTACCTCGCAAACTGGAAACTCGCAAATATCATTACTGTGGAGAAAAGTAATTACACTTAAAATAAATAATCGCCAAAATAAACTCGCCATGAGTTTCAGAAACTAGGAAGCAAGCAAGCAGGGAAGATACAACTTCTAAAAGCAGTGGATAAATGATAAAAATGTCCTTCGTCTGACACTCAGCATCAGCAAATGTCGTTTAAATGTTCATAATCTTGGTTAGGATGCTACAATTTGCTAAGAGACAGTTTACTCACAGTATCAAAACCTATCAAAAGAGTCTACATGTGGCTCTATGACATCTTAGATAGTGTCTTGATATACTAATCACTGAGAAGCTGAGAAGCACAAAACACAAGTAAAGTGGAGGCTGATGGGGACTCTCTCATAGATCGAAGTATTTGGACAGGGTTTGTTTCTGAGTTTTGTTTCTAGTTAGTGAGGGTTACATCAGTTTAATGATAATTTACTTGCACTCTTTTTGTTTACCATGGTGCACTGAGGCTTGACTCTGACGTCAGGCTGTTTTTTGGAAACGGGAGAGGAAAATACATAAACGAGTTATCCGACTTTCTCACCTTAACCCGATTACCCTCGGTAATTTGCTTTTATGTGTCTGTGTGTGCATGTAAACGTGGTCAAATTGCAGATCTGCTGAAGTAACCTGAAGCCTCCATCCCCTCCATCCCCACACACACACACACACTTTTTATCCAACCCAACCCCCACATCCTCCTCTAGACATTTACCATCCAGTGGATGAAGGGACCCTAATATGCTAAAACCGGGGATGCATTGGCCACCTCTCGCTGTAATTAAATTCAGTCATAATGAATCATAGCCCCTAATCCTAAAACAGGCTATATTTCCACAGGGAGGAGAAATGACCTACATGTACTGGAAAAAGCTCTTAGTATAGCCTTTCTGCTACAGCTTTCTTACTTGGCATTGGCTTTGAAAGCATGACAAAAACACACACAAACCTGACTTTGAGCCATGTTGAAAGTAAAAGACTCGTGCTTCATGCTTATTTCCATATCAGTGCTGTTGATTTATATATATATATCACACAGTAAACAATCGTATGGCAGCTTCAAACATTTCAAAGTAAGTCATGTCACAGTTTGTGAGCATTTTTTAATAATGTGGTTAAACCTACTTTCTTTTTTATTATTTTTTTTACTTTTCATGTTCTGGTCTCTGCTAATGTTTTGTGACTTGAATAGCAATGCGATGTGCAACGGCTCATTGCTCTGCGGAGACGAATCTGTGCATAGCAACACGAGGCAATTAGGGTATTGTATGAGCCAGTCATTGGACTAATGCCGGTGATTCACAATGGTGCCTCTGCACCTTTGCTCTTGGAGGTGTATTTTATCATTTGCAGACCATGTTGGTTGCAGCCCAAGATACTGTCACTGATTCATTGTGTAAAAAATACACTTGGCAGCGGGAGAACACAGAGATAATATGTACTTTGTTTTTCTGTTTTGAATGGCCACAGATAGAGGAAGAAGAAACAGTGCGCGCGGTTGCAGTGCAGGGAAGTGCGTTAATTACGATTTCTATCTTTGTTTCACGCGTTTGAATCATTGTGTTGAATTCATTACAGTCTTCTTTTTTTTGTATTTAATTGCACATAGTCACTAATTGCATCATAGAATGTAAAATTTCCGCTTTTAATTCAGTCTTTTATTCTTGCCTAATAATGGGCCTCCGCTATCAATCATGCGGTGCTTGAAAACAGATTTTTCATCTTGGTAGATTGGATGGTGTTTTTTGGTAAGTAATGTATTCTCCTTCACTGAATGTCTGCCTCTTGCCTAACGAGACTAAGGCCTTTACACTTTTGCCTTGGCACCCATTATAAATAAGCCTTCTCTCATTTAGATTCTTGCTTGCATTGTTAGCGGATCTCAGTATGCAAATGAGTAAGGCGGGGCAGGCTGACTTGCTGCGTCCCAGGTCAACTGGAGCAATGCCGCTGCAATCCGCTACGTCTAGCAGGTGTAATATTTGCTTATTAGAACTCAACTCAAAGTATATCTAAGGGTATTGGTAAAGTCGTTAATTTTGTACATATGTATTGACAAAAGTATTGGACAATTTTTTGACCCATTGCCACTAAATTAAAATTATGGGATGACTAAATTTTTTCCGGATAGGGGGCATGAGTGTTTTTTCACACAAATATGTCCAACAGTTCTTGAGACATTTCACTTAAACCCATAAATGTCAACCTCACGCTGCTAGAGGAAAATCACAGGAATTATTGAAGTTATCAGGAATCATCATTTGCCAGCTGTGAATGTCTGAAGCAAAAGATTGTGCCGATTCACCCAGGAAATGTTGAGATATTTCAGCCTGGGCCAAAGCGGCGGGCCGACAGACTGACCGACATAAAGAGAAACTCCAGTGAGAGTGAAGCGAGGGGAACTAGGTTGTAGCACTTTGTTCAAAGCCGGGGCTTAATGACCAAATGATCCAGTAAATAATCAGAATGCAACAAATGACCTTTGCCGCTCTCTCGCTCTTCATCTGAGGTACAGACACGGCTGTAAAAGCGTAATTGCTTCATTGAACAAAACTAACCTCTCTCATTACTGACTCCACATGACTGATTCTGGACCTATGGAGCCCAAGGCTGATTCATAAAAACAGAGACACAATATCTGTATTGGAAAGAGCTGGTGGCTGAATCAATTCTGCTTATTTTCTTTCTCTCACCCCAAAGCATTCATTCAATTTCAGGGACAACAGGGATAAGTGGATCTTAGGTTGTGCAGAAAATGTTTAGTCGTAATTTCTCCTTCACATACAGGACTTCAAACCAAGGACAGTTTCTCTCTGTAAAATCTGAGTATGTCATTTGAATTTCCTTTCATATCGCGTGCACATACTAACCCCCCCCTCATAAAAATGCAGTTTTCAACAAAAATGTCTCTAAAAAAGCTACTTCTATAAAAAAAAAAAAAAATCAGAACCACCTATATTAAACTTTACTTCCATCGGTGTGATTGGTATGTACAGTGTCTAGCTTAGGGTACCCAGAGGTGTAAGACAAATTATCTTCACGGCATTCAGACCAAATTTCAATCCATTTCAGACCATTTTCTGACCATTTTCTCTCTGCCAGTAGATATCACTCTGACACAGCCTGGATTCAGTCAAATTTAGTGGCTCCAGAGAAGTTTGAGGGATTTCTGTGAAGATATCCTGTTCTTGGAACCCGGCCCGTTCATTTTCTATGGACGAGATGAGTTCATAGTCTGACAGTGTTAAATTATGCCAGGGGGCTAAGGCTATGCAAAGACTATGGGATGATTCAGAGATGGATCGGGCTATGATCTAAAGTTGTTATTGAATTTGGCTCCTGATATCCCTCACAATGAAGAATGGAGTCAGGAGAGTGATTTGCTCTTTTTCTCGGTGCAGGACTAAATATATTCACTACTGGAGGGATTGTGTGCACATCAAAAGTCCTACCTTCCCAAAGGCCCTCTCATGTTGGGGTTTAATAAGGTATTTTATTGTTTGAAGTAGTACTGCTTGTTTGAGTTGTTTATAATCCCTTTGGATCGCAGCAGCGTTGTTGGTAGTGTAAAAGAGATGGCATTATCCCCATGTTTTCCTTTCGTGCTCACCGGCGCAGGGCTTTGGTTACATTGTATAATCCAGGTGGGCTTTTTCATTCATCCCCCAAAGAACCAAAGGAAGGCTTGAGTCACAGGGCTCAGGATTCGTATTATCTTCTTCAGTGCCAGTGGTGGGCTGTGGACACGTTTGTCGGTTATGGTATGTAGGTGCTGCACAGGGGGAGGAAGTAAAATGGAAAGTCAGGACAATGTAAAGGTGTCGTCCAGTGACAGGAATGTCAGGGTCTGGGAGATTTCAGATAATCATGTGAAACAGCTCACATAATATGGGCTGCAGTCTTTGAATGCATCATGGTAGCTACAGTGGATTTAGTTGGCGGCCAGCTGCTCCTTTTTTAATGGTATGTTAGTGAGATATTGTATGTGCAAACAAAAGTGTCATCCAAAAGTATCTTTGAAGCACCTTAAACAAAGTTAGTTAGCAATTTGCAATCATTATTGCAATTTATTACTAGATAATAAAACAACAGATGCTGTAACTGATCTTTTTGTTCTTGCATTTTAAGAAAAAACAAACAAAAATTCTACAGTGTTTGGAATGACTAATTTCTTTGCAAAGATTAAATGATTATTCAATAACGTGATAGTCAATAAAAAGTAAACTAAATAAATTTGGGTTTTGGACTGCTGGTAAGGCAATTTTATGGAATCACCTCAGGCTTAAGAATTTTAAGTGGTATTTTTCACTGTTTTGTGGATGAAAATAAATGAAATAATCATTAAATTAATCAATAATTTAACCACTGTTACCAATAGCCCTGTGTATTTATTGTTATTCAGTTTTGTAGGACAATGAAAAAAGACAAGTCACTCCACTCAGTTTCTTTTACATTTACTGCAAAGTGTTTGGAGGAAAGGCTGCAGCACATAACTAACTACATCAGTCAGAGGGCTGATTCCCACATGGCCAGCTGACTTGGAAAAATTGGTATAGATACAAGCACAGTTTGACTTCAGTGAAAGTGCAGCAGAGCAACGTGTCAAACGTTTGAAATAGGTTCAGGTCTTGTATTTTTCTGGGGGGGATTGGGTGGGGCAGCAGCACATGATGAAGACAACATCGTCGAAGTCTGGATGTGCAAAGGTTTAGAGCTCGAATAAACATGAACTTCTGCTTTCAGTCCCTCTAATGAAGATTGATGAAGGTTTCCTGCTTTTCTCCATTTCATATCGTAGTTAACTATTTTTCTTTCTGACCATAAGATTAATCAAAAGGAGAATATCCGGACAGATTGATGATGAAATAGTCGTTAGTTTGAGCCCTATTGCACAAATGTTCGCTCAGAATGAAATTCTCCAAATTCAAAAAAGCGAATAGATCTTTACAAAGAAAATACAGCTATTTGATATGGTTGAATGTGTGTTTGGTTGTTTGTGGGGTTTCTTTTCTGTCCCTGAAACAGTTTTTTGTGTCAGAAAAATTCTCACAAATCCAATTACATGCACACAAAGGCCGTAGGAACGCAGATTGAAATGCCAGAAAAGGAGAGACGGAAATTTATCGGTGCTGACTGTTAGCTGATCTTCTCTAAACTTTAAGTAATTGCAACACTTAAATCTCCTCCACTGTCCCCTGCATTGTTACAGTATTTGTTCCACATCTAACAATGCTGCACATGGAGAAAAGATAGAGGTAGCACAGCATGACGTGGTGCATGCATCACACAGTAGATACTTAAGAGACTGAAATAAACACATTGATGTACTACAGTGTGGACATCAGCCGAGCTATAGGCTTTCATTATAATTAGAGCCAAACTGTAATGCAGATGGGTAGATGCTTCGCAAGGTCGTTTGTGTCTGTTTTCCCATAGAAGATCAGATCTACTTTACATGGCATCCCATCAATGAAGCACATCGTATAAAGCTGTCTGCTTGCCAGGAGCTCTTGGACTGTCGGTATTGAATTTAAGCACTCGAGACGCTGGCCAAGTGCACATACAGTATGTACAGGTAAAAAAAAAAAAAAAGTGGTGTGAAAGTAAAAGCTTTTGGTGCTCGTCCTCTTGCAAAATTTTACTGTCATTTCTGAAATGCACTAAAAATATGCTCATGCTATTACATGTAAATGGAATCCTTTTCTTCACCTCCCACACTAGGTTAGAAGTTTGCAAATTTAATCACATCTATCATGAGGTTGCAAATCTCTTTCCACAATCTCCACGGATAGTAATACTGACGGGACTTAATGCAAAATTTCCACCTTAAGAAACTTTAAAAAGTCTACGGTAGATTTAATTGGCAGATTCTTTTTTTTTTTTAAAGATCTAAAATATTAACAGTAAATGTCAAGAGAATTTAATACAGCCTGAATGCACCTACAGTTTGGTTGAGTTTGAACTTAAAGCACTTGATCTACTGCTCCTCCTTCACAGATCTACTTTCTATTGTTATTCCTCTCTCCACCTACACATAGAAGCAGTTTCAGGTACGGTGCCTGCAGAGGGAGACGAGACCGGACAATATTCAATGGATAAAAGTCATTTTACAGCACTGAACATTAATAATGGATGATCGACATGCGAGCCTATGCTTTCGTTTGACCTCCGTATCGACTCGGTAACATGCATAAGTGAACAAATCAAAACAGTGAGCTCATGATCGCAGACGGATTTTCTGCATGAAAATGCGCAAACATGCTGCTCTTTTGACCCGATTTGTACGTGTCAACCAGAATTAAAACATTACAGACACACTGCTTCTGAGTTACTGAGGACTTAATACGCTAAAGGTACCCACACGGTATGTAGTGTACATTTAGAGTTGTGAGCTCGTTGAAAACATTTATCGTTCATATCTTGAAGTGATTTGAGCCGTCTTGCCCTCTGGCTATGTGTGTCAGGCCTAAATAAATCCCAGTGTGCACTTTGGTTTTCAGACGGCTTATTTCCAGGATGGTAGTTAGAAAAAAAACCTCCTCTGCACATGACTTGATTATGGTACATTTCTGTAAGGTTATCATCATTAACAAAGTTTAACAGGGTATATCCAGATAGAGGGAAGTGAAAGCGGAAAGAAGTCCTCGTAATGTACAACCTCACAGATGATATTATCGGCAAATGTTTAATTCCTTGAGGTTTAGACCTGACTTTTGTCTAGAAAAATGTACATGTTTAATAAAAAAACTAACTTTCACTTCACTGTATTGAAAACAAAATCCATTTGCATGGTTCAGTGTATGTTTACTGTAAATGGGCATCTAAAAGATGCATTTACCTCTGTCATGTTGGTAGAGAGGGAGTGTTTCATCCACCTTGTGTCAGGTAAATGATGAGGTGAAAAGTAGGTACAAGTCACGCAGTCCTAGTTTCATTTAAGAATCGTGGCCTGGGAGGAGTCATGACGTCCGTCGCGCCGGCCAGACTTTTGCTGACTCTCCATCTCTTGGCCTTGGGGGTCTTTTCAGCAGACGGTGGCACATGCGGCAGAGATGTCACGCTCAGTCTTGTGCTGTCTGGGGCACTTAAGGAAACGGCGCGGCGACAGGAACAACACGTTGGTTTCCCCACAAGCGGCAGGCGAAATCAAAGTCGACTCGTTCTTGACAGCGAGATTCCCAAATGTTATGTGAGCAGTAGATGGAACACAGTAGCCCATAATACCACATTTACTCACAAAAGGAAACCGACATGCTGCTCCAACACCCAAGGTGCCCGCGCTGCTCTGTGTTTCCTCATAAATTCGTTTTACTCATTCATACTACCATCGGGCTGCATGTCATTAGACGAATGTAAATATCTATAATCTTTGCAGTCCCGGTCTCCGCTGGTGTGTAAGCTAACAAGACAAATAGCCTTTAGTCAGGAAAGGGGAAAGATTCCCATGCTGATGAATCGAAGAGGGTTGTGTGATTACAATCGGTCATGTGAGGATTAGAAAACATGTGCATTGACAATATCGCAACATATCAATTACATTTGGGTTTAATTACTTTGAAGGCGTTGCATATTTTATGTAGCAGAGCTTTCAGATACGTTACTGAGAGACACTCGTTATTAACTGTGGAAGGCTTTGAGCTAAATGGTCACAACATACACAGAGTGACCTTACTAATATATCGATTTACAGCTGTTACAATCTAAAGTATGTTTGCTGTCATTTTATAGCGTTTGCACAGTAACATTTGATAATGGGTGATTATCATTAAAAATAAAGCACTGCTGAGGGTCATGGGGATGAAGTTAGTTTTGCAAGTAGTTGTTCATAAACCAAAATATCGGACAAACTAAAACTATATGTTAGATTTTTTATGTGTATATTCTCTCTGTACTATGTACAGGTATAATTATAATTAAAATAATAAGTATTTATCATTTAGATTTTTATGTTGACCATCTTTTTTGTGTCATTCTATGTCTTTGCATTTTCCTAATTATTATCACTGTGTCTCACTGCTGTTACAATGTGAGTTTCCTCACTGTGGGACTAATAAAGAACATCTTGAGTTTTGAAACTGAAATATTGACCTGATGATGTGCTAGATAAAAAGTCAGGGCACAGAAGTGATTACAGTGTGATAACAAAAAAAAAAAAAAAAAAAAATCATTGATGATCAGCAACATCTGTGGCGTTCATCTTGAGTCTCTGACAGAATTCTTGTGGGAATTGATCAAGTAATAGTTAAGATAATTCAGTCTGGAGCAGAGCGGAGCACCTACAAACCGACCAACGTTTCCAACGCTGCTATGTGATGTTTGAACACATCACCAGTCTTAAATAGCACCCGCGTCTCATTCAACATTTACCGCGCTGCTGATTTGCACGTGACTGAGTAAATACAGATGTGAGTGTTTGAAGATCGAGCCCTCGGAGGACCCCTGTTTCTCGGCTGACGCGACTGATATATTGCTCTATTAAGGCGCCGGGTTTCTGTCTTGTTGGCGCAGAAGATGGAGAAACTTCACGGGCTTATCAGAAAACCTCTTCACGCTTTAGCTATGACTTTTACTAAAGGCCACTTTCAATAAATGTCAGCCTCCAAACATTGGTAAACAGTTTTAGCTCTGATCAAATTCCAGAGGGGAGATATAGACGGCGAGGTTGCCATGTCTGTAGGATTACAGGGGTTCCACTTCGGAAATGGCACATTAAACAAATGGATCATCTCCCACTGGTGACGACGGTATTTATTCCCACCACTGAGGAGGCCTGCCCTTTCACTTCACGTCCCGCTCATCCAAACGTTGACCCCCCCCCCTTCCCGTCCACCCCATCCCATCACATCACTGATGAGAACTCGTTTCACTCCCGTTTACAAAGTGCAGCTCCGGACGGGAACGCCGCACACTCATCGCTCTGATGAAATATTCTGCAGAAGATGAGATGTGTCCAAATGTTGATCCATAGAATTTTTTAAGATAAAAAATAGAGAAGATGGCAGCGGAGTAATGAGTGTGCAGATTTATTCCTCTGCGTTTGATGTCCGACTGTGATCCAACATTACAATAGTGGTGTAGCAGCGTTTTCTTTCTTTCAGCTCAAAAAGCAGCACTAACAATGCTCTCATGAAGATACCCATGAATATTATATTCTTCAAACACACATAAAACCCTTGGTGACTAAATGTGTCCGACCTATTGCTCTTATAATACTATACAGGTTGTAAATGCCTTTAGCTCATGAGCAAAATGCAGTATTTTATCATCATATCATTGCTTTACTAACACTTGCAGCTGAGAAGTTTTAAAATATTGATGTCTATCATATGTAAGGAGACCTGTAGTGTTATATAATTATTACAGATGGTATAGACTTAGCCCCTATATGACTTTATTGACAGAAAAAATAAGTTTTTAAATAAAAAACTGCAATATAATTGGCCTGCAGTAAACATTTCATATTGCTGAGCTGAGCTTTAAACATATTTTGAAGCACAACTATGTGGGCCACCGTACATACGATTTTAGGAAATTACTTTAAAACCTGCTTTTTTGTGAGAATAATACACTGCTGCAAAGCGTTTGACCGCAGACAAACTGGAAAAAAAAAATCACGCTCATCACGACAATGGGAGCTGCCTCTCAATGCGAGCAAACAAATTTGTTGAAGCCGTGTTGAGTGCAGGGCTGCTCTTTGACAACAGAAGGATGCAGTTCGGCTCAGGTGAGGTTATCTTTTTGAAGCCATTTTGTCGAGTCGTCTGACACAAAGGCAGCGCGCCGATACGCGCCGTACCAAACCAGCCCGAGATAATGTTTCCAACTCTGCAATTTTGTGCAATTCAGCAGCAGTACAGCATCTTCTCACTTCTTATTCCAAAGATCATCTTTAAAGCAGAGTGTGTGATAAATGTGACAAACGTTACCTTCACTGATTCTGTCCTTTTTTATTTTCTGATGTTTTAAATGGAAGCCTGCAGAGGCAAATAATCAATTTGGTCTTTTTAATGTCAGGACAGATTTCTTTTTTATTTGTCTTTCAGTCCACGTTTTTTGCCTTTACTGACAGGAAATTAGGGGAGAGAGAGATGAGAGATAACATGAAATAAAAGTCCAAGGCTGGAGTGGGCTCTTTACAACTACTGGCGCATGTCCCAACAACGCCTAGGCGAACAGGATGCCCCAGATTTTTGTCTGTTAGAGTCATAAATGGCAAAGTAATGCCAGTCCCCAGTTCTTGAAATTGTGTGATTTATTGGTAATAATAAGGTGGTTATCATTCTCCCGATCCACATCTCCAATATTTGGATTGTTCATTGTCCTTGTCGGTCATCCTCACCCGTGTATTGTAGGTGAGTGGCGCCTGAGAATAGATTATTGATGTCACTGTTATCAGGCGGTCACCGCAGAGTTCCCGCCGCGATGAATACTCTTCGCCGAACACATTTTTAATCAAAATAATGTGTGTCAAGCACCATCGAAACCTGTTCGCCGCAGAGAACTCGAGAGCCTCTGAAAAACAACAGCAAACAAACACGGGCAATTATGCCTCCCCAAGCATTTAGAAAATATATGAATGACATTAAAACAGTGTTTGTCAAAATCACCAAAGAAAACGAGGGAAAAAACAATGTATCGGATTATTTTATAGTCATAACTTATTTTTTCCTTATGACGAATGTTTTGATTGTGATATACGTTTTGCTTTGAAGGTTATTTGTTAAGGCAGACAAACGCTTACGTTTTGATGTTTCACTTTCCGCGGCGGTTTGTTAGATTGCTGCGTTTGATGTCCGTCAACTGCGTTCCACGAAGCGTGCACATGAAATTTCAAAGACGAAAAGGTGACGCGCGGATGGACAGCGCTCCACGGAGAAGGGGGGGATGACAAGAACAGTGAGGTCTGGTTGACATTATCGGCATAATGAGGCAACATAGGGTAAATATAAAGCTTGATAAATACATGAATATGTAAGCGAGCTGCGAGTCTACAGCCATGCTAGTGACTCTGGAGGGGTTTATTTGAGTGCAGTGGTGCTTAAAGCAAGCATGCTAAGAGCATGCTGATCGAGACATTTATTACCTTCTGTCAAGTGCCATTTGAATTACTCAAGAACTACCATTTTTTATGACTATCATTATTATTATTATTATTATTATTATTTGTCTCCTTTGGTATGGGGGATGGTCATGCCTCAAGACTTCAGGAGTACAGATCCCATTTTGTTTTTGTTTGGCGGGGTAAACAGGAAGTATAATTGGTTGGCGTTGGGGGACAGTTTAAGTTCTTGTAACCTACATTTTTTGACATTTTGGCATATAAGCATCATATAAAGTATGCTGAAGTAGCTGTAACTAGTAAGCATTTGCAATATGCCCACAGTCATATAGACACATATCACTAAATACTGAATTACTCTGATATGGATTTACATGTTTATTCCTGATGGACATTGTACGATATAATGATACAATGAAGACACAGATATGAGTCCATAAGATCCATTCATTCACTCATTCATTCATTCATGTCTTGAACATTTTCTGGTAGTAGCTGGTAGTAGTTGAGACATTTCCCAAAAAACAGACATGTCAAACCTAAAATGGTGTTACAGGAAAGGTTTGAAGATCTGCAAAATGTCATTTGCACACATCTTGGCATCTTGGCACCATCAACATCTACCAAATTATTATAATTACATTTGACTTTCTGCTGAATGCCCTTTGAGGTATTTCATTGAAAAGCAAAAGTGCGAATCCCATGGTGGTACAAAGGGAAAACTCAGAAGATCACCAGAGTCGGTCGGATTCCTCCTCTGGGAACCACGAGTGTGAGAATAACATTTTCACAGCGGTTCATCCGACGGCTGTTGAGATATTTCAGCCTGAATCAGAGTTCTGCCATTATCAACTACTTGAAGCGCTGTCCCGAAATCCCTTCCCAGGCAGTTACACGCCACTTCACAGTTTAATTAACGTGAATTTGATGACTCTCAGGAGTGCCATGCGACCTCACATGTGATTTCAACGACCCCAAAGCACCTGCACGGGTTTTTAAATGTCTGGGAACTCGCCACAATTAGCAGCCAGCGGACCTGATGAAGCCTCTTTGATGGCTCTGAGCATGAAAACAGAAAATCTATTCAATGTTTTTTTTTTTAATATCCATGAGGACATATCACTTGAAACAGTTGTATTAATGTTAACTATACACAAAAAGCACTGCCACTTCATCGTACGGTAGAATACCTTCCTCATTCTGTCCTCCAGTTTCAACAAAGTGCCAGGGCCTTTTTCATATGACAGCCAATGGGGAGCGGCTGCAAGACAGATGGAAAGCAGCCACTTTGGAAAGGCCTTTCATTTTTGTTGGCAGTGTGGAGAGTTTTGAAAAGTTGTAGAACATTTTTAACTTTACGGACTCACACACACTAAGTGGACCGCTGTTTGCGCGAGCCAAAGGTTTTACCTTACACCGCTGACACAACACGATAACCACAGAATAGAGCGGTTTCTAGTGGTTATGAAGTCATCGCGGAGCTGTGGTGGTTCTTTGACTGCTGAACACCCTCAGCGACTCACTTTTTCATTTTCTCGGCACAATATACGATTGATAGAACATTTTCTATAGAGAGCAAAAACGAGGCTGACCTTAGTTCACATTTATAATATAAGAAAAATCTAGTGGATGTTAAGCACCTCTGTCATCGTACTTTGTGTCTCTTGATCTTATTTGTGCCTTTCTAGCTACACTTTGACCTCATTGTTTGAACTTGCTTTAGATAACAAAAGTAGCTGTGCAGAAATCGCAGGTACCTCAAGCTTCCTACTTTAAGTTCAAGTTCAAAAATTCACACTCAAAAATTCACTACGGAGGGAAGAAGAGCGAGTTTGTTCTTTAGTAAGCTTATTCGGTTTAGTCCCTTTGTTGCTGTCACTACCAGAAGTCATGTTTAAAGATGAAACTGTTTAAATACACTACACATTGCAGAATCTCTTACATGCTCCTACATCTTACTCACCAGACCTAAAAACACTTTATTTTAATATGGATATTTTATCTATTTATTTATTTCACTCCAATTTAATTATCCATAATTGCACAGTTGCCTTTTCAGTGCAGCCTCCCTACAATTCTCCCACAATGACTAAACCTTGGTCCAATTAGTTTTTTTCTTTTGCATTAACGTCTGTTCGGTTCACTTATTAAAAATGTCCTTTTTTAAACACAAAGCAGATAAGTTGTCCAAAAGTTATACAGTTTGATCCTCAGTTTTACACTTCAGTAGGAAATTGTAACTTTGATATATAATGTGTCATATTGCAATGCATTTAAAAGAAGAAAGAAAAATCCATGACCTCGGGCCATAGTTAATGGGAACGTTTCAGAAACACAATGTTTTAGTGATTTCAGTGGGTTGTAACATTGGATGAGCCGGAGTCAGGGACCAGAGGTTCAGAACAGCATATCGAGTGATATTTATAGCACGCTGTAGCCTTCTATACTGCACTGTATGTCCTGCACTTGTCCCTGGAAGTAGAAGTTGCTCTTTTTGTCACTTTTGCATGTAGTTTTGACATTGTGTGACTTTTATGCCTGCAGCAATGTCACCGAAACACATTTCCCCTGTTTTTATCTGCTGCCTGCCTTGCAAACAAAGTTATTGTAACGATGAGATTGAATTTTCATGATCAGTTCCTGCAGATGATTGGATTGACCCACACAAGTAAAAAGATTACTGACAAGGTTTGATTTGAATTGTGTAGAAGTTACTTTGAATAAATCTTTGTTGTTTTGCTTGAGAAGTTATTTTATTTATGAGGTTGCTGTGAGCTTATTGTTGTCACTTTCACCAGGGAAACTTAAATTATGTGTGCCTGTATAATTTAACATAAATCCTGAACACAAATATTAACATCAAATAAATATTCAGTTTCAAATACCCTGGTTATTCAGAAAAGAAGAAAAAAGCTGTTAAATACATATTTGAAGCTGATGATAACGGCTGATAAATGAAAGTTGCAGCTTCTTAAGTTTCTCTCCTTCTAATTTTTGTAGATTTATTTCTGCTCGCGCATCCAGTTTTGTCCCCTCATCTAATTTATTTACATTTTCACCTGCAGGCGAGGCGAATAACAGCTGCTGTTGGAGGTCCAAGGTGCAAAGATGATTTCTTTTATTGGCGCCAACTGATATGGAAATACAGTTTCCTCCTCACTGTTCACCTTTTCATTTAGATTTTGTCCATCAATAGCCTGTCAGTTCCAGCCTGTACTCACTTGCACATGAAAAAAAAAACAAAAAAAAAAAAGTCACAACGATAACATCTAAGGAGCCTTTTCGTGACAAAAGAGCTTTGATTCCCTCACCCATAATACTTTGAAAGGGATGCCTATTCCTGTCTTCCATTTATGTGCATCTCTGTGATGAGGGCAGCTGAATGCCACACACCCACACACACACACACACACACACACACAGGCAGACAGACACAAAATAAAAAATAAAGTCAAAGCCTGCCCTGATTGCTAGCTTGATTACTTTCATTGATGTGGATGACAAATCGGCATGGTGGCAAGGCTGGCAAACCAGAAAAGGCAGCGGGGCACCAGACTGAAAGGCCTGGGAAGCACTCCTGCATGTCTTTAATTAACATGTGTGTGTCAAGGGCCACTCTGAACACGGTCGCATTGTGCTAAAGTAAATTAGAAAAAAATACAGTCGCATCGGAAAATACATTTGAAGGCTCACGTTGGGCTGTAAATAAGCAGCTTTCATGTGACAGACGCTGCTTCTCTTCCTGCAGAGACATTAGTTTTTCATTTCTGTGTGAAAATAAATGTATATGTAGTAAATGAGCAGAGGTGAAGTGGTGCTGTGCTCTTTGTAGTCATAATGACACTGATACAGTTGCTTAGCACTACTGCGTCACTTCTGATACTGTAACTCATACTTTAACACTTGGATGTCTATTTTCTTTCACTATAAAGCCCCTTTAACTTTTGGTAGGTTTCAGTGGACCATCTGTTATTGCATACTGGTCATAATTCAAAACTGACTGTATTATAATTCAGCATATTCACAATCGCATTCTGGCAAGCAAGAGCAACAGTTGAGGATATCTTCTAATATCATTTGTGACACCGATGGGATTCACATTACTGAAATCCACAATGCGTTCGTGAGAAGTTCCAACTTTAATTTAAGATTGAATTACATTATGACTTGTAAGAATTAAGCATTCAGCCGTATGGAGAATCTAAAGAGAGATATGTGAGGAAGCTCTGAATTAAAGATATCTTTAATTAAAATTATTACAAGTAAAAAGTGGATATCGTATCTATAGCAGATATCACTAATTGTACTCTCCATAAAACTCAATGGTTAATTCTTACCAGGCAGAACGTGATTAGAAGTTATCTTGAATTAGAGTGTTGACTAGTAATAAATGACTGTAGATATGTTTATGTGAGGAGATGTTAAAAGCTGCGTGAAACTGCCAGTAGTCGTTATTCAGTGTACTGTCTGTTTTTTCTGCTAAAAAGTGAGATGTGGGTTGGACTCAAACAGTGCAGTGTGCAGTAACTTTTAGCAGCACAGTATGCATTTCCTGCCAGAGCCTCTTGTGCACCACAGGCTATGAGTTCATTATGTTTCAGGATTATATTAAGCACATCCCAGCGAATGAATAAATGTAACACCCACACTCATGTTAGCTTTTGACCTCATGTAGAAATACTGACAGAATTATGAATGATTAATTTAATAAATGCTTGGATCAGAACTGAAAAAAAAAATGTGTGTATATGCATGTATATATATACACACCATTTTTCACCTTTTGAGATGTTGACTAAAATGATTAAGCTCCATTTCTATGAAAATCCAAATTCATTTTCCACACATGGAAACAGAGCCATTATCTCTTCGCTGTTATGAGTCAGCGAGCAGGTGCAGATATGAGCTGCCGCTGTCTGATGGAGACAAAGTGTATAAATGGCAGTCAGAATACAGAAAATCATTCCTGACTTTGATTGAAAGCCGATTCTCTTATGTGAACAGTCGCCACGTCAGGGAGGGAGCAGCGAACCCTGCCTTATCCCTGCTGAAAACTGCCTCTCTGCACTTTCATATTTATCCGCTAAAAAAAAAGCTACCCTGCACTTGCTTTGTACCTGCTGTCAAGCTATCACACCCGTCTTTGGGTAGGCTTAACAGTCTATTAAACAGCCTTTTTGACAAATTTCAAATCGGCTTATTTGAGACAGAAAATATAATTTCTTAGTATTTCTTTTTTTTTTCTCATAAAAATAAATCAATTACAAACACTGTTCCTTTTTATTCTTTAAAGTGGCACTTTAACTTAGCAGCCAGATTAACTGCG
>JBAJHX010000046.1:15009923-15049385 GCA_037176925.1 Amniataba percoides | reverse complement strand
AAAATAAATCAATTACAAACACTGTTCCTTTTTATTCTTTAAAGTGGCACTTTAACTTAGCAGCCAGATTAACTGCGCAGACTTCAACTATTTCAAGTGCTTCACCTTCAACTGCTTTCATTTCTTACACTTCAACGGGCACTTACAGGGCTGAAATTCAAAACTGAAAAATCCTCCCAGGAGTCAAACCTTCAGCTGATTTCAACTGCTTTTAATCTCAGACCCCTCAACTCCTTTCAGAGCTTAAATATCAACTTCAATTCCTTTTGGTGTTTCATCTTGGAAAGTATTCACATTTTAAGTTGTTTGCATGTGCTGTGTACAGTGTAAACAACAAATTAAGCATTTTAAAGTTTCATGCTTTATTATAATTTAAGAAACTGGAGAATACAAATGGATGCTGAACACTCAACAATCAGCTTTTTAACTGTCCATTACTGCAAAATACCTGTGTAAAATCCCTCTGCTGTGTGGAAACACTTTCAGGTTAGCCAAATATATCAAACTAATCTCCAGTAATGACAAGAGTCAAAATGCATCCAAATGGCATTTTGAATCAGCTTATTCGGCACAGAAAATAGAATATGCTTATTTCATTTTGTACAATAAATGAAAATTTAATTTATTTTTCGATAAAAATCAAAGTCTTTTTTCCTCTTAAAGTGACACTTCAATGCTGTCACTACCTATACTCTGTAGGTAAGTGTAATGCTTAGCACAGCAGACTGCCACACTTGTCTCTAGTGATGACAGGAGCCTCCACAATGAGCTGAAAATGGCATATAAAACTCAGTTACTTGAGGGAGTAAGAGCTAAAAAAGGAAAATGTCTCCAATACCAACGCCAATATCTGTTTGCTTGAGAAAGTTTCCATCTGGCAAAGTAAATAACTTACAGTTATTATGGGAAAATAGACTCATTAAGTGCAAATGAGTCAGAAAACAATACAGCTGCTCAAAAAAATATACATGCGGCTTTGTTGGTGAGATGCTAGAAATATCTGTTTCTGTTAAATCTCTTAAATTGCCTCACAAATTGCAAAAAGGTTTATGCTTTTATAAACAGTATGTCTTTGTGCTGGGATCTGCCTCATCTCAGTGGCTTCATATGGCAGTAATCCCAACTAATACACAGCACGTAATTATGGTAATTTTTTATGTTTAAATACACACAAGTGTGCGCTTACATGTACAGTATTTAATTAGATGTGGCAAAAAGCATAGTGATTTATATAAAAAACAAAGACATAAATATATAGAAAAAGTCAGGTTATAACTGCAAATGACATAATATACTAAAAAAAAAATAAAGACATCATTTATTAAATCTACCACTGTGAGGATAAGCCTGTGTGTGCAGATCCCATACATTTGCACGCAGCTGTGTGAAAACAGCTAATAGTTTCTCCATGGTGATGGCTAATTCCCCATCTCCCAACTTGAAATGAAAGAGGGGATGCTCAGCCGTGGAGCCTCTCTCCGAGCACGGCACCATGGCTACTCACCAGAACATGGCCGAGTGAATAGATGAAAAGCCAAGCATGTCGAGAGCTCATGTCAGTGACAGCTGCACCGAAGCCCCCCCCCCCCGCCTGCATTTTTAGCTCTTTTCTTCAGAGCAGAATGACCCTTATGCCGTCCCTTTTCTTCATTTGAGCCTCATGTATGTTTTATTTTAACAGTTCGAGTCTGAGCTCCCCGCCGGCTTTGCACGTATTAATCGTCCAGTAATAACCCCAGTTCACTGGCAAATTCATGCTTTCTGTCAGATTTAACAAAACTATAGTGTGTGATTTACACTGTGGGAGGGAGTGTTAGAGCATGTGCTGGTTTTTGAATCCTTGTCTGAGCGTACTATTGTCAGTGCTACACATTTTATTTTTGGGTTGTGTGTAAAATGTGTTGTACTACCTTTTCTCGCAGAGACCCCGTTAAACCCCGCCGTTTGAGCTGCTCTGCAAAATATCTTGAGGGCGATTGTTGATTAAGAGCTCTTGAACAGCGGCAGAGGCTGTTTTTTGTGTTCTGGATCCAGTGTTGCTCACAGGTTGCCTGTAGGTATGGACTTTTGTATCCATTTTGGATTGTGCACAGTCCATTGAATAGGAGAAATTGTTCTCTCCTCGAGAGAGATGCAAGTACAAAGCCTGAAACGTGCATCTTGGGGCTTCAGCATTTTTATTTTTATTTATTCGCTTGTTTTATTTGGGGGCCGCTATATTTTCCTACTTGCAGCGTTGCAAAGCACTTTCAGAGCCAAACCAAATCGGCGTAAAAAAGAAACAAAACAGAATTACAGACTCTCCAACAGTTTTCATGTACCGTAAAGTGGCAAAAGTGAGGATTCAAATGCTCGCACAATCTGAACACCTTGTACGTGCTTGTGGTGATGGGACAAGCATGTATCAGCGGATTGTTATGGGCTCTTTTATGATGTTTTTTTTCACCCTTCTCCCTCGCTACAAGGTAAACAAGCAAACACAAAGCTAACAGGCTGGTCCCCGGAGAACTGCCTGCATACAAAGCGATGATAAGTGTCAGCGCTGATTTCAGAAGGGTTCGTGTTCAGATCCCACCCTTCCTTCACAATCCCTGGGAGTGCCTTTGAGCTGCAGCGCCGTGCTGCACGCTGCGTTACACTCACCTCAAGGGAAGCAAAGAAAAGAATTACAGAGGAGTCTTTACGTTTTTGCAAGTGAAGCAACTATGGTGCTCAGTAAAAGTAATAAGAGTTGAAACTTCAAATACCACCTGGAAATGAGCAGCGACGGTTTTAAAATGGGTTAGATTAATGAGAGGGAAGAGTATTTGACCAGGGTATACTTTTAATAAGGCTTGCCAAGCTATACATATTTTATGTAGCCCTCAGTGTTGATGAGATTTAGAGATGGGGATATGTGGAGGCAGTTGCTGCACTGTTGTGTGTCCTTCCACTGCCAGCCAGACAGTGGGAAATGGAGCAAGCCAAACAATTCAGTGAAAAGACCACATAGTGTGTTTGACCCTTGACCCGGCTTGCATGCCTTGTGGCCTGTCAGCTTTGTCCTTCTTGTCCATGGCATTTACCGGAAACAAACCGACACGGATGGCTTCCTCAAGATTAAATGTTGACTCTCCACGGCTGACAATTTACCTCAAGTTTGCTCCCCGACAGCAGGAGATGCTGAATAAACACGGTGAGCTATATAAGAGAGGCGGCATATGCACGCTGAGGCTTGAGGACATAGCCAATGCAATCATCATACCCCAAACAGCATCCATCAGCCCGCTGATGGATTCCATTAATAAAAGACCTTTGGTGTTGTATCCTCTGTTCAGCATGTACTCCTTCAGTGCAACCAATATAATATTGACCTAATCATTCTCCACCCCTGCAGCGCTGGCTTGGAACCTGAAATACCATTGTTATTTATCCCATAATGAGATGTTGACATTTACAGATAAATTGAAGGAAGAGTTTCAACAATAATCCTGTGTGAGTGCATTGTAATATAAAAAGAAATAGCTTTTGTCATTGCTGTACACAATAAACAAGAGCAGCCGGCACTTAATTGAAAAGCAGCGAACAAAATGTTCTCACACTCAGACGTTTGTTCTGTTTTGACAGTAAAGTACAGTCGTAACAATAAAAAACTAAATTAAATTGGTCAAATATAATTGCCTCCCTAAACTGTTTCTTCTTACAGTAATACAGTCACTGTGTGTTTGTGTGCTCTTGGTGTGGTAAGGATGTTGAAAACCGCATTGTGTCAAGTGGTCCCGATGAAGCACTAGATGACTTTAGGAGGGAGAGCTGGCCTTTGCCCTGACTGTTTTCATTAGCGATAGTTAGCTGCTAACCTCAACTGAGGATCATTAAGAGCACAGATCTCCTGAACCCAAAAGTCACGCCATCCAAGAGGAACACGTGCCGGCGGACTTGTTCTAAGCCTTACCCGTCTGAGGTCGGAAGAAATTCACGTTTGAACGCGAAATTCTCCGGCTGTCGTCATTTCAGCTGATTGACGAGCGGATTCAATGCGATTTCAATCTGGCTGCTGAAGAGTTTATCAGCTCATCACCTTTGCATGGAAACTGGAGTGGCCATTAGAGTTGCACTTTGCATGTGCCTGGTTTAAAATAGCATCTCCTGATGTGTATTGGCCACAACATCAGAGCAAAAACAAGAGCTGTGTTTGAATTTCCAGTGATTCAGCACTGTTTGTGTTTTTAGGGACATAACCCAGACTACAAAAGCCTTCTGTACATATTTGCTTTAAAAATGTAGTAAAAGGTGGAAGATATTTGCCTCATTTTTAGAGAAGGAAATACATCATTTGGTGAATCATTGTTTCTCTGATATAGACATTAAGTATCATTAACATTAGCTGTGGCTGGGTTTCATGTGAGAATGAAGTTATTATCACCAGATGTTTTTTATTGGGATTTTTGTTTGATTATTTGTAGCAAGTGGCAGTGTTATCTGCAATATTTTATTTCATTTCCTTATTTGTCAGGAAATGCAAGTCATCTACTGATTCAAGAGATGTGATTGCATTTCCTGTTGGGATGAAAGAGCATACTTGGTGAAGATTGTGCAATTTTTTTAGGAATAAAATTTCATGGCAGAGCCAAGGAGTGGAGACTATCTCCATAATGACCGGGTTATGTTCATTCAGAATAGTCTGGGAAATCACAAGTGTTTATAGTTGTTCTAAATCTCCAGACTCAAAGATTGAGTGAAATTTCTGCTGTCGTAAAGCAGGGAAAATTCAATTTTTCTATTATATTAAGACATTTATAGTGTTGCACTTAACTGTACCCATTAAAAGTAAGAGAGAGAGAGAGAGAGAGAGAGAGAGAGAGAGAGAGAGAGAGAGAGAGAGAGAGTTCACTTCCTGACTTCTTACCACCCCTTGTGAAGCAGGTGTAAATGTCGGGTCATTGGTCTTGGAAAAGGTACACAGCCCCCCTGTAACTTGACATTGGACTCATACAGGGAAAGGGGGTTCCTGAAGCCATTCAACCATCAGTCAAGCAATGTCAAGTGTATTTGCCCCTTTAGGACTTTCTTGCTTTCTTTGCTGACGATGTAGGCCTGTTGTCCTCACAATGTAGCTTACACACCTTGCATTGTTTTGCAGCTTAAAAAGTAAAAAATGCCAGAGATGTGGGTCCGCAGCGCAATACTTTTAAGGTTGTAGTGTTTCCCCTGTGGTACATGATACTTGAAAATGTGTTTCAGTGCAGTTGGCTTGAGACTTGACTTGTGAGTAAGTAGGAAAAGCAACTACCTGAAAAGAGCAGTTTTAACAGATAAAGAGATTTATATGCTCCACCTAGTCCCTCCTGATTTTTTTCTGCAGACATCAAGATTCAAAACATTTGGGACATTAAGAACGCTACTGAAGTGCAGATATTACAGGTTCAATTGAAGCTTTATTCTCTACACCTTTAACACCAAATATTAAGAATCGGGGGGGGGAAAAACTACTAAAAGCTTGCTCTGCAGGCGTTGCTGTTAATTGAGGTGTTTTGTCACGCTGGAGGTGATGGAGGTAAGACAGAAATATGCACTCTGCTAAATGCTGACAGTTGCAAATGGTCCATCTGTCCATCTTTGAATACCAACAATGGCCTTCCCCTAAGATATATGGCAGTTTCTGTGATCACTCTGATGTTAAGCACACTGAAGGGGTTGATGGCCACCAGACAGCTTTGACTTCAAACATTACTCAAGGTTGGTTACGGGCTTCAAGTGTTCTTTTTTTAGCGCTGTTCAAGGATTTTTTTGGAGTCGTACTTTGTGGAGGGGTCTTGAAGTCATCTTTACACTCATGGCTCGTTCTCCTGAGATTAAAACTCTACCATAAGCAGAAGGTTGTTGTAGTGTCTACACAGGTTCAGTGATAAAAACGTATCTTGTCTGACTTCTTTGTTGCGTATCTGTCAACATTTTAACAGCTCCTATTAATATTCTAGCTACTCCAAGAGACAAAACTTGAATTTCATATTGGTACTGCACATACTTTGAGCTAAAAAGGATTTGATTTGAAAATATGAACTTGACCTTATTTGGTGTGACAGTAGTTTTAGATAGCAATGGCTTAGATGGCCATTAAAAAGGACTGATCTGACAGCGTGGTTTGGTCTATGATCCCTCTGCTACTGATTCTCAGAAGGCTTATTAAACCTGTAGAATCCATTTTGCTATGCATTTTGCTTTATGATGCCTTGTAATGCAGATGGCAATGAGATATTAGATAGAAAGCATTCATGTCTACCAAGCCATTTATACTCCTTTTATTCAGCTTTCACAAAGTATAGCATTCACTCATTACTGTTTGAATACAGATTCTTCTCTGCCTACAGGCAAAGAAGAACCTAAATCAGATGTTATTTGAGAAAATATGTCATACAATACAGGGCGTCCACTCTATCTGAGATATTTCTGCATGAAATGTTTCTAAGAACTGCTTCATGAAGCATATCTTAAAATGGGAAGATTTTCATCCCCATTTTCCAAATGACAGATTTCTGGATAGACACTAAGTAAAACACAAAAATCCATTTGGGGAATGGAGCTGAGTTTTTAATGGAAAATTGCTAGTTTGATAATTTGTAATGACCATCGCATTAGTTAGCAAGTCACAGTGGCACAATTTCATCTCATTCCATTACTAGGAAAATGCAAATCATTATGGGATTTTTGTAACATCATTAATTCATGAATAAATGGCGCATGTTTTGATCTTTTGATCTGATTCGAATGTTTGTCCAATAAACATGACATTTATTTGCTTCTCTCGTGTGTTTGGTGTACATATTAGGAAACACATGACAGGGAAAAACACATGGTGTAAATATTGAATATTTCATCCAACATTTACGTATTTTAGCAGTATGTAATTTGCTACATTTGTACATGAAATTAAATGAGCTACATGAAATGTATTGAAATAGAGCCCACAATTTCCAGCTTATTCAATTTAGCGTTTTATCTCTGAGTAGGTGATCTGAAGTATCAATCTCACTTCATTATTTAATCATTGGTAGTTGAGCAGTGCTTTAAGGCGGAAGCCTTCAAGTCATTCTTTATTAAGTCCAGCATCACAACTAAAATATTTAAGCTATTTTCTCTCCACTACATTATTTACTTTCTTATATGGCCACCTTTACCCTGATGTTCCTTTTTCTTCCAACAGCTACACTCGGATGTGGACAAAGGAGACGGCAAGGTGAAGTATGTGCTATCTGGCGAGGGCGCAACCTCCATCTTCACCATTGATGAGAACACGGGGGACATCCACGCCACGAAACGCCTTGATCGGGAGGCACAAGCCTACTACACCCTCCAAGCTCAAGCTGTCGACCGACTCACCAATTTACCTGTGGAGCCCAGGTCTGAATTTGTGGTCAAGGTCCAGGACATCAATGATAATGAGCCAAAGTTTCTTGATGGACCATATTTGGCAGGGGTGCCAGAGATGTCACCATTAGGTAAGCCTACCAATTTGTCTTTAATATAAGCCCACAACTGTTTTCCCTTTTCCCCTATATTTTCCCCCTATTCCATTCCATCCTCTTCTGCTCTCTCTCACTCTGCGACTTTCTCTTTGACGTGCCCTCGCTCCAATATCTGCATTTGATAATTTTCCACCTCAGTGAATTTGTCTTCATCTCGCTCAGTCTTCAGGTCATGGAGGGGAATTGGAAAGTTTGCAACATTAATTCAAATCCAGCGCTTTTGCTTCGTACTACTCGATATGTGTTATTTAAACTGCATTAAGTTCTCGTATATGGACTCCACATCAGTTGAGGTCCAGGTTAAACAACTTCGGGCAACTTTTAGCCAGAGCATGCAGATTTCTTGGCTTTTGTTCTCCTCACTAATACTGTATGCTAATTAATAAGTCCATGGACTTTTCTTCTCTTGTGGTCTTTGAGCTTTCAAATTCCCTCAATTCACTTTTTGAAAGTGTGATGATGTACAAAGATTGAACTACGAGGATGCCCCTGGAACTTTGGACAAGGCAAGGCAATTTATTCATGTGGCACATTTAGAAATTCAAAGCATCTCACAAAAGACATTGAGGGTAAAATAAGAGAATGAAAAAGTGAAAACAAATCAGGAGTCACAGACGAAAGATGAAATGAAAGAACTCAGCAAGTTTTGAAAGAGAAAAAAACCTAATTATGAGCAGTGATGAACAGATGGGTTTTTAGCCTTGATTTGAAGTCTATGTGTAGCACAGTAGCTGAAAGCAGTTTCAGCATGGTTTGTTTTAAACCTAACAATAAGCAGTGTGTCACATCGCCTGAGAGGTCTATCAAGTTCATATTGTGGGTGGAAATCAGAATAATATAAATTTAATAGAGACCAATGTTATAAAATCACTCAACACTTGTTACTAACTTTGGGGATAGCAGTGCTTTGAGCTAAATGCTTATGCCACGCTATTTTATAATGGTATTCTCCATCTTATTTTAACATATCAGCATGCAATTATTTGCTCATTAGTGGTAAACCCAAAGTACAGCTGAGACTCTTGTGAATGTCATTCATTTTGCACCTATTTTGTCACAAAGCAATGTATTATGGACAAATGAATATTCTGATCTGATGACGGCACCAGACTAAATAATCACCACAGTCTTGACAAATTATCTTGAGGGGATCGTGAATGTTAAAAAAAACAAAAGGAATCCATTTGGACCTATAGCGGTGCGCCAACAGGCCCCACTGCCCTTTATAAAGCCACTCCACAAGTATGGCTACGACATTATCCGGCTGTGGCTGTCTGTTAATATTCTGTTGATCATATTAGCATTTATTACTGCAGATATTTCTTTTATCTGCCTGTTTTTTAAGCACGATCCTGGAGGAAGCAATCATATCAAACCCTGTTTTTAACAGGCTGCTTCGTGCTGCATGGTCAAGATTACCCCCGAGGTTTCTGAACGGGTCACGCTCAAGCTCAAAATGCAAGTAAATGCAAATGAGCCACAACAACATCCTAAGGCTTTTCAACTTAGCAGGTGTATGAGAAACACAGCTGGAGCGAGAGAGAGTGACATCCATATTGATAAGCTGTGGTCTGTGTGCTCTTTATATGGAACTTAGCATAACCTTTAATATATTTCACTTCATTTTTAAGGGTTTGTTTTCTTCTCTCTCAATGTAAATTTGTTCCACTTTACCATGAATGCAATAAAATGATACATTTTTACCAACAAGAAATGGGTGTTTCTTAGCATAAAGTGCTGTCAATATGCTATTTCATGGTGTTTTTTAAGTCAGTGTTTTGTAATGTGAAGTCTGATGTGCCTTAATTTACATATTTATCGCCTCACATATGCCAGCGCAGACCTCCAGGCTCAGAAATGTTGATGAGTGACGCAAAACTGACTCAAGCAAACTTAAGGTCTGAATCAGGCTTGAAGGCCACAGGCATGTTTTTCACAAATTGGGCTCAGAGTTCACACTAGCTGGTACTCGCAGGTAGCGCTCTGCTGAAAATGTCTCTTAAAAAAAACGTCTGATCCAGACAAACACATTTCTGTCCATCCATTAAACGGGCATCCTTAACCTCCTCCTGCTCCTTCGAGGGTTCCCAAGGCGCTCCCAGGCATGCTGGGAGCTGTGGTCTAATCACAAGCGAGCCATGACTGATGGGATGGAGACAGAAATTAACTTGGGTGTCCGCTGACAGAAAACACACACACAAAGTCTGAGATCATTTTGAACCTAAACACAACTGTATGTGCGCTAATGAATTACAGTAATTTTCCTTTTAGGTATTCCTTTTTTTTCTTGACACAATGTGTTCTCTGAGAGGAAAAAAAGTAAATTATGTACATAAATGGGAATGAATTTGTTAGGCACATCCTTTCTGATAATGAGTTGTTATTCAGTCTACAGATTGGACAATAGCAATCAGTCCTGTCACACTGTTGAAAAGATTAGAAGTAAAAGTAGATTAGTCAGTCAGTTCATATTAAATTGGTCACACAATCGACATAACTTTGCTCCAAAAATGCAAGATGAGGCACAACAGGCATCATAATAATTTATAAAACTATGTATCAACTACATATCTCTTCTTTTTTAGTTATTCAATTAAACAGATTAATATTATACTACCAACATGTTCTGGTACCAGTCTGTAGATGCACTGCACTTTTTTAGAGAACTGAGCAAGTCTTTTCTCAAGCAAAGCAAAAGATCTGAGAAGTTGCCATAAGAGTGTTTGGTTTCATTGGGAATTTATGAATCTGTATTTACACCAGGAACTTTCATTGAATTTTAAAAGAGAGTGTGATCTGCTTTCACAGGGTCAGATGACTGAAACACTGTTTGGTGGGATTGTTAGTGATCAGGTGAGAAGTGGAGAAAAATGTGTTTGTGAGTGTTTGAGGGGGCCTGATCTGTAGTTTTGAATGCATTTTTTTTGTTGTTTGTTTTTAATGTTTAAAGGGGCCACGTTTAAAATAAATCTGGACCACTGGGCAGCTAAAACAAGCTGTGAACACAACACCAACATGGCTAACTGGTTAAAAGAATGAAATTTCAGGCCATGTGCTGGATGTAAGTCCAACACTTACCCCCCACCAACTCCTGAGGGGAATATCTGTGCCTTTAGCTGTTAAATGATCCACTCTTCACCAAGTCGTCGCTAACTGTGTCGATCAGAGGTTTGATGCTGAGCTTTAGAGCTTTTTTTTTTTTTTTTTTTTTTTTTAAATACGACTCTTTAAAGGCAGTAGGAGTAAAGAAAAAGAGAAAATCCGCAGGCCAGAAAACCAAAACAAAGAGCTCTCTCTCAGTCTTCCTCGCAGCCACTTCAAATTTCATGTCTCTACCAGCACGGAGAACGAAAGCACAGTTGCACCCCTTCAACCAATAAACACAAACAGCTGAAAGCTTAGTGGTCGCACCTCAAACACGCGTGGCGCCATGCAGATGGAAATGGGTGAAAACAAAAGGTGTTTACGTTTTTTCTTCTGAACCCTCAAAGTCGAAATGAAGAATTTTCAGCAGGCACGCAGCGGCAGTGGGAGTCGTTCCAAGGGAAGCGGTGCTTTGCTTACTACACAGCCACGGAGATCTCTGAAGGATTACACAGCCGACTGTCAACGGGGGGTACAGAGCTCAGGCTTAAGGAACCAGAGGATTAGAGTACAAGGGCTCGGAGTCCCGTGTCCAACCCCAGATAAGACAGCAACTCGGCACATCAACCGCAGAGGAGGATGCGTTTGCGCCACGAGCGCCGAGACGCGGGGTCACCCTCAGCACTTTATTTACCCCACCAGCCCGTGTGAAGGTCTCCGTCGCGAGTTGAACAACAGGAGAAAAATGCGTCGCCTCTCTTTGTAAATATCTGCTCAAAGCAATTATCAAGGCAGTAAAGAGCAGGGAAGGGCCAAGCACCTCTTGTCCTCAATAATTCCTTTATAGATGTCTTTAAATCATTAATGGTCACAGCTCTGCACCGCTGATGAATGAGTTCAATTTAGAGGAAATCATGAATTTAATTAATTAAAGTAATTAGAGGCAGTGCTCGTCCGTACACACGGAGACCTTATGGCCCGGGGATCTCTGAAGGCTGTTGTCTTAATCACGACAGGGATGTCAAATAAAAGACAGGGGAAGCTCGAGGACAGTTGGGAGGTGTGACAATCGCGGGGCCCGGCTCTCTCCCGCCGCACAGCGAAGGGCCAAAGGAGCAGTTTGAGGGCTCATTACAAGCATAGAGAATGTAATGTCAACCCAAGGCCACAGCTCTTGAATTTACTACTCTGCCGGTCCTATATCCAGCTGTCATTGTTCCTGTCTAATTCATGAGAGCGGAGATCAAGGATGGGGTAGTCATTTAATTCTGGAAATGAAAAAGGTGTTCCGGTTTAGCCAAAGTTGATCCAAATTATCTTTTTTTTTTTTTTTCTCTGTCGGCAGCAGAGGTGTGGTGTCTTTTTGATTCCTCTTTGCATTGTGGGTGATAAATAAACTTTCTTTATGCATACAGCTCGGCCATAACATTTGTCTTTAAGAAAATATGTAAAAATGGAGATTACTGAGGTCTTAGTGATGGTTGGTGTTCTCCTGTATATTAAAAGGCTTTTCTGTTAAAATTACTTACTCCTTAATGAGGGGGCCCGAATATTAGAAACACGTGTGAATACAATGCATCCAAGTACAACAGCATCACCAGCTATGACCTCAGCGCTGAGACATATAAATGAATTAACACTTCGATGGCAGGACATTACAGGCACCATAAATACGGACTTTATGACAGAACAGTTGGACTGCGTTGTGCAGTCGTACCTGCTAAAGCGTCCCCTGGACGTTTAAAACACACATCCGAAACAGCAGGCAGTTAGTAACTTTCTTTAAAAGTGCCGTGATTCATTTTCACTTGGCGACTGCAAATAAATGTGAATTGAACTCGAAGCAATAATCCCCGCTTAGCTGAAACAGCGGGGAGCAGGTGTGAATGTGCATGAGTAGAATCAACTTAATCAACGGTGGCAGCTTTGAATACTCATGAAGGCATTCCAAAAACTTACTGGGCTTAGACTGAATGTTTTAATATTTTGATTAGTTTTTTTTTTTATGTATCCATGTATCCAAATCACAGATTGGATTTCAAATTCGTTCCCCTCCAGTCGCATGAAAATGTATTTGTACATGCAGATGATGGCCCTCCATTTAAAAACACATGCAGTTTGTATTCATAAAAATATAAATAAATAAAAAAGTTAGAAGTCACATTCTGGGTCACACGCCTCAAAACAAATTTGCATTGCGAGCGCGCGCTCAGAAATGCATATTGTTCTTGACAGTCAGATGCGGCCTGTATATGCAAGAAGAATACCTGTCTCCCATTCAGATTAAGCATGCCACATTTATTTTCATTACTGGCAGATGACAGTTGCTCACCCAAGATGCCGAATTGATTAGGAAACCTGTTTTGTACACAGCTGCGGGGGGAATAAATTAAAAAAAAAAATCAGAGGATCGGATCCATCACGTCAATGAAGATGGACAAATATTGAAGGGACACCGACAGGGCAAATTGAGTAGCAGATGACAGCCTCGTGGTGCAGAAAGAATCTATTCAGGGTGTTTTTTTTTTCTTTTTTTGACATGGCTTCGGCTGGTTTTACCTTTCATGCTGAAAATATTGTCAGAGCAGGGCGCTTGTTGGACTCACTGGGCAAACAACCTGTAGAAGACGCTAAAAAAAAGAAATAAACCCCTAAAAGCTGCGCTCCGTCCGGGTCCATATTGAATGTTAATTTACAGCCTCGTCTGCCGAGCGCCGCGTGAAGTGATTTTAACTATCAACCTGTAATAGAGATTTAGACGTCGCCTGAGTTCTCTTTCATACAGCCATCCTTTGACCTTGGTGTTTTAAACTACCTGTAATATAACCTGTCATGACTAAGAGGTGATGATATAATCTAGGTGTCCTTCTCCAACCGGCCCGGTGATAACTTCTCCCGCTTTTTTTTCCCCCCTTTCCTATTATATTGTTCACATCAAGGGCCAGAGCCTGTTAATTCTGCTTTACGGCCAGAATGGAGGACTCTAATCTTCAATTTCCGTGATCACTTCATTCTGTAAAAGCCAGTAAAATACATCTCATGTTGGAAAGTGAGATTTTTATTGGGATGTTTTCCTCAAAGTAAAATATCGCCAACTTGTAAGGCAGCACTTTCTGTCAGATGCTACAATATAAGCGCAAGCCAAGGCAGATTTGTGCAGCTGGCAATTAAAGTGAAATATTCAAGCGTACACCAGCTGTGCATGTGACCGACTGGAAGAGGCGCATTCGTCGTGGAGGGAGGGAAAAAAAAAAAAAAAAAAAAAGCTTTTTCAAGGTTATTCCAACATTGTCTACTGTTGATGATTTCACCGCCGAGTTTGTAGTAGGCGTCAGCTTTAAGACCAACACTGACGTACAGTCTGACAGCGAAAAAATAGCCCCGACCACGATGCTTGTTTCTGATCATTTCACAATTAAATGGCTTTTCCTGCTGATTATCAGTTGGGTATCAGGTTTTTTGACATAAAATGACTTTGCCTGACAGGAGCCCGGTCGGAGCAACAAGGCTCATTTATGCCGTAATGAATGACCCATTGAAGCTGATTGGCACTGATTGTCGCTGATTATGTTTTCTCTGTGAAATCTTCAAACGCCTCTCCGGCTTACCTTCCGATGCCACGGCTGTCAGCTCAAGTCACGTCAGCCGCGTTCTCGCCGGTACATTTTATAAAAGGAGCGCGTACGGAGTCGTGTCTGATGTCTTCCTCTCTGCCTCGGAGGGAGAGTGGGAGAGGACAATACAGTACTGCACGCAGGAACAACAGTTGTCAGTTGTCAGCAGAGTTCACAGTCGAGTTTGAAAACAAATTTCCTCTTTGTAAGCTGGGGGGGTGGAGAGGGGATTTGGGGAGATGCCGGGCACCAAAACAAAATCAGACTCTATATCTTGGGTTTTATCTGCAGCACTCCATCGCATAACGTCATTTTTTTTTCCCTCCCCTGAGACTGAGGTGATACGACTGCGGCAACAATCTCTTTACTGAATTAAGGCCTTAACACAAAGTGGTGCACTGTAATCACATTCCTTCCCTCCCCACCTTCAATCAAACCTTCGCTGATGTCGCTAACCGCCTTGTGTCAGGAGCAAATAGCCAGCAGATGGTGTCAGTTACGTTAGCATTTGGTATCAGCGGCATGAAATTTAAACGTAAATTAGGCTGAAAGTCACCGTTTGTATTCTCCTCGATTAAATGATTTCAAATGAAGGTGTTTTCAAGCGTTAGTCACAGCACATTGGGTTGATAATTAAAGGATCAGTCAGACATGTCAGAAGGTGTGAATGAAAGAAAATGTCTTATGCAAGCGAGATCATATGTAGTTTGTCATTTAAGGGTTTTGAACTTTAAGAGAGATGATTTTCACTTTATTGATGCACGATGCAGAAAAGAAGGGATAAATGGTGACCAGCCCAATTACCTTTATCCACAGTGAGGGTGTGTGTCAGAGGTAAACTAAAGACAAACTCAGGTTAATTCCAGGCCGAGTACATCCTCTTTGAATCGACACCTTGCATCTTTTTGGTTGGATAAAAAAAAAAACTTAGAGCATCCATCTGAGCGCAATACTTCATTAAACCAGAAAAGATCTGCCTCTGCACTTTGCACGAGCACCAGCATTTGACAAAGAATCCAAAAACAAACATCACTTATGATGTTTGTGCAAGAAAAGCGCTATCCTGCCTCTCGCCTTCAGATATCATTTTGTTTTGGGTTACCATCTGTGCACGATAACCACAATTTTAAGTGGAAAATAAGATAGTAAGAGGTATTAAAAAAAAGAGGGGGGTGGGGAAGAAAGGAAAAAATGTTCTCCCAGATGTACCTTTTCACATTTGTGTTAAATCTATTTCTATAAATCTAAATGGAGCTGTTTTAACCCTATTTAATGCAACACAAAGATGAGTCGAAAGTCAAAACTCTTCTAAAACCGAACTAAAGTTAGCAGTTTCAGGGATCAGTATGACAGTATGAGTATGGAGATACATAATAATTTAGTGTCCTCTTTGATGGGGGGGTGAAGTGCCTGTTAAACAGAGCACAGATTGTTTGCTGAACCAATTTGGCTGCCGAATTAGAATCAGCAGATTGAAGTCAGCAGAAAAAAAAAAGATGCTGCAAACCAATCCGTGGGAGGCAACTGGAAAACAGTGGCAGAGAAATGATCTCTGAAGGCTAGGAGTTCCACTTTAATCCCACCACAACGTCCCTGCAAACAACGGCGACCACTGAAAGTGTTATTTGTTTATCAGCGTCTGAGGCCGTGAGCCTGCACACAGCAAATGTCAGGTCTGTCTGTGCTGCTGAAGGTGCTTTAAACTCGGGCATTTTGCAACAAAAATAAAACTCAGCACAAAAAAAGTAAACACCAGTCCAAACAAAAGAAGACAGCATAATGACTAATGACTAATGAGATTATTTATCGCCTCAGAAGTTACATTTTCATCGCTTTCTCCCTTTTTTTTCTCCTCTCCTTTCAAACTGAAATGGTCACACGCTCTGTTGATACGATGACTGTTTCCACATTTAGCTCTGTTTGACTTGGCTTCTGGATGCCGTCTTGGAAACTAATGAAGGGCTGTCTGCCCACAGGAACCATGGTAGTGCAAGTGGCAGCCACAGATGCAGATGACCCAACATACGGGAACAGCGCCAGGGTCGTCTACAGCATCATCCACGGACAGCCGTACTTCTCTGTGGAGCCCAAGACAGGTTGGTACGACATCTATCCGACACAAGCGCTGATGCTATAATGGCCACAATTTGTTTTTTAAAGCCCCAGAAAAAAACATTTTCTCCATCAGCTTGTTGCACGGTGATGGATGATCCTTTATAATTACAATTATCTGCCAAAGTTGGGCCATTTTAATTATTTCACAGGATTTATGAATCTGTATTTGTGTTTTTTGTCTGTCCCCTTCTCACTAGTTTGAACCAGGCTTGTCAAGTGATATTTCTCATGACAAGATTCAGTTCCTAAGGATTACGTAACTTGCGATGAACAGCTGCCCCCGTGGCCACAAGTTGCAATAAAAGGGGGGCATGCAATTTGTATTTGATGGGTACATCTGGTTAACATGTTCAGCTTTTGTTGTTGGAAGAGCGCAAATTCAAATCCATCTTTATTACCCGGGTCATAATTAAAGGTGGTGCTGTGCTGGGCAGTGAGTGAAAGCATTGAAATATGAATCTGCGACATGATGTAATGCGATGTAACAGCGGAGAGCCAGTAAAGTCAGTGATGTCAACAACACAGCAGCATCTAACATTAGCTAACATAAGCTACCGGTCACACCACACCAGCAGACCCTCCCGAGAGTGCTGAACTGAGCAAGGGAGCATTGAATTACTTATGAATTCAGCTTTTTATTTATAAGAATTCGATTATGTTAGATTACTTCAGATGTTATATAGTGTGGTTTTAAGCGTATCACATACTGAGAACTGCTCCAGACTGGTGCCTTTGATGCTTAAAATAAAAACACCAGTGACACTTTTATTTACCATCAAATTAATCAAATTAAAGTGCAGAGCTTGAAATAATGCAGCCGACAACCAAATTCGATCAAGTATCGCCACTTGATGCAGTAAAGATAACGGCAATCAAATCAGAAAATAGACTGGGAAAAGAGCCGAAAAAAAAAGAGGGCGAAATCAGCTGCAAGATGAAATGTGAGGTAGTTTGTTGACTTGTGGGCCGTTTTATCCTGAGAAGTGCAGCGGCAGTCCTCGCTACGTCTTCATCGCTGGCTCATTAGCCACTGCCCTGCCGAGGCTCGGCTACTTCATGCAAAGCACTCTTGCAGGAAAACAGAAAAATATGAGCCATCCCATAATATGAGGCTTCATCCTCCGCTTCGAGAGCAACACATACACACATGCTGGGATTTTATGAATGTAGTTCTAATTCATGAACTGGTGAAAGCCACTGCAATGCAGGGATTTATGTTGTTTGTTTTTCACACTCAGGCAGACATAGAAATAGGAAGAATGCTCGACAAAAAAAAACTCCACGGTGACCTGTAAGGTTGACTGTAAACATTCAATAAGCCTAACCACCGGGAGAAAATGGGGTGTTCGAGAGAAATGAATGTATATTAAGAAAAGAAGTGACTTCATACTCTGTCGGCATTATGGATGGGGAGGAAAAAGATGTTGTGAGCATCAAAATTTCAGCACACTTAGCTGTGAAGTCAGAATTTCTATGTTGTTTTTCACTTTCTGGAGACCTTCAACTAATGAAGCCTCCCGCTGAAGCTTTCATTAGGGAACATTTCCATGTTTCCATGTTTTGGGGCACGCATTTACATGTTTTATACACTCTAAATGAAAAAGTTCCTCATGGATACCCTTTAAGCTCCGACAGTTCCACTGGGGCTTTCCTGGGGCTGTAAATCTTTGATTTTCTTAGAGACTAAGACTTCTGTGGGCTAATTAATGTGTTAAAATCCTGCAATCACCTTCCTTAAGATGAGTCTAGTTTGCCACTTGTGAATTTGTGCTTCTCTGTTCTTCTCAGTTCCTTCTGCCATTAAATTAGCTGGTGATCAAGCACCTGACACCCATGGATGTGTTTTAATTCAGTCCTTTTATTCATACTCATCTTAGGCTAAATTTGCTCTAAACCAGCCACATTATAAGTCTTTGTTTGTCTAAGACTAAATCAGAAAGCTATTTAACACTCAATGTTACAGCACACAATAATAAGATATCTTAGAGAAGATATATACACATATTCTTAAATTATCCCTAAAGCAATTCCCTCGTTGTCTTTTTAATGAACTGAGACTTGGACTGAGAGTAAATGACCTGTTTATCTTCTCTCCTCGGTGATATGCTGCTTGGAGCTTGGTCTTAATTTGACTAAATTGCTAAAGTGTCCCATTTGTCCGACCCCACAGATTCATTGTATTCGTTAAAATGAACTTCCACTGCAGTGCTGGTGTTAACTGACAGGACAAGCTAACAAGTGAAAGCTTAAATGACAGATATCATGATATTTAACTGTTTCACAGTGGTCACCAGCCATTTGGAAACACTAGTGCTTGGCAGGTAGCCTTCAATGGGTTTGATTATACTGCTTAAATCCTGTAAAACAGTGGGAGTAAGTCCAGTGTTCACTTTACTTTTAGCTCTGTTTTTGTTCTCCACCGACTCCTGAGGGAAATACCTGCCTTTTCAGCTGCTAAACACTCTACTATGTACACCAGCTGTCTTCTTCTTCCAAAACAAATTTCCCCTGTTCAAACAGCACAGATTCACTGTATTTGTACAAATTAAGTTCCAGCGCTTAGCATGGAGGAGCTGACACTTAAGAAGTGAAGTGCAAAAATGTCAACCGACGCCGCCTCTCTCATTCCTTTAACCGAGCTAAACAAATTGCTGCCGTTTTGCAGATGCTACGCGGGCTAATGAGGAGGCTCAGTGGGTTGGTGGTTTGATTTCTAAGCTGCTGCTGCTTCTCCTGTCCAAATATCAAAGTGTGTGTGCAAAACACTGAACTCAGCTACCGTATATGGAGAAAAAAAAAAAAGTCATCTTAAAAAAGTGATCTGCAGGTAAGCAGGAAAGTTGCTTTGTTTAGCTTTAAGTGTAAAACTTTAAGTTCTGTAGGACAACGGCTTGTTTATTAACCTGTCAAACTAGCTACACACACACACACCCCTAAATGTGCACCCAGATACAGCCTTTGGGCCCCTGCCAGCACCTCGGCTCTCTGCTGCCCATCTCTGCCTGACCACGACTGATTATACTTGGCTCTCTTTCCGTCCACGTAGAAGGTGATTGGATCTCCTGGTTATGAGATGCAATATTGGTGTCAGAATTGAATAGCATGGATGGCTGCAAGGGAGGTGTGACTCCATATGGGACCCGACGCAGGGAAGCATGAAGCCATTTCCTCCTGTTTGACAGGAGCCACCTTAATAACAGCCCAGTGTAAAACAACGGCTTATAGAACAGAAACTTGTGTGTCAGGGGGGAAATCCTGCAGGCTTTTATAGCGGCATCGTTACCGCCTAGAAGTCTCCATTGGTTTGCAGAAGTTCTTGAAAAGATTTTTTTTTAGATTTTTTTTTTGCCCTATATTGCTCCCTGAAAAAGTGGTTGACAAACATGTAATTGAGAGAAATATTAGGAAGTGTTCACTTGGTTACTTTGGTCTTCATCTTAATTTAGTTACCTTTCAGGAAGGACTACCTTGGGGAAATAAAAATGTATGCCACTAGAAAAAATGCTCCGCTGGTTCTCCTGTAAAAAGAAAAAAGAAGCGAAAACCAAGATCCTGTTGTGTCGTCAACTTTTAACCCAGAAGCACTTTTTTTTTCAACCTTGCCACCTCTTTTATTTACTCGTCTGTTTGTGGTTTATGCGTGCCATTTAAAGAAAAAAAATCACAGCTCTTGCTCCTCTATAATTACATTTGCTGCAAAGTGTCAGTTCTGCTTAAGTTCTCCAGAAGCCACTTATCTCACTTAGAAATATTTATTTGGAATTTGGCGATCCATCGCTGGATGATACATCCTCATTTCTGCCTCCGCGTATTTTAAGTTAAATGAAAACCCTGATCACGGAGCGCTAAAAGAGGGGCCTTGTTTATCACCATGTGTCCAGCAGAAAATTCGAAATCAGGGACGAGGCTGATTTTTGACCGCTTGCCTCCGGCTGTTCAGTGATCTTTACCAAAGTTTGCGGGGAGCACACGAACCCATCGATGAGTCTGGAGTGAGACTTCCTGACACCAATACCAATTAGAGCGAGAGCAGACATTTACTTAAGTGATGTTCAAACAGCATGTCTGCCCCATAAAGTCCCCATTACTCTCATGTCATGTTTTTCTTAGACCCATTCAGCTCGATGACCGGAGCTCATTCTTTCACAGCCTCAGCTGATGACGCGCTTTTCATTAAGCTAAGTGGATTTTTAAATCCCAGGGTTGATATTTCAGAGGCTTTAATGGGTCATGATTGCTTACTGTAAGTGGCCTGTGTTCTCCTACAGTAGCTTGCAAGGCCAAACCATGAGTTAGTTTGTGCTACATGCCATATTATGGATTACACATACTGGGAGACAATCAGCGAGGTGGATGCGAAATCTATTCAAATGTCAGTCCACCTACATTCTGTTTCATACTGAGCTGTCAAAAGTGTTTATCATCGCATCCGCAAGTCTTAAGAGTGACAGTCACTTAAATGTACACATAGCCGTTTGTTTGCATCTTGACACCATTTTGCTTTTTTAGATTTTCTATCACACAAGGATTTGGTAACTTTTAAAAGGAGGCTTTGCTGACAAATGTCAGTCGCAGCAACACAAAATGTGCTTGCATAACAGTTTCCTTTTTTTATCTTTAGAGGGCTACATTCCTCTTCTAAAGAACGCCTTCTCAGGTAATCATATTTTTAAAGCTGCTTTTTTTGTGGATTTTAAAAGAAAAATTTTACTCTTTCAGATGAAAAGATAAATTCATAAACAGCAAAAAGCACCACAGCTGAATTCAAACTAAGTTAGTTAACTGACTTTGTGACATTGTGATGAAAACCTTAAAAGGCAGCAGAGTTTATGCATGTTAATCAAAAACTAGTGTGCTACAAGCTACTAGTGCCACAAAAGCTACGAGATAATGACTGAATGTTTTGCTATTGTGATACTACCACTGAAATGTTTCTGTGGCATGTCTAACGGCAGACCCATTTAATCAGCACACTGGCTTAATAACATCAGTTTCACAGCACAATATATAAAGAACAACCACTAAAATTACCCACCACAAGCTACTCATAGCAGACCAATAGTTAATAAAGCTGTTGGAGAATCGAATGGACTCATTTCTAAAAGAAGTACTGTTTTTTTTTCTTACAAAAGTCTCATAGTCTTGCTTTAAATGGTGTTACGGGTGTTAAATAGCGTGTCCAGCCTCTGTAATGGCTGTGAAAGGGACCACATTGTTTGTGTTAACTGTTAGTTTTTAACATATTGTCAATACCATGTATCTTACAGAATACACTCCGGGGCTGAGACGCTAGCTTTTTAGACAGCAGCCCAGGATTGAGTGTTGTGGGATGAGCGTTGTGCTTCTGTCTTTGCTAAGTTACTAATTAGTCCCATTTGCAGCACACGCCTGGGCCATAGCGGAGGGTGACTTTGACAAAGTGCCTGGGCTGAAATACACTCTAAGCTCCACACTGCAATACTGCACTAGCGATTAAGCGGCAGAGGGCTAATGGTCAGGGAGGGGAGGAGGATGCGCCTGACCCGGTGTTAGGTGGGGAGCATCCTGGCTCCCTTTCGTCTAACAAGTCTCTTTACTCTGGTCCTTAATCCCAAATTGAATCTACAAGGTGCCCTTGGGAAAAGTACTTAATCCTGAATAGCTCCAATATCTTCCGAGCAATGCATAATGTCGACAAAATACATAAGTTGCGCCGCCTAAAGGTGCTCAGTTAGGGCGGCGTTTTGTAATATGGATTGATTGATAGCTTGTGGTTTAGTTTGAAGGTGAAGCTGAAACGGTAACGCCGTCGAGGGCTGCTGTTTTAATTGATGGCAGGCTCAAGGAGGTTCGAACAGCTGCCTCCAGTGCCATACACCTTGGCGATATGGCAAGTCCTTTAGAGACAATTATCCGCACACATTAGCACCGCTAAGCATGCATGCATGCTCGCAAACCTCAATGGCTGGAATAACAAGAGAGGAATTTGGTTAGCAGAAAATGCCAGGTGCCTGAATGGGGGGATTAATTACACTCTGAAGGGAGTATTTAAGATGTGACACGGCTTGCCTCTCAAAGCGGGCGCGACAATGACATCTGAATATGACAGGTACCGCGGATGAGAGACGGCCGGTCGGACTGAGCTTTGTCTCTCCGCAGCCCGAGAATCTAATTAAAGTGAATATGCTCAAATAAAGGAAAAGGCCAGGTCCAATCCTCGTGTAATCTATAGCTGCTCCGGCTCATCACGTGACGGCGGCGAGGTCGGGAGGAGACGGGTCTGCTGTGAGTGAGCAGCCCTGTTCTGAAGGTATTCGTGAGGCCTTTTTTTGTGTTTTTTTTCTGTGCCCTGGTTGTTTAAAAAAAAAAAAAAAAAGCACATGTTGTTGCAGCTCCGCGCGTTGCGTTACTCCTCCTCGTTGTGCACTAAATCGAGAACATTACAGCTGAAGGCGAGACATAAATCTGGCTGCCTCCTGTAACATGGGGAGGGAGATGCAATTTTTCAATTCTAATCACAAAACAATGCACACGCCTGCACGTGTGCACAGATGAACACGCTTCCTGTCAGTGTAACATTACAGGCGAATGGACGCCGTGTCCTGTGAGGGGTGTGACACGTTGATGTGTTTTGTACTGTAGCACCACGCGGCCTTTTACTCTCGCGGACCCCTGGGTAGGTACGGTGACCCGTGATTAGAGCATGACGCCCGAATGTCACTCAGTAATAAACTACCTGGGCTGGAGGTTTTATTCCCTGTTTGTATGGCCTGTTTTTCTGTGTTGTGGGATCTTTTCCTTGTAAGTGGACCGCCCGAGGCGTTCGGCAAATCACATACTGCACCCTTCATGTTTAAGTGTTCATCACCTTCATCAGCACCTCTCATAGCTGCACGCAGAGCCAGAGGCTTCCTCCAAAGTCTGCACTTTTATTTCCTCTTCCCAAGACAAATGTCAAGTATCTGGGCTTTAGCAGGGAGCGTGGCCCACCCGTCTGCCGCCAGTGGTGTGGAGACAGCTAGATAAATGCGCGGCTACAATGCGTCTGGCTTGCACCGGAGGCAAGGAGTCACGGCAGCAACGCGAGGCCGTGCCGTGATAGCGACAGAAGGATTTTAATCATCGCCTCTCCCCAGGAATGACACCAGCGCCGCACGGGGTAACAGAGATAGAGAGCGAGGGAAGAGGGGAGGAGGGGAGGGTGTGGGGGGGCTGGCACCCAGCAGACAAACAACAGCTTCGCCACATCGCCGTGTGGATTAGCAGTGTCGCTCGGTGAGAAGTGTGTGTGCTTCTGGCCAGACGGGAGGAGAAACATGATGCTGTTTTGTTTCTGTTTTTTTCCCCTTTCCCCTTCCTTTTCTTTTGCGTGCTGGAATCAGGATTCATGGCATCATTAACCACAGCCAATATCTCTCAGGCTCCAACACACCAAGCTGATATTAAATAAGTATATCAATTGTGTGTGAAGCCTATCTATGGTTTAGGGAGAACATTCATTTGTCTCACCGCTGGCTGCACAAGCTCAACATCTTTTTTCTAGTTTATTTCACCTTTTAGGAGCCATCCGTTGCAGTTGTTTTTATAATACAACCATTATCCGACTTCCTCCTCAGCTTTACTTCGCCCCGACTGTTTAACGATGCTTCTTTCAAGTCTAAACATGCATGATTTGTCCCCGTGGTGATGCTGTGCGGAGTCAGAAAAAAAAAAAAGTTTCCCGTTTGTTTCCTGCGAGCATTAAGGGAAGCTCGCCCCGGGTTCGACGCTTGAAGTAACCTTTCCCGTGCAACTCGGTAAACAGGGTTCACAGGTGTCACTGCAGCAGGCACCGGAGCAGTGGCTGCTGCTCTTTAATTGGCTACGAGGTTGCGCCGCGGAAAGGGGCAACAGACGAGTGATGAATGGGTGGATGGAGGACGGATGCGAGGGATAAACGGAGCAGATGGGCGAATATCCACCGCGCAGAGATACATGCTTAAAATCTCAGCATAAAAGCATTAGGCTTTTAAAAAAAGAAAAAAAGACAGATGACATGTTTTGACTTTGTCGGGTGAGGCTTAACCGAAGGAAAGAAAGACGGCCGTGTTTTCCCCCAGTGCCGCATGACAGCATCCCACTGTTCATTATTTGATGCAGGACCGAAATGGCATGTTTTGTAGACGGCGAAAAGATTATTGCTTTATTGACCACCGTCATCCCACTGTAAGCCCACTGGCAGGGACTTTGGAGAAAAGAAGTGGTACAGCTCACTATAATTTAGCTAACTGAGCCATTTAGTCAGAGCAGCCAATAACGGTTTTCAGCTGGAGGGACTGTAATGACATTAATAAAGGATGGCAGAGAGAGAAAATTAAGCACTTAATGGAATTGTTTATTTTCAAGTACAGCCGCGGTTGACGGTCAAAAGGCATCTTCATTTTTCTCTTGAAGTCTTTTGACCCACTTTTCTTGATTTGTTTGTCCTTCCTGCTTTGTTCCTGGATCGAGCTTAATTGCAAATACTGTGCGTGTGTGTGTGTGCGCGTGGGAGAGTCTGTGTGCGCTTGTAGCTGTGCTATTCCTGTGAGATTTGCAATGTTAAGAAGTCCACACTCAGGTTAAAGCAAATTGAAATAAGGAAAACAGCACAGTGACATTTTACACTGTCACTGTATCTTTTTACACAAAGAGGGGAAAAGCATGTTGTGACTGTAAATTAAGTAAATAAAGTGACCAAGCAAAAACAAAAAGGGGGGTTTATCTGGTATAAAAGTACAAGAAAAAAAGTGAAGTGAGACATTTTATCCCTGTATAAAAAGTCTTATTTTAACCATGGACAAATTTTGAGTCTGGCAAACTGATGAACAAAAGTACAAAAGTCACAAAATTCCTTTTTGCTCTGGTTTGGTCTCTGCCAACTCTCTGGGGAAATATCTTTAGCTCTTTAGTGGTGGACAGGTAGTGTTTGACAGGTTTTAAAAGAACATTTTTTGCAGAGAAGAGGTGAAAACAGGGTTGATGAGACTGTGCCAAAACAGTAAAGCTGCGGTTGTAAAAGTGAAACCGGCCGGCAGGACGGTCAAACCCTGCACAGACAGGTGATAATTCTCTGCCACCGTGAGCGACACCTTTCAGATTACATTCTCCTTTGACCCGCCGTCGTACAAAAATATTGACTGCTGCATAAATCTGCTCGTTCCCCCTCAAATCAGCCGGTGAAATCTGCAAACATTCATTCTTCAAAAACAACGCGGTTATCGTCAAGGACGCAGCTGATTGAGAATTCAGAGCAAATAAGTACAGGGTGTTTTTTTTTCTTTCTCTCTTTCTTCCTCATGAGAGTGGGTCTCAATTACATGTCAAATGTCTGTGTAATTTGAAGGATTATGAGAAATTCTTCAGGTGCCAACTCTAAGCAAGAGCCTCCCTTTGATCTGCTTCATCAGGCTGTGAATGCGATAAAGCAACCAAAAATGATTCATTTATTCAGGAGCTGCGTGCGGTGGCTTTGTGGGGCTGGTAATGAGTAATCTCCCATGTTCTTTAGGAATCTTTAATAAGTGCCGTTTAATGAATGAAGCACATTGTGTGGCAAGTCATTAACTTTGAAAGCAACAGTGATTGCTTTTGAAGGATTAGGACACTTTTTCTTTGCATTTAAAATGCGTGGCGTTAATTTTACTGGAATTATCACCTTTGTAGTAGGGAGATAAAGTCAAGATTAGAAAAATGTCATTAATGAAAAGATTCCTCGGCGAGCGTTTTGTGCATGCGTACCACGTCTTCGCACGGCGGCTCAGGTGCAAACAGACGACTACAGACAAATGCCAGTCATCCGATGCCACCGTTGTCACATCTCCGATCCTTTCCTGATACAGATCAATGGTGACAGGGGGACAGACAGATAATGCCTCCCCTGGCGGCTGAAATGTCCCCTCGCATGTGCTCACTTCTCTGACAACGTCTTAACATTAGCCTCATCATACGTCAGGCGGCTAAAGTATTTAGAGCGACGGCGCAGGATGGGGCACAATTCAGAGCTGTTGTGTAAACAGGCAAAGCAGCCATTACAGACATCGCCCGTCATGTTTTCTTCGTGTAATTACTCCAGTGCCTGAAGGGCTGATGTGAACAGGTCTGAATTGATATTTTCATTCCATCCACTTTTACATGAATAGATTCTCCCAGTGCTCCAGTGTTTCATCTGTCGGCTAGCTTGGTAGTTGGAATAATTTTGGGGGGCATGAAGTGTAATTTTGTTGATGTCTTTTAGTCACTTTCTGTTGGAAAAGGCTAAAGCTTTTTTTTTTCTGATGCTTTTGTATTAAAAGGCAACACTCGCAGTGAGCCTGAGGCATTTAAAGCTCTTGACCAAAGTAAAGTTCTGTGACCACAATCGATCATCTTCAACGGAGAAACGTTAGAAAAGAGCAAAAAGCCCAACGTGGAAAGATTGGAGAGCTCGACTAATTACAACACACACACACACACACACACGGCTCGATATTAGTGATACTGGCGATTGTTTTGTTTTTTTTTTAAATTAAAGTTGACTATGGTGTTCTAAAATTTCCTTAAAGAACCAGACAACATACAAATAATAAAAAAACATGCAACCAATTAAGGCAAAGACTGAAAAAGTGTAGTTTCTTATTTCATGTAATAAAAAAGTGGTACTGGAGTGTATTCATTAAAAAAAAAACTTACTGAAGCAAGAGAAGAGAAAAAACTTTCCGTCTGAGTAGTTACAATGAACAACAGCAGTGAATAATACAGATTAGAAAACATCTATGCAGCAGAGGGAAAATCAGTTTGTCTAATCAATTCAAATTCATCAACATTGTTTTAAATTTACATCGTACTCATAGGTTTGTTATTTGTGAAGTGTTATACTTTGTTCAAGCTTGTACACATCCAGTCAACTCGTTTCCAAGGTTATATAACTTCTGTGTCTACAGTGGTAAGTTTACACACATTGGCAAACTATAACTGACCACAATAGTTTAATACTATTGTTATAGACTGAACATTTTCTTGCATTTTATTGAGTGCTGACCTTGCGAATGAATCAAATGCACCCAAAATGACAATAAGACAACTCTGACTGTACCGTTTTTATTGGCTCTCTCGTGTCACATATGCTGAAACAATGTTTGGATTGAATTATTAGAAGTGGCGGAGCAACATTTCAGTGTTCAGCAGCGGCACTACACACGGGACTGCACACCATCTGCTAAAGTGGCAAGTTAGACTGACTGTTTCACCTGCCACTGCTGCATTATAGCCCGATTTGGCGGTTGATCGGGTGCTAATGTCAAGCCCAGGATGTACATGTATGGAGTCAGCTATAACACCTGTTACCAGTGCATAATGTCACCAGTATGAAAACTTAAGAGTTAGCTAAATGGTTCAAAGGGTACCTATAAATAGCGGATCAATACTTGCAATACCTACCTAATAATAATAACAATAATAACAATAATAATACTAATAATACTAATAATACTACTAATACTACTACTACTAATAATAATAATGATAATACTAATAATAATAATTCCTTATTAATAGTAAAAGCACTAAAATTAAGTTTAAAGATGGTTAAAATAATAAGCTATTTAAAATGTATTCAAATGAACAGTGTCAGTGTTGATGAGTCTTAAGAAAAAGCTTGTGAACCATCGACCTAAAGCACCTTGCCCCCCCCCTCCCCAGGTGTCATCAGAACTGCTCTGCCCAACATGGACCGGGAGACGAGGGACCAGTACGTTCTCGTCATCCAGGCGAAAGACATGGTCGGCCAGATGGGCGGCCTCTCCGGCACCACCTCCGTCACCGTCACACTCACCGACGTCAACGACAACCCGCCTCGCTTCACTCACAGTAAGGCTCTTTTCATGACATTTCCCCCACAGGGTCAATTAAGCTTGTCATGTACAGTGTGTGTCATGTTTTTAACACCTACCCGGCAATCAGAATAAAACAACCAGCTCTTTGCTTTACTTGCATTTTTTTTCTTTTCCCAGCTGAATGGGTTTGAATGAAGATCTATTATTGCTTAAAAACACTTGAACTCAGACAAGCAAATGAGGGCATACTTTGTACTGTATGCGGTGAACGCAATGAAAAGGCTTGGCTCTTAATCCACCTTTGCAAAGAAAATCATTGGAGAATATTACATTTGCTATATTATTTCTAACAACACTGTGGAATTATGTTTTTCTAGTAATACGCTGAGGAATACAGTCGAACAGAAGGAGAGAAGAAATATTAGTACGAAAACACGCTCATTAAATCCTCATCATTAAACTTCATTTCATCCCTTTTCTGAGGTTATCTTAACTGCCCTCATAACCTCGTTCTCCCTTTATCTGTGGAACACCCCTACATTTGTGCATTCAGCAAACATTTGGACTTTTACGACCAAATTAAAAAAAAAAAGATTCCTGCAAGGTGTGCACCTCCCTGATTTACTCTTCATCAGAGCTGGGGGCTGCCTCTGCGTTGGATACCGGGATCAATCAGGCTTCTTCTTTTTTTTTTTTTTTTTTGTTGTTGTCAGCCTATTTCACGGGCCACTAATGGGTTCCAGGCTCGAGCTTTAGGATTCAAAGGCATGCAGCGTCTCTCATGATAATCCGAAGCGCCGGCAATCGGTTTACCGCTGATAGCCCGACCACTGTCTGGCTGCCGAGCTCTCCACCGGACTGCCATGAAGCCGAGTCAATTTGCCGGTCCCCGGGGGGAAAAGAAAGGTTCGAGTTTGCACAACAAGTCATCAATGGCGCTTTAACCCAGTGCTGTCAAGCTGGGGGAAAAAAATGAAGAAAGCGAGACTTTGGAGGAGTTTGGGGTTTTGCTCCCGCCGTCACACTCGCAGGGTCATGGGTCAGAATCGATAGACCATTATGGAGCATCTGAGCTGATAGAGTCAGGAGCTATAGCTGGTCCTTGGAAGAAACGAGGGGAAAGAAGCCAAGGTTAGCCGCATGAGAGGACAGGCCTGGGGTGGGGGGGCAGGGAGAGCGGGGGTGTTGGTGAAGGGAAAAGAGGTATGTGTAGGGGCAAAATGGAGGGAGGAAAGCAATTCTTTGGTCTTTTAAAGAGCTGCTATTCCACGGCAAATTAAAAAGCCATTATAAAGATTACATGGCGGCAAACAATGTCAGGCAGATTAGCATTTAGACGGTGGCTGAGGGAGACACTGTGAGGAACACAGAAAGGTCTGGTAATGAGCTCCGCCATGGTGATTGGAGAGATTATGATTATGAATATGATTCCCTTCTTTATTCTTATAAGAGTACTTTAAATCCGAGGGGTCAGACAAAAGCTGAGGGAGCACAATGGCGAGTTTGGGAGTAATAGAATCTTCAAGTGGACATTTCATCCTGTGAAAGGTATCAAAGGGATCTGAGCCCAACTTGTGGGGTGTTTTTTTCTTCTTCCTACTTCCTCTTTTTTTTTTCCTTTTGGTACAAGGGATAAGTCATTACATCCAGACAGCATTTTGGGACTTATGTATTTTGCTAAATATATTCTTCCAGCTGTAAAACTTGACTGAAATTGGTCTTTGCTTTCTTAATTGCGTATTTCACTTTCCTGCCGCCTCCCCCGCCGTCTGTGCCGCAGTGCCAAGTGGAAGCAAACCGCTTTATTCCACGCGTGTCGCCGCCACCGCCTGTCTGCGTTATGCAACATGAATTTATTGAGGAGCCACACGGCTGAATCAAAGCTGAAGGGGTATAACAAAAGCTGAGCCGCTTGAAGGTGAGTCGGTGGTGAAATAAGCACATCCATTACCAACATCCGCTCCCCGTCCTTCCTTTTTTCCCAGAGAACTATCAGTACACAGTGCTGGAGTCGCTGCCGGTGCGATCCGTGGTGGCCAGAATCAAAGCGGCCGATGCTGATATAGGCTCCAACGCGGAGATGGACTATAGGATCATGGACGGCGACGGGCCCGGCATGTTCAACATAACAACAGATGAGGACACGCAGGAGGGGGTCATCATCCTTCTGAAGGTACTGCGTATGAGGGCAGATTTCCTAATTTAGCACATCAGTAGAGAAATGGTTCAACACCTTCCCGCCTGAAAGTCATGATGTGGAAAACATTTTACAGAATACCGCAGATTTCCAGCTGGTGGGAAAAGCCATTTGCTGTTGGAGTGTTGTGACTATCCGTGTGCACTTACTCCTGTGCAATGTGTTTCTTTTTCAGTATTCGTAAAAAAGAAAGACATATCACAGTATTAGAATACGACATTTCCCTTCTTTCTGGATAACAACTCTAACTGTGAAAGCGACATTTCTTTGTTTACTTTTTGTGGAGGCAGAAAGTTTTTAAAAAGGCAAACTCCAGCATTGTTAGTTTTGGTCGTTTTGGCTGAGTTTTGCTGTGCAAGACGTGACGCATTCTTTGTAATAGACAGACAAAAAAAAAACCCAAACAAACAAACGTGTCTTGAGCTGCTGTGATCTTTAAACACCATGCGGCGTGTTTACCACAGGATATTAGGATAACCGCCTCGCCCCGGCTTCTCGCTCCGTTTCAAAATGTCTCCCGCACCTTCGGATTAAGTGACAATCGCTGATGACAAATCAGCATTGACTATCTCCAGCACCTTTGATCGAAGTAAACATCCCACGGTCAATCGAAGCTTTACTACCACAGCCACTCCCGGATAGAGGCATAGGGACTGACGGAGCAAACAGAGACATTTTAACCCTTAAAATGATAAAACACTCCATAGCAACAGAGACGCTAATAACAGTGTCAGCGATATCCTGCTCGTTTAAATGAAACTTTGAAAGTCAAATGTTTAACACAGTCACTTTATTTTGGTGCAGGAAATTTGTTGCACATTCTTGCCTCACTTTTGGATGCAGCGGAGCTTATATTTTTTACATTTCAGGGTTTTCAGAGGACTTGAAATGGTGTCCTCGGGCCACGTTGTAGTGACAGTTCATCGCTGCAGCTCTTTTGTAAGAGAGGAGGAGAGCCATTGTCGGACACCAGCAATTCTTGTCAGACGGGCCAATTTGATCCTCTGTTTGTTTTGCACCAAACTCAGACAATTACAACATTGGGAGAGAGTCGCCGATAATGAAAGTGTCAAATCAATGTTCTCCTGCAGTATATTATATGTTGCAACGGGGAGTTCCAGACAAAATGACAAAATGTTTCAAAAGTGTTCGTTTCAGAATCCCTTTCAGCGCACTCTGTGCCTTTCTTAAAATCAATATTATTGCTTTCTCAGCACAAAGTAACTATAATCCATCAGCAAATGACTTTGTTTAAGTCTGAACTCCGTGTTAAATTGAAATGGGTCTTTAGAATCCACATCCTTAATTGGGATCGATATTGGGGCATTGTATGAATGATTTACGGATTTACATACATATAAAATGTCTTTATCCTTGGCTGGCTGAAAATGTGAAGCAGGCATAGCAGTGTTGCCTCTCTAACAAAAAGGTGAACGTCTGATCTCTTAGTTTTGACAAGAAAAGCGAACCTCTCTCTCACGAGTCTTGTCTCCACCAGCCTCTGGACTTCGAGACAAAGGGCAGCTTCTCCCTGAGAATCGAAGCCACCAACAGAAACATCGACTCCAACTTCCTGAGCCTGGGCCCGTTCAGCGACACGACTACGGTCAAGGTGACGGTGGAGGACGTGAACGAGCCGCCCGTCTTCTCCACGCCGGTCAGCAAGATGGTCGTTTTTGAGGACGCCAAAGTGGGCACGTCAATCGGGAGGGTCTCTGCCCATGACCCAGACACCTCCAATAATGGCATCAGGTACTTAAGATATTCTTTACAAAGCACGAATCTCTGAGCCATTGAAGCTAAGTGAAATTCCCCTGCTTCCATTAATTCTAGAGCCGATAATAGGCAAAAGAAATTCCAACAAATCACGTAAAAGATAGCTACTTTGTCCAAAATGGGTTAATCAATTCAACTCAGCCGCATCGTCTACAAAACACACAATCCATAGACCCTCCAACGTCCCCCCCACGTGGCTGTCACAATGACAATGCCAGATGGCGGGAGGGCCAAGGAGTGCAGCATTTGCAAAAAACTGAAATGCCATCTTGAACGGGAGAAGGGCATTCCTGCAGGAGGGTCAAGGCTCGACACTTGTGCCGTGGCATTTATGACTCAAAAACAAGCACTCACGCTCCCAATCTGTGCGGTGTCACTCCCGAGATCCCCGCCTATTTTGCATTAATTGAATGAATATTGTGCGGCATTCATGCTCGGTCTGTTAGGATTGTTAGTAATCTTAATCAGAAAATCAAATTACTCCTCCATTGTTGCTGTAAATTGCCTCTTTTTGCTCCTGTGACTGTTATCAGCGTCTGCAATATATTTCACTACATCTGTTGAAATTAAAATTATTGTGGAACTAATGCAGCCACAAGAGTCAAATTACACTGCAATAATACCCTTTGGATGTAGGCTAATTGAAGTTGTAATTTTCTCTCGAAATACGAGTTGCTGTGTATTGAAAGGGTTTGATCAGTGTTGTGTGCTGAGGGAAAAGTAGACAGGCTTCTATTTTATCAATATTTAATGGGGTTTTGTTTCAGTCATGGTCCAAAGTTTGTGGCATTTCTGAAGTGAAAGCAAATCTCTGCACTCGCATTAATTATTTGCATCTTGTATATACTTCAAAGTGTGAGCACAGTTAATTGACGATTGATAAAAGCTCTCTATAAGTCTGCAGTAAATCTTCAGCGTGACTGATGTTTGATGGAAGAAAACTATCATAATCCTTTCTTAGCAGTAGAAGAAACACTAAAATGTCAAATCAATAACACTATCCAGGAGCAATTTTCAAAAAAAAAAGTATGTCGGTTGTGCTGTTTTTTTATTTATTTTTTTGTTGTTCTTGTTGTTGTCCAGGTACTCCATTGACAGAAACACAGACCTGGAGCGCTTCTTTAACGTGGACGCTTTGAGTGGGGTCATCAGCACGGCCAAGAATCTGGACCGGGAGGCCAACTCGGTCCACAACCTCACCATCTTTGCCATCGAGACCCGTGAGTTTACTTAGAGCAAGCGCACACACTGTACCTGTCAGACTTGACGTTTTCACTTAAGCCCCCACAAACAGCAATCATTTCGTAGCAGCCGTAACTAGGCTTGGCAGATCTGTCAAGCCTTGGATTTCTCCACGTTTTGAAGAGGTGTGCATGGGGTTTTTAGTGAGAGTATGCATTTTTTTTTGGAGCAGAAGTCTGATTGCATGTCTGCACTACAGGCGTCAAAGCTACTAAACGGCCAAGTTTTGAGGGCTACTTTGTCGCCGTGGCGCCACTGCGTCTTTGTGGGCTTTGTGTGTGTGCTTGAGGCCCATTTTAACATTGCAGTTTTACACTTTTTAGTCAGGTAAATAAGTGTAAATAAAAGGTAATTTAAAAAAAGAAGCCCAGTTTATGACAATTTCTTCACCATGTTGAAACTGGTCCTGGATGCTGTCAGAGTATGGGCTAAAATTAGCTGCTCTGTCATTCTCTTTATTGTATTTGAGGAAATTTACACCCCAGCAACCTCCGCCCGATGGAGCATGAGCTAGAATTACATTTGCCAAACACATCTGTCAGTCCCTATCTCAAAAGTGAAGACTTAAAACTTTGAAAATTCAAGTGAGTAAGCTCAGCAGCAAGACCGTGTTATGTTCATATGGGTTAGGGTCTGATCTTACATTTTTTAACTTACACACACATACTAAATAGCTCAACACAAGAGACGTTTGTTTCTTTCATAAATCGTGAACGGGTCAGGGTGCTGACTTTCAGCCTGGGACATGCGGCTTGTATAATTACCTCAATGTTCCATCTTGCAAGTTGCCTTTACGTTCATATTCCTCTGGAGGAGTAATTTTTACAAGATTCTCATTTTGAAACAAGTGTGAAAGCCAGTCGACGACTAATGGCGCCAACATTAGCTTAATTAGAAAGCTAGTTAGAGTTGACAGAATCTACCAGCGAGTTGTCATTTCAGCCTGCAAAATTGATGGCGGCCGGCCTGAAAAGAGAGGCCCTGCTTTTGTCAACCCCTATTTTAAATGAATTGTTACTAATTCCTGAGAATAGCGTGTGGTAAATCTGCCACCAGGGCTTAACGAAGGGTCACGTTTACTCTTTTGTGTCACGGCGAGAAAGTATGCGAAACCTTTAGCTTCCCGATCTGTCTTGTTGACCTCTCCATGATGCTCCACAGCCGCCTGTACTGTTGCTGGGTCTGTTGTAGGGGCTGTCGGGGGAATGTTAATTCACGGGCAGGACGGTCACTTTGACCTCCACGTGTCTCTGAGCCGTGGGGACGAGATGCTGACTCAGGGTGGACGATCTCACCCACGGGTGATCTATGTTAATGCGATGTGAAGAAGCGCCGCCTGCCTTTTGGTTCATCTCTTGACGGCTTGAAGGACACGAGTGCCTTTTTTTTGTTGTTGTTGTTTTTTTTAATCCAGCATTCCTATCACTCCACCGCTATCATGCAGACACAATGGACAACAGTCATCAGCACACAATACAGCGAGCACTCTGCGTCACATCAGTATAAGTTAAAAAACACAACCAGCCTGTCATCCCCGCGGTTCCTCTGCTCTCACATCTTCAGACCGAGCAGTGTGAAAAAGGGTATTCATTTTTCTTTCAAACCCTTTTTATCATTCTATGCTTCAAAGATGTGTTTTTATTTACATCTATCAGCACACAGACCCAGCATTCAGTTGATTCCCGAGTGTGAGCGCTCGCCTGATATAGCAACAAAGAGAAGGCAGCATATAATAATAGCCATATGAAATGTCACAACAGTCCTTCATGCATGAGGTACTGGCTTCTGACACAAAGTGACACTCAGGCGCTGTTTCCAGCTGAAAACATCTCTGAGTTCACGGACTGCAACGAAATCCACTGGCCTGTACGCCCTGTGACAGTATTTATAGTAAATGGGTTCTTTGTAACTGAAAAGAGTGCAGGGACTCTTTGGTTGAGGGATGTTGTGCATTTGAGCCGCAGTCACTCATCTTCGTCGGCTCTGCCCGGACCTCGCCAATGACAAGAAGTCTGCGGCCCGAGGCCCCGCGCGTCCTTTTTATCACCATCAAATCAGTCGGCCCGAATGTCAGCGCGTCATCTCTGGCCGGCATGGCGGGCAACGCCAGGCCAAATCATCATCTTGCACTCAGACACAGCCATTTAGCCATCAGTGTGTGTCAGGCAGACAGAGGCGTGAAGCCCACAGTGCAAGATGGCTCGTCCGCACGCGCGAGCCTTCGCCGCCGACGAGCCTGCACCGAGTGTAATCAGTCTGGCTGATCTGCAGCAGAGTGGGTAAGGACGCCAGCTGTTGGAAGCACACTGCATATTTCATTACAGCAGCACTTTTTTCCCCTCCCTCTCCTCTTTTGTGATTAATTAAAACACATGAGAAAGATCAATATTCCATAATTTGGCCAAGTGCACCAACGCAAAGTTAAGGCAGAATTAAAGTGTTTAAAAGAAAGTTTGCTGAATGCTGTGACATGAACGGGCCCTCTCTTCTCTCTCCCTCCCTCTCTCTTTCTTTCTTCCAGAGGACCCAACCCAAATTGGAAAAGGCATCGCTCTCATCACAGTGCAGGACATAAATGATAATGCGCCGGTCTTTGCCATCGACTATGAAACTCTCCTCTGTGAAAACGCACTGCCAGGACAGGTAAGACCCAGCAACGTCTCTGCAGTCGGTCCAGCCTCGCCTCCTTTTTTCTCTCTCCACTCACGCTTGAAGTTTGACTCACAGAGACAGCCCGCTGACTCTCAAAGCCATTAAAAGTCTTTCTTGTTCCTCAAAACAAGTCCACTGTGCACATATCCGCTTCACAGCTCGAGGTCACTCCAGGGAGACGGCATCATTAGTATGAGACACATCCTTAAGATTTAATGGCACATATTGTAGGTGTTATCGTTCATTAGAGATGTTACTCTCATTCCATACTGTCAAAGCCAACTAAATTAATGACAGTGCTTGACTCTGCCTGTGGTCTTAATCCACAATAATATTGCGGCGTAATGTGATATCTCATGCTGGGATGGAGTGGTGCTCTGCCGCGGTTTGACTTTCTGTGCCGAAGATCCAGTGTAATTAGATGATCACCACGGAGGGCAGCGGGGCAGAAAACGCATCATAATATCAAACAGAAAAGCACCCAGAGAGATTTCAGGCCTCGGAGATGTGGTCGAGGAAAAGAAGCTGTAGCCGTGCGTCGCATTTTCGCTGTGTTTAGCATTTGGTCCCATTGTTGCTAAATGACTTGTGTGTCTGCGGCGGCGATTCGTCTGCTCTTGGCATTTGGAAAATACAATCAGAGGCGAAGGGTAAAGGAGGCGTGTAGACCTGAATAAGTACAATTGATCAGAATGATGCATTGTATTGGAAATGGCTATTAGGCCCTTTTTAAATACGTTATTTGCATTCATATTTTGGGGTTGTTTGTCACCGTGCTCATGGGAGGGTGAACTAAAATAGCAAATGATTTCATTTGCAAAAAATAAGGGACTGTATTTCATGTGTGCATTTGTTTTCTGTCTGTGCGCGTGATTCTTGACCACTACGTGGCTCTTTATTTCCGCCGAGGTTACAGGTGTAAGTTTGCTACCGCCGACTTTGTGTGGAGTTACTTTTTTGTGTCTTTCTTGTTTGTTTTCTTACGAAAAAAAAAAAAAAAGATAAATGAAGTTCAGTACATACAATTCAAAATACCTTGAGGTATTTTGAGATATTGCTAAATCTAAATTTAATTAATCAGATTTTAGCCCCGGGGTGAGGAGTATTTGCTGGAATAAACACTGCCTCTATAATAGATGCCATCATTATTCAGGAATGCATTCTACCGGAGCCGAATGTCTATTTTTGGTTAATGATGCCGCCACTTATCCTGAGATGATTGTTGTCGCTCAGTGATATCAAATTTAGAGCAAGCCTCGCAACTATCTATCACCCATCAATACAGCCCAACTTTCAAATCCAACAAATAATTTGTACATTTCTCCCCACTAGTGCCTGATAAATTACGGCACAGGGCCTACGACAATACTGAAACAAAGTCATTCCCCAACAATCAAACCCGCCCCGAGGACATGGCAACAGCCGCGGCCCATGACAGCATCATCAGCAGGAAAAGGTACAGCGAATCTGTAATTACTCAGCTGAAGCAGACAGATTGCTTACTCAATGCGGGTGATAGCTGAGCTGTGAGGTCCCCCTTAGGTGTAGCTGGGAGCTACTCTGCTGTGAAGCGAGGAGCTGCAGGTGACGGAGGCCTCTGTCCTCGTCCACCTGGCGGGAGGACGCGCTGCATTGAGATTCTGCCTCTTTAGTGCCGCGGACGCAAAAAATGAGCTACGATAGCTCCCAGGTAGTTTGCTAATAGTCGGGACGGTGGTGGCGTTTAATGGCTGCGTGCGTTCACGAGTGGCGGCGGTTGTGCGCCTCCTTTATAATCAACCGCAGTGAAATGTTCCAAAGAGTGAGAAGAAACAGGTTTGACTGAAGACCAACATGAAGAACAGGGTTTATCTGGAATATTCTGCCTCAGTTGGATGGTGACTGTGAAGAGGCAGACACGAAATAAGGGTGAGAGAGAGCACTGACGTGCAACAAAGACCACCAGCTGGATGCAGTTGCAGGCTCGTGGTATGATGTGTCTCCATTTGGCTGCCAAGGTGTTCCCGAGAAGAGGATTTTAAAGACATGACCACAGTTCTGAAAAATTATTATAAAATACAAAAGAGCACAAAATGTCACCTGTCTGTCCCCTATTGTTGATTTAAGTTGGGGTGAGGGGGCAAAAATGTCAGGTGCCAATGCTGTGCAAATTTACACGTGCGATAAATTCACACATCTCCTTCACTTCACTGTTCAGAGTGAACGACCGTCAAGTGCTCGTGCTCAATTTTATTTGCGGCTAATTTCAATTTCTATTCAATCCCATTCGAATAAAGCCTTCGGTTTAGGCAACGCTGATGTGTGCCGGTGGGATTGAACCTCCAGACTGAATAATGTCGGCAGGCGAAATGGAAATTTCATGATGAAATTTACACCCAAAAACACACACAGAGCAAAAGGGGGGGAAAGGAGAGGAGGCTGACATTTGAATGCAAAACCCTGCTTGAATTACAACGAGGTTGTCGGCTGTCTGTTAGCAGACAGACTGGGTGGACTCGTAACCTGTCAGATGTGCGCTCCGCCACCCCCCTGATTCCTAATTAATTAAAATGCTCCTGTTGTGTACTGTATGTCCGGCCGCGGCGGTGAACAGTTGGCTGTACTAACTGCCTCTGCTTCCCTGTAAAGCTTTGTTAGAAATCTTAGGCCGCCCACTGCCTGTCACGCCCATTGGCTTATTCACAGCTGCGACAGAGATGAAATAATAACATTTGCCAGTCGGGCCGGGGTTGACTCTGTGGCTCTGTAGCACAGATTAACAGGGAGTGCAGGGATGGAATAACCTGCCATTTTTCAGGCCTAATTAAGGCAGTCTCGTGGCACTGGCTCTCTCCAGAGATGCCACTTGTTACGGATCATCGGTGCGTCTGTCTTCTGCCATAATATTAATTGATATTATGATGGGGTGGAGGGGGCAAGAGCGGTGGGGATAGTCGGGGGTGGTAGGGAGGGGGTCACATTGTACAATCACTTCAGTGTAACCATTACATACATGAGTGGACTTGGCATTCTGCTGCCCCCAATCTGCTCCCCTGCCCCCACCCACCCCTCCACCCCCCCTCTACACCCGCACTCCTGCAGCATCTCAAGAGGAGGTTCAGTATCCTCTGGAGATTTGGGAGCATTTAGTAGTCCAGAACAGAGGTGCAAGGGAGGAGAGACGTGAGGCAAAGACGCCACATGAGGTAAAAGAGACCGTTTTTAAAGATGCTCCAACAACAATGTGGTGGTAGTTATCGTAGTTTGACCGGTTCAGTCGCAGTCAGCAGCAAGAGCCGGCATACAATAGTGACACAGAGGCAACACGAATGTCGCAGTCAAATGGCGCAGTCCTTCTGTGAGTCATCCCTTGGTCAAATCTGAACACAGAAACATGATTCATATTTTTTTTTTTTTTAATTCAGTGTTATTCAGACGTCCCGATGTTTCTGATGTCCACTGTGAATAAATCCACAAACTGCGTCACA
>JBAJHX010000046.1:14982842-15008531 GCA_037176925.1 Amniataba percoides | reverse complement strand
GTTTACCCTGCTGGTGTCATAGAGGGAAGAGTGTTATTCAAGCTCGTTATCTCTCCAATTTTTTTTCCTCCACACACAAAAGTCTCTCAGTCTAGCCATACTACATTAGCCGACATTACTTTCCTCATTACAGAGGCCACGGCTCTCGCAGTCTGTGCAGGGAGAGCCGGCGCAGACACGCCACAGCTCGGAGGAGCACAGATGCTTTGTGTCGCGGCTGCAGTGAATTACGGTCGCTGTAGTTTCTCCAGCGCACTCAGGTTGTTTAGGAGGAATTAAATCCCGATTGTTTGAACTGCACGGCGGCGACGTATTTCGGGTTGGCAGGATGTTATCACATATTGCATTATGCAGGCGCAGAGTGAGCAGTCAGCATTTGGTCTGTGAAGGTTGAGCTCAATCATCCAGGTGGTACGATGTCTGGAGGAAACGCGAGCCCAAAGCACGGCGCTGAAGTCTTCAATCAGAAAGTGTAGACTCGGTATTTGGCTTCGGATTAAAGATAGAAGTGTTTTTTTGATTATGGTTCATTTCTGGGGCTGGGTATCATTTGAATGTCCACATGGATTTTACAGGTACCTCAGTGTGGGGAGATTTTTTTTAAATATGCTAAACTGCTCAATGCATCTGTGTTAAATAGATAACTTTGCATAAATGAAATATCTTAAAATAGAATCGGTTTCTGTTTTAGGTCTGGAAAAATCTTATGAAATTGTACAAAGAGGGCTGTTTATAATGCCATAGTTGGATAATTGAACTTTTTTCAGTGCTACAAATTTTAGTTGGTTCTATAAAGAGTTTGACATTAGTTCTCCAACCCTTTTCTCCATTTAGTAAATTATACCAAATCTCATTGTGTGAATAGAGGTATCAAAACAAATGTGAATGCTTTTCAGTACTCACACATCTCAAAACATCTCAAGTCTTTTTTTATTTGAAGGAATATTTCAAACTGCTCATTCAGTCGCTGTGAACTAAATATAGACTAAATAAGAAGTTTTAGGTCAGAGAATATCTCAACAAAGAATAAATTAAGAGGACTGAGAAGTAATTTTTTCATGTTCTATGCTGGTACAGATATGTTTACCAAAGTTTGACGTTAAATACGCAGCCCTGCCCATGTCTTTGACAGTCGTCATGAGATGCATCTGTAAAGTGAAGTGTGGTACAACATTGAAAATGGTGCATTTGCCATAATTAGACTGCCAGCGAGAAGTGTTGATAAGTGTTTGTCAGGCGTCATCGATGTGGTTGACAAGGCCAGCACCTTCTAACTTCATCACTTCATTAAAAACAACTCGCTTTTTATTTATGAGTCGATGACAACGAAGCGAGGCAGCTTTGCGAGCGACACTCGCATCTCTGTCACTTTTGCTATAATTTAAGTCTTCGGAAAGTTATGGATCGGAGGCTTCTGGGTTATTTTTTTTCACGGATTTCACTCCCTTTATTTGCAGGCTTGTTACTTATTTATCAATTAATCCACAAAGCTGGTGATCGTTGTTAGCGGTACTTTTTTTTGGCTGATAATGTAGCTCAACATGAAAACATATTTCAGCGGCTCAGACTTTTACATTTTATTCAGATTTTGTTCCGTTTCTTTGCTTTTTATGTTTTGAAATGAACTGTGAACCTTAAAGCCTCTTCTACTAGTTTGGTTAAGTAAAGTCACGGTAAAGTGCACTTGAGATATCAGACTACCTATCTCAACTAGACAGTAGTTTTCATTAGACACTCCCTGCCTCCTAAATGGACATTTATTTCTAATTCTTTCTAATTTCTTTCCTATTTTTTATACTAAGCTTTTAGTTAAAATGATGAGCAAGTCTGAGGCCAAACCTGTGATAACCCCAATGACATCATAGTGACATCATCAGGGTTGGTTTTTTTCAAACAGCGGATAGCTCCTCCAGAGCTTAAAAAAGACGAAAACAACTTAATTTCACAGACGAAGAAGCCTTTTTTTTAATGACAACTTACTTATTCACCGAAAATCAGATTTAAGAGTGTGAGAAAATGTGAGTGTGTGTGCATGCCTCTGTTGTTCCACTGTACCTCCTCCTCCTCCTCCGAACGACAAACAGAGCCACCTTTGTCCCTTTATATCCTTTTTGATCTGACGTGCAGCCATGTGTAAACTCCAAAAAAAAAAACCCCTTTAATTCTGTGATTCATAGGCCTCCTCGGTCTTGCCTTGCGACAGGCACCAGTCTGCTGCTGCTGTTAATGTCTTTCGGCGAGAATTTATGCCTACATCCATGCCTCTCTCCTCCTGTCTGCTACTCAACCCATTAGAGAATTCCCCACCAAAGGTTCTCTGGAACGCCTTGCATCAGAGCCACACTAATGAAAGGCATTATACATTACAAAGTGTTTGATTTAAGGATGATTTACAGTCCTTTCCCTTGGCAGCGAGGAATGGAAAACCTTCCTGGAGATAAGCTCCGAATCCATCTGCAATATTCAAAGGACATCAAAGGGTTCAAATTGTGTATAGGAGGTGCCGGTGTAAGAACCACAAAGAAAGGTTTCTATCAGATGTGAAATTTCCATAACAGAGTGAGAGGCTTGTGAGTTATTATGATCCCAGAATCAATGGCGGCTTTCATGATATGCAGCCGAGCATGCATACGCTGCATGTTAGTTTGTTGCGTCTACCTGCCGCTGATCTGCTGCTGACACAAACATCACTCGTGTCTGTATATTACAGATATCCCAAATGTTCTTGAATTAGAGCAGATAACCTTTTTTTTTGCATTTCTGCCTCCCACATAAATTTCCCTCGCGCCGCAACACCAAACAGTAAACAAACAAAAAAAAAACTTTGTGATTACTTTTGCTGATGAAAGAGGAACTATTTTAATTTTGTTTAGAAACAGAGTAAAATATTCATGAATTTTCACCCCGCCTGCCAGATTTAATAATTGGCAGGATGTCGTTTACCACCTACACCAACCTCTAATACCTGACAGCTTGTAACCAGCAGCATTTAATCACAGCTGACAACTGATAATCCATGTCTCAGCACTGATGGATCATTGGCTTTCTTTTTTTCCCCCCTTCTTCTTCGCCCCTTTTTATTTTTTATTTTTCTTAATTTTGTTTTTGTCTTGATCTCAGACGCAGAGCTGTTTGGGGCTGGTAGATGTGATAATTTAGTGTGAATTGCTTTTAAGAATCTCTTGGATCCCGTCCATGGGTGTGAGTTGTCGCAGGGTTGAGTTTCTAGATTGCCTACAAAGGATCCAGGAGGCTTGATCTAAATTTATAAGGACACTGCTGCAGTAACACCCACTTTGATGGCCGTCGTGGTGGCTATCATTTGTCGTCCATATGGCATGTTTGTGTGTGATATGCTCCTCCTGTACAGCGTGTACTGACTGAGATTTCTCTCTTTTTCTTCCCGCTGCAGCTAAGTGCTGCTGCACAGAAGGAGCTGAAATTAAAGCTTAGTGGGGTTTTTTTGTTTTTGTTTTTTTTTTTCTGAAAGGAGATAACTTGATTTTCAGATACCACGTTTGTATGAATAAAAAAATCATTACAGCACATGCTGGTGGGTGTAAATAAATTGGTTTATTTGGTAATTTGATTTCCTGCATTATTTATAGTTGTCAACACTGCTATATAATAAAGGGAGTACGATTCTGTTTAGTCTCTGGTTCAGAGGCAAAATAAAGTGGGCCAAAACAAATAGCGTTCACTTGCTTAACTCACAGATATGAATGCTTGTCTTGCATCGCCCCAAGCAAGAACAGTTCTTATCATGAGTCATTCTCATACTTGTAATAATGAACTAGGAATGCCTGACTGCATAACATATGCATTTATTTTGAACAGCATCAGCGTATCCACATCCAGTGAACTGACCTGACATTGAATTTATTTATTTGTTATATGATGGTCAATGTGGGCAGGCACATGCAAATAGGATTTAGATTTAGATTTAGTGCAGGTATTTAGTTAACCCTTTAGTGGTGCTCTCTACAGTTTGGTTGTTAGTTGAACTGAAATGACAGAAGCATCTCCAGCAGTTTTAGAGCAGTTTAGCTTTAGAGGTCTGACTGAACAGGATGAGGATAACGCATGCCCCCTAAATGTGTTATAATGTGTTTTCAGAACTGGAAAAACAGAGAAATCTCAGTCAGTCTGGAAATGTGCATCAACAGCAAGCATGATAAAGTTAGTGGTGTATTTATTGAAGTTATTACATCAGAGTGATTGGACTTTTAAAACTTTCTCAGCAAGTCCCTGAACAGGTAAATCACAGAGTGATTATAACATTGGTAAAAATGTTTAAAGAAAGCATTTTTTCTCTCAATAACAGTTGTGTGTTTGTAATAGACAACCTTGACTCTCATCACTGGAGCTGTTGCATCCAGCTCTACAAAAACTGCAGTTTATAGATAAATATATATATTTTTTTATCTTACTTTTAATTTGTTTTCTTTTTTTAATATGTCATGATTATGTTAAATGACTACCCACTCAAGTTTTCATGGATTGTGATTTAAAAACTTTGGGTCAGTTGGAAAAAGTAATATTGTTTTTCAAAAAAAAGAAAAAGGAAAACAAAAGCATTGTTCCATTGGTTATTGTGCCGCTTGGATGAAGAGAATAGTCCCCCGGACAATGATTTGCTTTGGAGAAATCACTTCCCAAAAGAAAACACTTCATCCCTAAGAGGTGCCAAGCTCTTGCCAAATAAGCACTTACTGTACTTAGAGAGATAAATGACACAAAACGTCTGCCAAAACAAATCTTTTCCATCAATCAGAATCAAGTTGATTTTCTCCACTTCACTCAAACCTTTCCTTGGTATTTTAGGAAAGATTTATTCCTCCGCGTATATAAATCTACGACAGAGTGAAAAGCAATGTGTAAACAAAGGCTGAACGGCGTTTCTGTTCCTAAACTGATACCGCGGTTCTTACTGCATCAACACGGCATCAAACTATTTACACCTCGAGTTAACACCTAACCAGCCAGTGAGATCGGATAAAGACCACCAAGGTAACTCATCCAGAATGTCTTTTTGTTGTCTGCTCTGTTGTCCTCAGGTGATCCAGACCATCAGCGCGGTGGATAAGGACGAACCTGTGAGCGGTCATCGCTTTTATTTCGCCCTGGCTGCACCTGTTGCCGGCAACCTCAACTTTACTCTTCGAGACAACAAAGGTGAGGCTACCTTCTTTACAACTTCCACTTCCTGGGGTTATTGGTATTTTGTATAAGTGTGGTTAAAGTTTGCTCATTTGTCCATCTATCTGATTTTTGTATCTGATTTCACTTAAACAGAAAGTGGATTTCTCAGACAGTCGATTGCGCATGCAAGAGTTGCCGTGTGCTACTGTGCTTGTGTCATTACTACATTAACACATCTATGTGATTTCCTGCTGTTTATCTAGTTCCAGGTCACCTAATGAAAATGAAGAGAAATGTATCTTAAAAAAGAAAAAAAAATCTTATCAGAAGCTTATCAGAACACTGAAACTGTTTTGCTCACTTTAACACCTCCTGTTCATACCGGTCGTTAAAAGATCCCTCTCTAACATGCTTTCAGTGTAACAGATGGGGGACCAAATCCACAGCCTTCATATTGGCTTCAGACAAACGTTCAACTACATTTTTGTACAACTCCTGATTTTGTCACTCATCACTAATGCATAATATGAAAAGGAGATGTGGCAAGAAAAATATCTGTCAATGTTCATATGGGAACCTTCCTATTGTTTTAAGACAGACTTTAAAAAAAGCTGTGAACCTATCCTTTAATAATCTCATGAGAAATTGTGATCTAATAATGTAGTTCTAGGCCTTATTGTCCCTACTGGTTTTCCATCCAACCTTCATACTTTGAACAGTATGATCTTGAAACTACATTAAATTGCACTCTGTGTGGTCTCAAAAAACTCTTAAATTTAACTCGGCAAACTCTGCAGGAGCCCACGAGTCAGTCGCCAATTTAAACTTATACTAAATGTCTACATCCTTGTCAAAGCTCAGTGCGTCAGATCAACCCTGTTGCATGCAGTTGCTAAATCAAAAAGTCCCTCGGGAAAATTGCCAGTGGCTACCGGAGTCTGTAAGAGGTGTTGGTCAAGTTAGGCACGGTCTATTTGCTGCTTACCTCCTTCGAATTGAGCCTTGCAGCAATGCAATTGACACTTTGGCCATTGGTCACTCCCGCTCTCTACATCTGCCCCCCATCTGGACACAATCTACTCTGCAATCTGACTCAGGAGAAGGAGTGCAGAGTAACTGGTGCCTCCCGGCGTGCCCGGCCGTGCCAAATGAAACCATAATTTCTGCTATGACAATGCCCTCGCCACCCTCTTTTTGTAATTGTTCATCAAAACTGAATGCAAAAACAAACTTTCTCCTGCAGCTTGAGCACATCGGAGATAACTCAATTGGTGCCACAATTCACTCCGCCACAGCCTTGTTCTGCTTATTGCAAGGTCTCCGTGTGCGAGATCAGAGAACGAGTTCAACCTCACCACACAGACTGAAAACTGCCTTTGCACCATAATGACTTGCTCACCACCTACACGCAAAGCGGTGGGCGACGGAACAAAATTAGCGTCTCCTAAAGGAAAACTTAAGTGTTCATTTGCATTCGGCTTTAAAGACGACGAGAACTGACTCCGTCGTCGGCTCCTTGCGCGGATCCCCGCTGCCTTTAAAGTATGTGCAGCGCCGACACACTCGCCGAGGTAATGCCCTGTGTTGAGTGTTTTGTTCACACGTGTGGGAGCTCGGTGAAAGGCTGCCATGTTACATTTCAGAGGGGCAGCGGCTGCCAGGTTGTGCCGCTGTAATCCGACTGAATGCAGACGTGTGTTACTCGCTGCACTGGATGTTTCAGGTAACCTTGCAGCAGATTACGAACAACATGGCTGGAAAAAGGTTTTTTGATGAAGACAGGCTGTGTGTGAACTGAAAGGTCCTTTAGTTTCAATATGGTATGTGTCAACACCATCAGCAGACAGATATAATTTAAATACAATTCTGTAAAAACTATGGTATACTTCAAATTAATGGGAAACAGGCTCATTTCTTCTTTGCTGAGTTTTCCCTCTCATGGCTTTTTACACTTAAGTTTGTCTACAGCTCAAATAAGCAAGGCTGTCTGTTTCCAATGATAAGCTAATGTACATAGTGTGTCATCGCAAGTAAAGTGAGATCCAACTACAAAATAGCTGATTAGGAAGGGTTTCTGGTCTCTAAGGAAGCTTGAAACGCCAGAATATAGAAACTAGCACACTTTAAAGGCAGGGAGGAGTGGGGGTTCTACAGAGGTAATTGTAGGGCAGTGATGGGACCTGAACGTCTGTGCCTTGCATCAAACGACAGACATGTCACACCTGTCGACCGCCTCAATCTTCACGCCCTTAATTACTTTCCTTTTGCAACATAAAAGACACACTACTTCATGCCCATCATATAATTGGTGCACAAACACTTTGGATCCTGGTTGGTTGGTATACGGTCTGTTCCTGTCTCATGACTACAAGCACAAAGCCGGCTCCTTAAAAGAAACGGTTTTCCCACTTTTCCATGGGTGACAGTGACCAGCCTGACCCCGACCCCCCACCCCCATCCAATATACTCGGGATGAACTCGGGGGCCAGACCTCATTGCCCGAGATCAGCGCCTGAACTCTCTATAATGTCGTCGCCAATGGGAGCAAATCCCCACAGCCAGGATCCGCTATCTTATGGAAAAGCTGAAACCAGAAGAGTGTAAGCTGTTCTAGCAGCCCACGATTTTTAATGAATTATTCAGCAGTCACACCAGGGCGACGCTGTAGTGCTTACATACTTTTGCCATGTAGCTTAATGTCTTAACGGCTTATTTTTGCTTGTATGTTTTCTGCCCGGCTGCACGCAGATGTCCCTTTAGGACAAATATTAGACGCGACCAAATGTTTCCCGTTTCAGTACCAGAGCGTATTTATTTAACAATTTAAGTGTTTTATTTTCAACCCATCACAGTTGTTAACAACCAACTGTGCTTTCTCTTTTTTTTTATTCCCTCAGAGCGCGTTTTGCTGATTTGACTAATGTGGCATCTACACAAGAGCCCATCGCTGTATTCATTTTCACCTTGTTCAAAGAGTCTGAGAGCAAAGCGGAGACTAATCTTAATATCGCTTAGAAAAAACAAAGGAGTTGTCTTTCAAGGCAAAATCTACATTTCAATTGTGACTGCTTGATTTGAAAGTGCATTTCAATCTATTGGAATAGTTGTCATGAAAAAGCTTTTTTTAGTCGGTGTAATGGCATATTTTTCTCCTCTGGCTGCCTGCCTCTGTCTCTCTCATACGCCGAGATTTCATATAAGATTTTGCCATCGAACCAAAGCTGTTATTAGCCAACAGGTGGTCAAGATCAGGGAGACGCCACAGTGTGTCATATAATGAATTGTGTTAATGACACCATCTGTTGCCATCCCTGCTTTTAATACTGTAAAATCATTTCAAACTGCACAACCAAAGCACGGCAATCATTACAGAATAGAAGTTAAGCCTCCTGCCAGTCATATATATGCAGATCATAAACTTGATATGCACATTAAATGCAGCTTTACAGGTTTTTTTTTTGTTTTTTCATCCAAGTCTGACCGATTAGGACTTTTTTTCTGTTTTGCAGACAACACAGCGTCCATACTGACAAAGCGAGGAGGCTTCAGGAGGCGGGAGCAGCCTGTGTACCGGCTGCCCGTTCTGATCGTGGACAGCGGCAGTCCCGCCCTCAGCAGCACGAACACGCTCTCGGTGCGTGTGTGCGACTGCGACTCCGACGGCGTGGCCTTGTCCTGCGGAGCCGTGGCCTACACTGCGACAGGCCTCAGCACCGGCGCCCTGCTGGCGATTTTAGGCTGCATCATCACGCTTCTGGGTAAGATCCTCGTGACCTCAGCGTCAGAAACACAAGTCCATGTAACTTCAAGTGAACAAGGTTGCTATAAAGCACAAAGGGATCAATTTCTTTAGCTTCGGTCACCATTTCTAAGAGATATAAAGACATTTTATTCAACTATTTAACTCCAGAAATAATTGGGGGTTGGCTTGCTACCAGTCTCATATCTTGGCAGAAGATGTATTTAGGTATTTATGTAAAAATAGCAATCCCATAATAAGAAAATACTCTATTACAAGTAAAAATGTTACATTATTATATATTTTATTAATCGTTAATTATTATTGAAGTGTCAAAATGATATTGTTGCATGTGGTTGAGCTAGACTTTATTTGCACTATTTTATATGCATTTTATATTTATATTGGAAGTAAGTTTGGCAGCAAACAATAACAGTTGCCCTATTTTTGATGCACACCCTTTTCCATCACTTATAATTTTTGTACAGCTGCTTGGCAAATCAAAACAGCGGGCAGGGCGTTGACAGCTTCGATAACCTTTAGCTTAGCATCACTTTCGAGCTGCCTGCCTGAACTAGCTCGCTTGTTTTTTAAGCCACAGCGGGAATATATTTAAGCTGGAGACCTTTGCGGTTCAGAGTTGAGATATAAGTGGAGGTAATGCAGACGTGCAGTGCTGCGTCTCGAAATGCCGCTCACCTCCGTATTTAAAGCCCAGTCAGACCTACAATGCTATTAAACGTTCTTCAGGCGGTTGATTGTGTGAGAGGAGCTTCGCTAAAGCAGAGTTGCATCTTGAGGTCTTGCACATGTCAGACCTGGGGGACTTATCTCTCCCTCATATTTCCTCTTCGGTAAATACATGTGACCTAGGTCAGCCCGCTCTGAATAGCAGACTGGATGTTTACAAGTAAGATGCTGCTGCTGAAATCCTGCCAACAGGATCAATTAAGCAGAGTTGGTAACTTGGTTTTGGGGGAATTTTTGGAGTATTTTTTTCGCTTGAGAGTTTATCTGCACCCACCCACGGCTGTTACCTTGACTTTATATAAAATATTTAATTCTGTTTGCCCACCGCAAGCTGTATAAGAGAGCGAAATCCTTTGTCTGAAAGATGCACACGGTGTGATGGCCTCGCAGGACACATGAATAAACACAAGATTTTCCTCAAAGTATTAATATAAGTTATTACATTTTTTTTTTCTTACCCCCAAAACTCTCTATTGCTAGTTCTGATTATGTGTCATGGATGTGTCAGTGCTCCTCCTGCGCCTGAGCACACTACACCAAAAAACAAAGTGTAATGATATGCATTGTCATTGAGAGAAAGTAGTGCCTGAAGGCAGCCTGAGTCAGTGATGAGATTTCAGATTTTAGATCATTTTCCCTTCTAAAGGAGCTCTCATGATGGCTTTCCCCAGATACGTCCCGGCGTATTTTATGAACTTAATTATAATATTTCACGAAGGTCACGCAGATAAGTACTGTATGGGATGCTGCATTTCAAGGGCAGGCACTCCTCTGCCTCTGTTTTCTAGTGTAACGCCATATGTTAAGATGTGAGTAAAGACACTTGCAAATGAGAATTCATTAACATAACCTTAAAGATATTGCAGCACTGAGCCATCACCTCCAGGCTGTACTATTGCTCATAAAACCCACAGACAAAGTGTTAGCACGTCAGGGCAGAGTCATAGTTTAACGCTTAGGTGATCTTGAGCGAGAGCTGAGGAGGATCTAAACATCATATACAATAACTGGAACGGGCCCTTTGATGGGGTCAGAACTTTGCTTTTTATTCCAGTCCCCTTGAAGTTTTCCCTCCTTTTATTACGACAGAGAATACTTTTTTTAGTGATAAATAGAAACTTCAAAAGAGCAACAGGGGGAAATACGTGGCCACACAACCCTGAACCCGCCATCGCTAATGAAAGCTGGCTCTATTCTGCACAGCGTGGCCTCAGGCCACAGGCTTAGAACTAATGGCCTCCAGTTTAATATACCTCCAAGTCGCCTTGTCTCTTTGTTTGTGAGTGTGTGTGTGTGTGTGTCCTCAGATGTCCCCATCAGTCTGTTTTGCTCTATTGGATCAGCCTCTTTCCTTCTTTTCTCTGTTTCCTCTTTCGGCATATCCCTGCCCCCCCCTTCCAGAGAACCCCTCCTCCTTCACCTCTATTAACAGCCCATGTGCGACCACTCTGCTCAATCCTTTATTCTGATCTTCCTTGATGGTCTTCCATCAAGACCTCTTTCAATCTCCCAGGTAGCAATTGAGGCAGTGATTGCGTGTGATTGTATTGTTTTGGATGAGACGCGAGCCAGAATAAGACCCGAGCCGCGACTCGCCGCTGTCATCTTCAGGTGCTGTCAGTCTTAAATCCGTTGCTTTCTTCCCTCCCCCATCAATCTCTCTCCTTCTCATCATGCGACAGGGGAACACGCACTCCCACCGGCAGCACACTGATTCTAGTCATCTGTCGTCATGACCGAGTCTAATAACAACAATGCACGCTGCGAGCTTCGCCAGCGCCACTCCCCCCACTCGCCTTCGGATTCATCAGTTGTGTTTGAGAACTCGCAATCACAACAGTTGATACAAAGCGCGCGGTTTCCACCTGCCTGCCTTGAAAACGCACTGAGCTGCGTGTGCATTAGCCTCGCCTCTACGCACTCATAAGCTAAGTGGTCATTAATCATAGGTTGATATTTTTAGATTTAATTACTGAGCTTGTCCTCTACTCTTTGCTGTAATTTCCCCGAAAATGCCTGTGCACAACTGTGTGTTTGTTTTTTTTTTAGTGAATGTCATTTAAAACCTTTTTTTTTTTAATGATACAGTTGCTTTCGGATGATACATCCAAACTACTGAGACACAATCATTATCTTGTTAAAATCCGGTGCCTTTTTTCCCCCAGCACAGGTCAGGTATCTCTCAATCCTCCGGAGGTCCAATTAGGACATTACGTAGCCCAGCGAATCTCCAGACAGTTATTCCTGTCTAAGTGTTGCTTATCAGAGCCATTCTATAAATCGTCGTGTCCATTCATCTGTCTCTTATTTTACTGTCTGTCTCCAGCGTTGGGCCGCTCGTCTGCGTCTCTATTTATGCGTCTGTGTTCAAACGATTTTCTCTCTCGGATCTGATCTTTAAGCTTCGCTGTTCACATTGTAACCTGCAAATGGCTGTGTCAGATCTGTGGTCTTAAAATCTTTTAATTATTTTCTGTAATTGCAACAACAACAACAACAACAAAAAGAAACCGAGTAAGTCAATTAGGAGCAGATTTGTATTCATGATGACAGCCTGGCAAAAGCTAAAAAAGACCTCTTGTGAAGGAATTTGGACAGCTTGCAGCATGATAGAGAACAAAATGACAGTAAAGCTCACAGATGCATAATGTGGACAAATACACAGTTAACGGTGTGACAGATAACCTCAGCAACAACAAGACACCGTAAACGCCATTTGAATGACGCAGAAAACGAGTAGCGCCACAGGTAGAAAAGTTTCAGCCAATGACAGGGAGGCTTTGTGTTTGCTTGCTTGAGCCTTTACAGAGAGTGAACCTGCGGCATGTTTCATGTTGGTGAGGAGCACTTTTAAAAGAGAAACTACAAGTAAAACAAGTATTATAATATTAAGAAAATATTCAGCTCAAAGTCAGTTAACATGAAAGTTTTTAAAGCGTCGCCTTTGTTTTCTGAGTGAAACTGAACATGTGGGCCGTGGGTGCAGTTATGAGAGGAATTTTAATCGAATCCTTGATCGGATCCTTCGCAGGTGGAGCTGCTGGTCTCTATCCGCGGAGATGAATAAATGAAACGCTCTCTAGAAAACACTAACTTGGTTAACGATTCCTGACATCAAACACAGGAGGTAAAAGTCAGGTCAGGGTTTAATAAGATGGGATGGGCTTAACTAGCTCAAGTAACATTGGATTGCATACATTTATTGATATAAAAATATACTAAAAAACGAGTTTATTTAACATATGCTCATATATATTATTATTATTACATATAGGTAGATATAAAAGAACGATCACTACAAGGACATGGGCTGTTTTTTAATCCAATTTATCCTTCAAGCAAAAGCACTGAATTTGCATTAAATCTTTAGTATCTGTTTAGTTATTAATTCCCTTACGCCGTATGAGTTGCATGTAATATATACCTCACACATGCTGCACCTATTCATCATGCCTGAGTAGGAAAGAAGATAAAAAGTGGCTTTCTTAAGTCCCATAAGTTATATTAATGCTATGTACTGTATGTAAAAATATTCATTTTGGCTTTGTTGTACAAGTTGGCCGTGAAAAACCTCCCTCGCTGCTTTTATATGTGCAGCGCGCTCTGAACAGCTGGTTAATTAATCTCCCATCAAATCAAGGTTTTAATCAGAACCTAAACTGTGGCCGGATGCTCCGTCCAAACCAGATAAAGAGCTCTGAACGGCCTCACAGGAACAATAGAATGAAACCGCACGCAATCAGCTGACAGGTTTTACGTATCTACACTTCGATTCAGATACTTTGAGTGTAATTGAGGAAATCTGTGGACTTCGACCGAGGGAGTTTTCATTCACTTTCACTGATGTGGCGGTGTATCACGGGACATCCTGTTCTGACCTCATCAGCCACCGTATGTTTTAAAGTCCCAGAAAATCGAAGTGCTCCTTTTTAAATTGTACAGTCTGGACCAAGTAAGCAACTATCAAAGTTAAAAGTGAAAAAACCCACTTTTTATTAATAGTAACAGTGAAAAAAACGTCACTAATTCCTGATCAGCTCGCAGAACCAAAACTCCTGCAACTTCTGCACAAGGTTTTGCATTCATGTGGTTTTTAATGAGGCGCTTAATTGAGAAACTAGGTTGTCAAGGCCTTTTAAACATTTGGGAAGGATTCTTTATTTTATTTTTAAAAAACACAAAGAATGACACTGCTAAAAATATAAACCCTCCTTTCATTTCAAACAGTGTCACAGTGGCTGATTGATATCTCTTTTTAGAAATCGTGCTGCAGTACAGAGACGCAGGAAGTGTGCGTGGGTGAACAAATTAGTGAATAACACAGTCGCAGGTTTCTCAGAAACACACAGCATACTGTAAAAAACAAACACACAAAAAAAGCACTAATGAGAAAGTGCAATCAACAGTGCGTGCTGGTAAGAAAAGGGCAGCGCAGAAAACTCACCTTGTTCACTATCGATTGTGCAGAGTGGATCATTTAAACAATTCAATTACTGCAAAAGCCTTTGTAACACTAAATTGATCTCTGTTTTTCATTTAGTTTACAACATCAGTAAATGTGTTATGAAGAGCGGCGCTCCTGTAGCACCGCGGCTGTGTGTGTTTTGCTAAACTGTCGGAGGCTGGAAATCATTCCTTATAGGACCCTCGGTGCCCGACGCAGACGGACTATTTGTATGCTCGGCCATCCACCTGCTCATCCTAGTAGGACGTGATTGGGTGCTGGCCCGCTTCCAGGCTGTGACGCGCCGTGGCTGCCTTCTAGGCATTAAACCCTAAAGAGCTTTGCTGGAAAGCACTGAGAATATTCTATTTCAATGTGCCACTTTGTAATTCACTTTGGAGAAGCCCTACTGAATCGAATAGAATTTAAAATGACTCGAGTGCCTAAAATCAGAGGAAACAATCTTCCGCAGAAATGTTTGGCGTTGTGTCTTAAACTGGTATAAAAAAAATAAAAAAATAGACTGCAGGGACCGTTACAGGTATTTGACAAAAAAAAAAAAAAAACAACTGTTGAGTGGTGGTACTAATGCTGCTGTTGTAGGCTACCAGCAGTCACCAAATAGCCAACAGAGAGCTGCCCATTCATCTCCCACAGCACTTCCATGTGACACTTTCCTCCCTTCCATCTCCTCCATTTGCTCCTTTATTAGAGGGTGTGAAGTGGTGTTTGAATTTGGTTCCTGGGCTTCTCTTTTTCTCTGCTGCCTGCAGTAGCTCGATGCCGAGAAGGGGAAAAAAAAAAAAAAGAAATATGGGCCCACGGAACAATATTTCACTGGCACCGGCTTGACATTGATGGATAGAGGATCATTAGACATTTGCCAGTTTGCTTGGGCGTAGAGTTATTTTCAGCAATAATGTATGGGAGAGGGAGCCGCGGCTGGAGGAGGGCGTCTGGTAAGATCTCAGAGGGCCATGGCTTCCAGTTTGGTTGAGTTTTGTCTTGAAGTACTTGAAGTAATGTAGGTGGTGTGAGCCGCAGAGGGGCACATATGTATTACACTGCAGGTGTAGCTCTGTAAACACTGATTGGATTCTTAATGCAGTGGTTACCAATCTTTTTTTTTTTTTTTTTTTTAAGATGTACCACAGCCCTGCCCGATGAAGTGAAATACCCCTTCACTGACGCCACCCTTCATCTTCCAAATTTGCCCATTATAATTGATTTTACAACATTTGAACACTGTCAAAACATAGCTGAACTGCCAGTTTTTGGGGTGGTTTATCTTTGTATTTGTACCAGTTGGAGAGACAGAAGCAACCATTTATCAGCTGCTTTTCGCCAACTTTTTATTCATTTTTTTTTTGTCTTCAGCAACCTCAGCCGTTAATCCATAACTTCAAACGCTTTCCGCTGTTTATACTTTACTTTGAGCAAACTATCTCAGCTGTATGTTCTCTACTTTTTTGCTTCTCTGCGTCGCCCCTGCAGCTGCAGAATTACCCCCCGGGGTACCCCTGGCTGGGCATCACTGTCAGTGTGTTCAGCTCTTCTAAAAGCCACATATCCTTGCATCTTTTCAGCTGACTTGCACAGAAAAATACGCGCGTTGCCAGTCAATACTGACTCAGACGTCTCTCTCTTTCTCTCTCTCTCTTTTTACGCAGTGATGGTGCTGCTAATTGTGACGATGCGGCGGAGGAAGAAGGAGCCGCTGATCCTGGAGGAGGAGCGGGACATCAGAGAGAACATCGTCCGCTACGACGACGAGGGCGGGGGAGAGGAGGACACCGAGGCCTTCGACATGGTCACCCTCCGCAACCTCAACGTCATCAGAGACCCCAGCGTGCGGCGCGACGTCACGCCTGACACCCCCACCTTCTTCCATTACCCATCGACCACCCGCCCATCCTACAAGTCCCTGCCAGACAACGTGGTGTTTCGAGAGTTCATTTGGGAGCGACTTAGGGATGCTGATGTGGATCCGTCGGCGCCGCCGTACGACTCTCTGCAGACATACGCTTTTGAAGGCAGCGGGTCCGTAGCGGAGTCGCTAAGCTCTCTGGAGTCACTAAGTACAGACTCAGATCAGAACTATGACTATCTCAGCAACTGGGGGCCGCGCTTCAAAAAGCTGGCCGACCTGTACGGCAACAGCGACGGCACAGGCGTCTTCTCTTAGCCCCTGAAACGCGTCCCTTAACACTCTTCGGACCATTAAAAAAAAAAAAATTAAAAATAAGAGTAATTTATTGTCAGAGAAAACGATTTTGTCTGCCTTAGCGCGTCGGGAGGAAAAAGATTCAAAGACAACACAAGAGAGATTGAAAGAAAAACACTTTGACTTCAAAGGTTTTTCGGTTTGTTTACCTCCTCGTATGGATTTTCAAAAGCGTGCCATGGTGAGTTTTGACAGAGACTTCAAAAGTGGCTTGACTGAGGAGGAAACCTTGTGTGCAAAAGACATTAAAAGGGTTTCAGATTTTTTCGGGGGCTCCGATCCAGCCATTGACTGCAGACTGCATACGTGTCTGAGCATTTCTACGGGGAGGCACCTGTCCTTTCATTCCAGCGATGGGCACGGGCCCAGCACTTCTCGCTTTGATGCATTCCTTCGCTCTCTTTGTGCTAAAAAAAAACAACAAAAAAACATAAACGTTTCTCATGAAATGCTGCGTCCCTGGCGGCTAATCAGTAGTCACTTGACTGTTCATATGAAATTTGACAACGATTTCTATGCTTTTTTTATTCTTTTTTCTTTTAGTTTTTTTTTGGGAGGTGGGAGCAGGGTGAGGGGATGAGGAGCTGCTTTTCATAAACATTTAAATACAGAGCCACATTATTCATGGACTCTGTCATACCTCTCAACACGATATGAAAAGTGCAACTTCACTCACTCACACACACACACACACACGGTATAAACAAGTAGTTGATGTGCTGAGGAAGGAGACAAGTTGTGCAAATAATAAAAAGAACGACACTATCGTCGGTTTGATGTCTCCACCGGGTGAAACAGGAAAGCCTATAATTTCTCTTATTCTCCTAACAATACATTTTGCAGATGTTGCAATGTGGTGTTCGTCTGAGTCTGTCTTTTCTTCCGCCTTTCTATTTCAAAGTCCGATGTATGATTTTCTGAGCTATAAAATTCAGTTGTTCTGCTTTTGTACGAGGTGGGGGGGAGGGGCGGGGGAGGGGAGGGGCCTGGGACCGTGTGATACGTGAGAAAGCTTTGCCGCGGGTCTTTGTTGTGTTCGATAGATTCACGCCACTCTAGACTCTAGAAAAACAAAGAGTTTGTTTCTGAAGTGACAGTCTGTAAACTGGGTGAAGCTGCGGTTTGTAAGTAAAATGAATTTTGCTTCTGTAGTTTGCAGAGTCCAGCATAATGTCCATGGTTTGTTCATTGGTGGTGAAAGGACACACTGTATGATAGTAATCATGCGCCGCGTTGTGCCGATTTTGTTATTTGTTTTTTTTCTTTCCAGCTGAACAGACAAAATTACGATTGGGTGTCGACATGTACAACCGATATGTATTATTATTTATTTTCAAGAGGCAGAATTGTGCAAATGATGTTTTTATCCTTTTGCTGAAAATAAAATTGACATTCAGTTCCTTAAAAGACTGAAGGGATTTCTTTCAGTCAGTCTTAACATCGAGGAGTCAATAAATAAAGGTTATATTTGATAATGCTCTGCCTGCATGTAACAGTAATAATCAATGCTTTAAAAAAAAAATGTGCCTTTGGTGCATTCGGGGAGCTTAAGGAACTACAGAGGGGGTCAGGAGGGAGGAGAGGGAAAGATTTTTTTTCTTCATATCTCTTTTTGATGAGGCTTTTGTAGTTGAAAGAGCTGATCTAGACGAAGCACAGACGCTCCGCAGAGTGTGTGATGACTGCGAGGCTCACCGTCGGCCATATGAGGAACCTTCTGCAAGGTGTCACGCAGTCAAAACAAAAACAAAAGGTGCATTCAGGTGCTGCCTCTCATGTGACGCCTGAGGAAGGATCATGTATGTTGCATGCATGTACGGCGTGAAAAAAAAAACGGACCAGGTCATGACTCCAAAGCTCCCCAGTACAACTTCTTCACTAAGAAATATTTCACTACCCACTAAAAATGTAATTTTTTATATTTATTTAAATGTTAAATTACATGTTTTGTCAATGTTATCATCCAACAGATTGCTAAGTCTAAGACTTTTAACAAACTACATTTAAGAACACGGTTTCTAAAAGTATCTGAAGAAGCCTTAAAGGTGTACTAACACTCACCCCGTGCAATTAATGGGTAACAGCAAAATGGAAAATCCATGTCATTACATTAAAATCCCCCAAATCCCAGCGACAAAACCCAAGACATGCTCACAATATCTTCAGTGGCAGCTACAGCCCTGACTACAATAAAACTTTTATTACATTTTTTTCCCCCATTTAATCATTTTTGTAACATTTCAATTGAAATTTTCTGTGTTCATTTTATCTCACTTGTAGTTTTTTGGCTGAGAAAAGTGCAAATTTAAGAATAATGTCTCAGAAAATATTTAATCAGTCTTAAAAATGTACAATATGTAATTTATGTGCAATTGTAAAAAGTAAATGCTTCAAATCTCTCAAATCCCACAAACAACACCTGAGACACATCCTGAATCTTACAGCCTTGAGAAGAATTAAAAGTCTGTGAAATTTTGTTTTTTTTGTTGTCCAAATTTTCTTTGTTTATTTGACCATGACATTGTGTTTTCTGTAAATTATCTGATTACGGGATGCTAAATATTGTTTATGGGGGCCTTATTTTGGCATTAAAACATGCTAATTTAAAAATATGGTCTCAAACATCTGAATCATCCTAAAAACATACATAAAATGTAATTTATGCATAATTGCTGAATGTTAACACCTCCTCACTTACTTAATGTCCCCAAATTCCCAAAGACAACAACCAGGGCTCAGTATCTTCAGTGGTATCTTCATCTTATCTGACTATAAGACTTGCTTAAGGAGCACCCAAGTTAATTAATGCAGTACAACAACGGTAAACTGTATATCTGGTCAAACTCCTCCTGATTAAATAAAACGGGAATACAGGTTTCATCAGGAAAAATAGGGAAAGTAATTACTGTTAACTTATAATTGTACAAAATTATACTAAAGTTTATTTCAAGTAAATCGATGTAAAATAACTTGCTTACATTGTACATATTGTAAGTCACTGAAGGACATGTTCTCTATATTCTCCACTGAACATTACAAATTGGAAAATAAGGGGAAAAAACATTAGAAAAAGAAATCATAACTGGCCCTTATGTGCTTCCTGTGTTTGTGTTGTGGACATGGGACTATCTCTGGGTACAGACTGAGCTGTTATTTAACTTCTTAAGGAAGTAATGACAACATGGCTGTTTTTCAGAAATTTAGCTTTCCATCTGAAAATGTATCACTGAATATAATCTGCTAAATTTCCTGCTGCAAAAGTGCACAAGCCAAATTCAGAAACAAATTACAGTGGTTCTTCCATTTTGTCCTTTATAAATCTAGCAGCAAGAAGTGTGGTTGCAGTGATGATGGCCTACAATAATGCAGATTTGTGTTTAAAAGTAGCCGACTAGTGTCTCTTAGCCGTCGCTGCAGCTCGCCGGCACTCAGAGGTTTCAGGAATACGACTGACAGTGTAATTCACAGTGATGCAAGAGATTGCAATGAACTTGTTATGAATCTTTGCTTGGTAAATATGTCGTCTCCTTACAGGTATTGACACAGTTTCCAAGGCTTTGAACCTGGTAAAAAACAAAACATCTGAGAATTTTTAAGAGTCAGGAGTAACCAAGGTCACCGAGTGCGCTCATTCTGATGCAGTTCACGCAAACCGACAGGAAGAGATGTGAGGAGAGTTCTTTCTTACATATTCACAGGTTAGCGTACATGATAGCCTCTTAGATAGGAGAAGAAAAATCACAAAGATCTCTTGTAAGAGCTAGACGTAGCGAATGGAAGGGTTCTTGTGGAAAATCAGTAGATGAAAATTTCTTTAAGTGGAACTGGATGACATTTGTAATCAAGTGAAGTTTCTTGTTAACGCTGTTGAAGAGAGTAAAGTATACCAGAAACCCCTGAAACATGGAAAAAAGAAGGGATAATTGTTAAATAGATTTTTGTGTTATTTTAATTTAATGCAACACTATGAAAAATACTAATTTCTCTACTTGAAGATGTAAAAGTTGAAGTCCATAAGCAAAAAATGCATTGAAACTCTGTAACAGCAAAATGCCAGAGTGTACTGAACCGTCTTTAGTCTTGCTTACGATGGCTAATGCTAGAAATCTATATTACAAGCATTATGACTAAAGTAACATACCACTATGACATTTTATTCTAAAACAAGAACAATAAAACAAATCTTCCACTGTTATCAAACATGGTTGAATAAAGAATCTGAGGTCTGCTTGACTGTTTTGGCAATGAGAGCTGGAACAATAATGAAAACCACAGTTTTGTCAAAGTTAAATGCAGAAAACTGCACAAAAATCAATTTTTCTAATGTCACAAGGGCTTCCATGGAGAATTGGTAGCCTGTAATAATCATTAGGACTTCAAGAAAAGTGCATATCATCTGCATAAAAATTGAGCTGCCAATGATGAGACCTGCGGGTGACATGCTAAATATTATCTTCAGCATTTAACATCAATCTATAACTTATACTTCATTCATCCAAACTAATGAATCATATGTACTCTAAACCTGTTTTACTGAGCATAACCCCAAAATCTACATGTAAAGCAACAGGAAACATTACATATCTCATTTTATGCTTTACTAGATTCATTTAACTCAATTAAAATGATATTTTATTTCCTCAAAAGCCTTTAGTTTCCAAGTTTTATGACAAAGCAAGACTCGTGAGCTCAGCACCAGTCGCAGTGATATCATATCAAGGTACAGCAAGTAGATCACAGATAGAGTTCATGAGCAGGCAGACAGCGGCTCAAACGCAGACATCTGATGTAAACTCCAGCGCTGATGGCCAGATGTTGATTTTGATTGACCGGCTGTCAATCAAAATCAGCACAATGTATCTTAAACGCCTACCGCCCGGGGGGTACTTATGAGCAATCAGGGACCCTTCGCTATCAGGGGCTCAATCTGGCCCTCGGTTGATTACTCGTGTTGGCTCTGGAGGCCCTGGGCAGCTACAGACACTTCACTCAATTCTTATCATAACCATGCATCATCAACAAATTGCCCTGACAAAGAGGTGCCCATTTTCTGAGACTCTCTCCGAGATGAGGAACACGCTTTTCCTCAGATTGTCTGACTGGAACATCGCTAATAGAGTTTGACCTCCCGGCTGCCTGTTAAAGAAATCATTCTCTGCGGTACCCTTTTGGCTCCACGTGCGGCACAGGTGTCTGCGATCCATTTATCACGCAATTACTCCCATCTATTTATAGCGTCCCGCGAACGAGAGCAATGTTAGAGATTTTGTGTGATTAACGGCATCATTTGTTTAATGTTTTTTTTTTTTTTTTGGTTGCTTTCAACTTTCAAGAAAGACGAGATTAGCAGGACGTTTGTGTTTGTGCCAGAACGTGACGCATGACCTAAACAGGCATAAACAGGAGGATTTTTTATGTGTAGGCAGTTAATCATGAGAAGAATTCATTACGGATATTAAGGTGGGAAAAAATGCTTTAGGTCTATTTTTCTGCTGAGGTTTAAGACATTTACTGCGAGTATAAGTTGTCCTCTCTAGGACGGAGGCTGAGGAATGAGTCGAAATATAAGCTTAACTCTGAGCCGACTGGGGAGCAAGTCCTCGCATATTCATGCATGTGGGTGAATATTTATTTCTGCGATTACCCAGCATGTAACAAAACTCCAAAGAAAGTCTGTCTGCCGTTTTTCTCGCTCGCGCTCTGAACAAAAATAAAAATAAATAATCCGCCCGCCGACCCTCCATCCCAGGGTGCCTGTTGGTGGCAGAGGAATGGGGGCCCCTGCTCAGGCATCAGCTGGACGACTCCTCACTGGTCCTTTGAAAAAGAGAAAAGGGGGGAAAGGAAGATCAAAGGCTGTTGCCGCGCCATGTTTTATTCTCTGTCTCTCTCAGCAGCGCTCACAGTCCGCCTTGCCTTCAGCGAGAGAAACGTCAGACCTGAGGTTTGTGTACTCTATAGTTCCACACAAATTAGACTGGTCCCAGACCTGGGCAATATAAATAATTCTCTTGAGAGGTAAGTGTGAGTAGGAGTGCAACAGCTTGCTCTGAGAGCGCCTGGGGAACGCACAGAGTGGAAAAGTAGGTCAAAGTGGTAAGATTAGGGTAATCGTGTGTTAAAACGAAGAGAAATTTAGGGCTAATAACTGGAGAATAACTGAAGGTGGATCCATCATTGATACATCAATGTCCGAGGTAAATTTGGTGGAGTTATAAAGTAACCAGAGGAGCAAAATCTGACTGAAAGAGGTGTGAAGTGATGATGCTGGGTGAGCGACTCGGGCGGCTCTCAAAGGCCGAGGCGTTGCTCGTTTCAGAAAGGTCAAAAACAACAAGATAATTCAGAGAAATTCAAAGATGTGAGAAAGTTTTACACGACTTCCTACACATTTATCTGCACATTTAGTGAGCTGAGACCACAGATACAGTTTACACCATGCACTACACCATTTACAGTATATTTCCTGGTCCAAGGACATATTTTTAAGCATTTCAGCGTTTAAAACAAGATTTAATTTAATCCTATTTTTTAATATATATATATTTTTCAATTCAAAATTTCGCCCTTGAAGAAGAGTAATATCTTATCATATTATCAAATTTCTTTGCCTTCGAAGGTTGAGAGAAAAACTTCTTTAAAGAAATATCTCATAAAAAATATAACAAGATCACGTGGACCATCTGCTCTCTAAAAATAACACGTACCGTAGTTTTCATACTCGTTGGGTCATTCTTCACATTGTCATTCTCAAACTGAAACACGTGACCGATACGAACACACTCAGAGCACCAGTACAATGATGAATTAAAGTAATTAGAAAATGATGCACTGGAGCCCTCTCCAGTGATGATTGGCAAAAACATGTCAGGGCAGCATCAGCATTAATGAGCCATAATCGACATAGGACTAATTAGCAGCGCTTTGTACTTTTACATAGGTTTATCATCATTAGCCAAGCCTGGCTTGATATAGCGCCGAATGTGTGGGTGGCATAAGTGTTTGTTTATCATGTAGACACGGAAAATAGTTACATGCTACAACAGCCTCGGTGGAGGGGAGTGTTTCTGTAGGCCTACATCTGCCATCAGGAGGGGCTTCAGGGCTAATTAGATCTCAAAAGACGCTGGAAACTGTGGAAGAAAACATGCATATTTAAACAAACTGCAAGATTACAACAAGTAGGTGTTTTTTTTTTTTCGTCCTCATCTTCAGCTGAATTATAAATTCAAATCAGACTTATAAATCATCTATCAATGGGACTATTACAGCCCATCAACAATGGTTTAACACCACTTCTGTGCATTTTAGAACCACCTTTGTGTTTAAAACTATCAGTCTTATATTTGCATATATCTGCCAAACTGTGAGTCCGAGACAGAAAAGTTCACTCGTGGGAATCCACCGCAGAGGATGTTTCTTTTTTTTTTTCCTGGCAGCTCCGTGTGGCGATCTCATGGTGTTTTTCTGACATAATTAATGAAAATATTCATCTATCATGTCCTCTGCCCTTCCGCTAATTTACATATTTTTACATGAAGCAAACGGGCACACAGCCGAGTCCCTGCTTAATAATTCACTGGATGTTTTCCCCTTTCTATTGTCATTTCAAGGTGTGAGCATGCCGGGTTTATTTTCCTAATAAAACCGAATGGCACAATGAGAGGATGGAATTATCCTGGTTGTATTTAATTGAGTTTGACCAGGTCCCTGCTCAGTGTCGGTCTAATCTCCCCGCAGCACTGTAGTCTCTCTCCCTGGGAGACAGGGGAGGCCGATAAACTTTGAAGCTTGCGCTGAGAACCTGCTCGCTGCACCCTCTGCATTATTCATGATGCAGGGACTAGAGCATCTTCAAATGGCCTGTCATTTCCTTTTACCCTCCATCACAATGGCCATATGCTGCACACACTAGAGGAGGGGATGGGGAAAAGCAATCTCCAGCTAAGCCTAGCCAAACAGGAACACATACATACTAACAGATACATTCACAGGTAAACCCACACAGGGGGACGTGTACAAGTGGGAAATCTTGGGAATTCAACAATCTGCTGTGGCATATTTCAATCTTGTGCCAGTCAAAGCTAACCTCCTCCCACTGCTTCCACCCCACGCAGCGACTGCTGCTGAAGTAAACACGGTGATATTCCCGCATTCCTGCCAAACCGGCGCCGGCACCCGTGCGTCAGCAACGAAAAAAAAAAAGTTATGCAAAGGACAAACAAAAAAGGGAACAATCAAAAAGTTTTTCAGCAATATTTTCAAAGAGCCGCCCAAGTTCTGCGAAACTTTTTGCAAAAGGTAAGAACTGTGCCGGCGTAATTGTTCTCAAAGGAAACGAAAATGTAAATCTCTCACGACGAGGTGCAGTTATTTGTTTTTTTTTTCTCTTCTTAAACAAAGTGTGGAGGCGTAATCGTCGTCGGAGCACGTAAGTCGCATGGTCTCCGGTTCTTCTCGCGGATCTGTGACATTTTGTCAGCCGCCCCTGAGTCCTTTCAGCCGGCGTTCCGCGCCCTATTTGTATTTACAGAGTTTGTTTGCGTGACAAAACCACACAAGGCACGTCCCTCCGAGGTAATTGGGATTGCCGTCATTTGGCCTCCCTAATGTCTGCCATTCAGCATTAACATATCATTAGCTCTTTCTGGGACCGTTCACTCAGAAAATTAGAGGTCTCCATAGACCCCCGGCTCCATCAATATGGCAAAACTAGTTGACACCTTCTCTTTGTAGTTCTCAGGAGAGAGAAGCACAATGAAAAGTGGCGTGGGAGTAAAAAAAATTGTATTCTTGATTATATTAATTTGTAAAACTTTTTCTTTTTTTTGTTTTTGCATTTGTGGCTGCGGTTGACAGAGTATCACATCATTCGCCGTTCACGAAGAACGTAATTGACACTTTTCCTCCCGACCTTCACCTTGAAATGAAAAGATGGCGCTGACAGATTGCGGAACGTGATAAAATTGCATATACGGTTCCCGAGGGCTGACGTGGATCCTCCTAAAAATAACGTCGGCCTTAAAGCGATTCGTTAAAAGCTATTGTAAAAACCCTGTCCTTGCTGAATGGCGGGGATGAACTGTGCTGCCTTGATACCTAATGACAAAACATCTGGTAGATCGTTCCTGCGCCGTGATGGAAGAGCCGCGGCTCCGGCATTTAGTCTTGGTAAATACCTTGTTTTGACACCTCTAATGGCGTGAAGTCTAACTTTTTGTTTGTTGTTGTCTCACAAGCCAAATAGGTTGCTGCTGTGAAGTGATGCTCCTCTTCTGCGGGGTAATTAGAGGTTAAGATTAAATCCGAGGAGAAATACACCGCGTTCCAAATTATTATGCAAATGATATTTTTCTCCGATTTTCCTAAAGTGTCAATATAAATGACAGT
>JBAJHX010000046.1:14948777-14981280 GCA_037176925.1 Amniataba percoides | reverse complement strand
CCTGGGAACTACAAGTAAGCCTGCGTTTTGAGAGCGCAGCACTCTTGGTGGATGATAAGGAATTAACAAATCATTAACTTATGAAAATCAATTGTTTTAACTGAGTTTTACAGCCAAAGTGCCTGAGACACAAACACATGCAATGTTATATCTGCAACATGTTTAAAATCATGTCTATCTTATTTAATGAAGGTGGTAAAATATTCCTAAGCATGTTGTTAAAGAGGGTTTGAGGTTTTCTTGGACCTCAAACACACCATCAAAGTGAACTGGGTGCTGGGGAGTGTGGATAACCTTTTATCATGATAAATGTAATTTCATACCATGATATCGTTTTCTATCTTGAGAATAAACATTTTCTGGAAAATCATTTGAAAATATATCAAACATGGGTCAAATGAACAGAAAGAAATTTGGCTAATTAAACACCAGAAACAGTTACTAACATCCTATAAAATCCAATAAAGCCACAAAGTTTTGTTCAGAGAAAATCCACAAAAATATTAGAGCATACCTCAGTGAACAATGACAAATTGATATCTCCTCACAGTGTGTATCTTCATATCACCTAACCTTAGTAAAAAGAATAGTTGCCAGATTTATCAGTAACATTAGTAATGTGTGGGCTCAGTAGTACTGTGTTTATATTGTATTGGTATTATCATAAAGCAGATAGCAAACACAATCAGAAAGAAAAGTTTGGGTCGACCGGGCTTGCTCACATCAGTCAAATACGGAAAAATATCCACAAGGTTGAAACCTAGCTGGCAGCTAAATAAAGCTATCTGGCCAGGGGACACGTTTGGGCTCCTGATGGGCATATCAACACGTGCGAGACAGTGAGTAAATATTTCCCGTGGACGGCCATTAGAAAGTCACTGTTCAGTGGTAAAGGCTGTCTAATCCCTGCTGGTATGTGTTTCAAATTCAGCAGACAGAAGGAAGCTGATCCAATTCCCTGCATCCTGCAGGACACAGATCTGCATTTCCTCTGCACTTTGATGAAACAGCAGCCAAGCTGTCCGCCTCCATTAACAGCCCCTCTGATTTTACACTGCGCTCTGACAACTCTGTGCATGTGTGTGCCTCCGCCTGCGTGTGTGTCTGTGGGTGCATATAATAAATATGTTTGAGTGCATATGCCTGTGATGTATGCCTTGGGATGTGTGTGTTTATATTGCTTTATAGCAAGGAGGTTGAGGCAGCACGGTCGGGACACTACAGGTTTATTTTTAGAAAATCTGGACCGCCTGGAATCTGTTGGGACACATAAATATATATCTATATATGTGTGTGTGTGTGTGTGCATCAACATATAGCTCATTTTCCCAATTTATGGTGTTATTTTGGACACGTCAGTACAAGGGAACAAGAAGTGAATACAGGAAATAAAGATGGAAAAAATAATGAAGATTTAGTAAAAATAATTTATACTGGATGTTGCAGGCTGTAATCTAAAGTGTTTCCATAAATATACATTTTGCTGCAGCATCAGATACGGTTAATCATACATGTTTAACCTCTTGAATCAAACCAGTTTTCTCGGTTTTCACTTTCTTTGCTGTATTTCCAAACTCACAGTCACGACCTTGTGTGTCATACTTTTATATAACTATATATAAATCCGTTACTTGACCATATGACAAATACTTTGTGGGGTACTTTATGGGGAAAAAAAGTGGTTTGACTCACAGGGCTTAAGGGGTTAAATCACACAATCACTTTCTGAGCAGACAAAGCGTTTCTCTCTCCTTTTCCAATTGTTTGAGAGTGATTTCTTTGTTAATTCTGAGGAAAATTGTTAAACGGCGACAAAGTCACAGTGACACAGCAGGGTTTCAACCTCCTGCAGTCAAAGGCAGAAGCTTAACTACCTTCTGCACTGTGGCAGCAGGAGACTGGGTGTGTTAAAACATAACGCGGCAGTATTTTTATTGTCAGACACAAGAACAGTGTCATGTAAACCGGCACCGGCGCCTTTTCCACAGCAGTACATTCTAGGTCACATCCTTTTTAACACTGGATCAGTACGAACATGGCTGGTGGCTCGAACATTCAGACTCAAGGGTCTTCTAAATGCCACGCAGGCTCGTCACAGTTATGCAGAACAATGATCCACACAGCTTGAAGGGCAGGACAAAGAAAGAAAAAAAAAAGAGTGAGAGAGAGAGAAAAAAAAAGGGCGCATATTTTTGTTCCACCTCCATGATGACGTGTATACACAGGATGGTTAAGTACGATAAATTGGCCAGAAATTGGCCAATGAGTTCAGACGCGCTTGTAATGTGACTTAAATTGCATGCCCTTTCAGGCAGGGGAACAAACCTCCTCAATGTCAGCGCTCTCTCCCACATGTTGAGTGCTTAGTTTGCCATGCAGTACAAGATCTCCGGGCCTGTTTAGTATTCACCCACTTGAGTTTCCTAAAGGTTACCAAACCTAATTAGACATTTATGCAGGATCTTCAAAGGTCCCTCCGTTATTAATGATGTGCTACTTCTGAGGACTGCATCGATGGCTTTTTTTTTTTTTTCTGACTCGAAGAGCACACTCCTCACAATATGCGCATACACAATAGAGACACGCAGACATGCAAAATGCAAGGAGAGACTGGTGGCTGGCTGGTGGCGATTACTGAAATTGCTTGCACAGTGGTACGCTAAAGTGCACAGACACACTGAAACATTATATTCCCAAGCTGTGGTTTAATACAGGGTCAAACACGCCAAAGAAAACGCTGTCCTACAAGAGCCAACTGTGCAGAATGCAACGAAACTTCTGCACCGCTACCGTTAGCTATTTACACACAAAGAGAAAGACAAGACTACAATAATTCTGCAACATTTACGGGCTCAAGTGACAACAATTTTCATGATCAGTTTATATGCAGGTTATTCACTCAGTTAATTGATAATTCATAATCAATCGCTGTCCGAAAGAGTGATGAAGACGCATTCAGATGCTTCACCCAAGTAAAAGGTATCAATACCACAATGTAAAGATGCTTTGTTACTGTGTTCATGCGGTGATTTCACTTCAGTGAATGTTCTCAACCAGCAAAATGGACTGAAAGTGTCAAACGTGAAAGTACTAATTACTCTGCATGCCCCCTTTCAGAGTCTCTGTGATGGAGTCCCAAAGGTCATTAATAAAGGTGGTTATTAACTTGTGCGACGTCATTAAAAAAGTATTTTTAAGTCTGTCACTCTCATTAGCGAATGGCGACCTCGTGTGAATCCAAGCATAAGTAGCTTTGCGCAACTCAGATGATCTAATGAGCCATATAACAGGAAACAACAATCTGACAGCAGTTAAATAAATATAAAGAAGTCAGCAGTGAGAAGAAGTGTAAAGCAGCATAAAATGAAAACACTCAAGCAACAACACAGTACTTGAGGAACTTGAGAAAGTTTTTAGTTACTTTTTACAACTGGATCTCATCAGGGAGCAGAGAGAGTACATTTTTCACAGTTTAGAACATTTCCATCATTTTTGAAGGTACAAATGTAAAATGATTATTCAGTTAATATTTTTAATCATTATAATTTAATTATAATAGCTGCAGGTTATTTTTCTGTTTTTCTGTCAATTGATTAATCATATAGCGTTGAATTGTTTCAGCTTTATTAAAAAATAAAAGTTACCTGTGTGTATTGACTGAATGGCTCATTTTCCTCTGAAAAAAAAACACATCTGACTTTCTACCTCCACGTGAAGAGGAGCAGAGAAAATGAAAAGCAGCATGGGTATAAATATTCTAGTTTTTCATTCTCCTCAAGAGGAAGCAAAAGATCTTTCATAGAACTAAAGTCAAGATCTGTTAAATGTCTGATTTTAAGTCCAACACCACGGTCCATCCTTTCTTCGTGCCCTGAATTTGTAAAAAGAAAGAAAGAAGAAAAAAAAAAAACTGTTCCAAAGCCAAGTGACACCTCCCTCCCTTTGCCCTTTAACATGATTAGCTAAATGTGATTGGCAAATTATTTTGCAATTATGCAGCCGTGTTTACATCCAGTCTCAACACGGCCCGAGGTAAATGTAGTTGACAAGACACCCCAAATAAAATTCAATTTCCATTTATTATTTACATTCGGACTTTAATCAATTATGAATGACAGCTAATTAGTGGTGTGCAGGGGCCATCGCTCTCTGCAGTGTCAGAGTCTACTGAACGTACTGTATGTCATGGAGTGTGGACATTGACAAAAAACCTCTCACCACTTTACAGATTTAGGTGTCTTTTTGCCGAGGAGACTTCACTAATCATCTGTGAAAGTGTGCGCGGTCCGTGCACGCCCGCATGCGCGCGTGTGCGTGTGTGTACGTGCGAATGTGGGGTGCATGTGTTTGATAATAATAAGGCAAGTGAAAATGAAGAGGAGCTAAACTGTGTAAGTCATTTCTCATTTCCTTGCTTCAGTGCCTGTCAGAAGAAAGCCCTGCATTTTGAATGATGGCTCAGACAACAAAAAGTGAACAACAAACCCTGTGGCTCTGAGCAGAGGAATGGGGGGAAGGAAAAGTACGAAAGAAAAGAAAGAGTGGGAGAAAGACGGGAAGAAAGAAAGATACCAGCGCGCAAACATCAATGACAAATGCGCGGTTTTTAAAAAAATGACCAAACAAACAAACAAACCAAAATCCCAATATCAATGCCTTGATAATACCACTGAACATGCCCTGAAAGTGAAACATAATAGAGAAAAAAATTACCTATACAGTTGGCAGTCATACAGTTTTGGAAGGACCTTTCAAGGGGCTGATTTAATGTGAGGGCATCAATCCTTTAGCAGCACAGGGCCTTGACAGCAAGTGAAAGTAATCTCTTCTTTATTAATGGGACTTTTCACTTTGGACCCGAGGCCTTTGGTATTCCATAATGGTAGTTTCATACTACAGACCTAAGGAAAGAACAATATGAAATCAGATCAAGTGGATGTGTTATGTATGATAAGTGGAAAGTATTCCTTTTCTAAATTCAACAGGGCTCCTCCAGTAGGGGAAGAGGACGGGGGAACAAAAAAAAAAAAACGATGAGATGTAAGAAGCCAAATTCTGAAAATAGCTCGAAGTGCTCCGCGTGTTTTGATTCAATGAGAAAGTCTCGTGGATGGAGAGAGAGGGGGGAAAACCTTCCTTGTGATGAGTCACTACAAAACTGGAGCGCAGTTATTCAGCCGCTTCGGTTTAAAACCAGTGGTTAATTTCGTTTGTGTTTTGCGTCACTTTGACTAATTCGATAATCTCGCCTTAGATTGTGTTTGAGGGCCTTTTTTTTTTCTTGTTTATGGGATAACTGCTGTAGTGTCCTTGAACGACAGAGCTGATTCAACTCTCCGTTTGGCGCCCAATCAAACAAACATGAAGCGAAGTAAACTCATAGTTCAGCCATGGATCCAGCCTATGGGGAACTCTGTCAAAACCTTTTGTTTTCCCTGCCCGTGACTCGCTCCTCTCTTTTTCATGTCGGTTCAGTTGCTGGCTTCGCTTGCTCGAGACGCACAGTCGAGCAGCATTTTTTGAGGGAGCCGGACAAATTCCTCTTCCTTTCACACTGGTGCAGGAATTATAGATTGACCTTCTTCCACCATACACTGGTAAAGAAACACGATAACGATGTCAAAACATTAATCAAGGTACACACCTGCTGCATGCAACCTGGTAAGGATTAAAGCCCCTGGAAGCGCGGCTTTAAATCTTGAAGCCGCCGTAATCAATACCTCATAACAGTGGATCAAATTATGCGTAATGTGAAAGGTGCTGCTCGTAGTGCTGAACCCGCAGGCGCCAGATTCTGCAGCTCCTCTCACATCTCTTCTTTCACATCATTGGTTCCTTTTTTTGTTTTTTACCTGATGCATCACTGATTCTCACAGCTCTCATAGTTTTCAGCCACAGTAGGCAGCAGAGGGGAAGCTCCAAAAAAAACTCACTGCACGCTATGTGGCCAAAACATTTTACAGCTACAGAGTCAGATATATAAGAGGTGGTGGAGGCCAAAAATGGAGCTAAAAGAGAATGAATATCTGAGGCATAAAAACTCTACTGCATCAGAATCAGATTTCACTGACAATAACGAACCATCATCAGAAAAGGATTCAGCCCCGTCTACTCCAAACCAGTGAGAACAACACAAAACACAAAAACGTATAAAGATCTAAACTGCTTTGAGATAATGACCGAAACTGCTCAAATTTTGGTCACTTAAAGGAGGCGACTGATCGAGAAGTTTGTGTTTTCGGGACGTTTAATTAACAAAAAGCGAGTCAGCAGCGGCGAGCTCCAGCGCCTCTGATGAGTCGAGGCACCTCATTAACATCAATACCACCTTTGTAGGCTAGCCGGCGCAGCTAAGACAGCTCAATTACTTGGATGTATCAGAGGGCGAGGTGAGTTGGTCGCGGCGAAGAAATGTGCATCCCTGCGCATAAAAGACAAACAGGAAATTACAGCGCTGCGAGGGAGTGCCAAGCGCACTTTGTCAGTGATAATGACGGCTGGTTGATGGGGACGGGGCCAGCCTTCAGATGAAGGATGACCTCTCCGCCGTTTGTGATACCACTCTATCGCCTCTTGTACTGTTACAGGCAGATTTGTCAAAAAAAGGAAATGTCAGGGCATGTTTTTCTTTATGTTCATTTTATGTTGTTTTCAGACATGATGGGTGATTAGCAACAGGCTCACTAACTCCACAATCACAGTCTGCCCGGCTTTCCTCTCACTTTAGGACGTCACTAATCGGGCCGGCGCTTAGATGTGGTCGTTTCCCAAATTTACATCATCATCAGCGTTATATCATGAGGCAGGAAATGTCTAAACCTTAAGTGTATATTGCATTGTGGTGTGTTCAATGAGCCAGCAATGTCACAACAGTAAATCACGTAATTCATCTATTTTTTTGTTTTTCTTAGCAGCACAGTACCTGTGTGATGAGTATAATTACATTTACCTTCAAGTTTATGTGGCTCTCATTGGTATACATTATAAAACATAACCTCTAAATCAGATGGAAATAATAATTATTTGTTGAGCTCAGTCCTCATCGCCGTGGTTTCACTTTCAATCTCTCACAGTACGACTTCACTTCACAATGAAAATGATACAAGTGTTTTCACTTCAAAGTCCTTGAAACAATGGGTCATCGATTTCAGATAAAAGCAGACAAAAGTAGCCACAAAAAGTACACTGGTTGACTTTTTGTTAGGAACCCTTAGAAAACATAGTCTCTTGCTGTCTTTTTAATGTACCTTTAAAGTTACTACTTCTGGTAAACTAGTTAGCCAGACATGCTAGATTGCATGAATACTGTGTAATCCATTTTTGTGTGCATGTGTTTCAAAAGGGTTACACACGCAGTCTTACTGCAGCCACACCCTACCTTGTTTGGCATGTAGAGAAGCACCCAGTTTCTCCACTATGATTAAACAATCGCCTTAGTGAGGAGGGGTTTAGGAAACGGTCAATTTGCAATGTAAAATGGTTTCTCCAGCCGGATCCATCAAGCCAGGACAAAATTCAGCTGGAGCACAAATAGACTTGATAATAATCCAGTTGCCTCAGGCACGATATCAACTGTCTTGTAAACGGGGGCCTCATATTACACCCAAAAACAGCCACCAATTAGCCTCTGATGAGCAACAAAACAAGTTTCCAAAGTTTTTCGCGCAGCATTATTACTTATTAATTTCATTTCAAAGTCTGACAAACCCTGAGCCTCATCGCAATGAGGGAAAGCTCATTAACGGACCAGAATAGCGGAGGTTCACATGGAATAACTTGCAGGAAATGTATTCTGTAAATCCTAAAATATTAAAGTTTGCATAATCTTTTAACACATTTGCTGTCAGATTTGACTCCAGCACACATGCTGGGGTGATAACAGCCTGATTATGTGTAAAGGCTCACACACTGAATTCATTTCTCCCCCTGTCAGTCTGCTTTAACGTTATAGTGTAAAGACTGTGGTTTAGTATTGGTTATTGTGATGTTTGTCTGTACCTGCTCAGTTTCTTGTAGTCTGACATCACCTGGATCACTCATTTATCAAAGAAGGACTTGTTGTATGCATGAGGATATTCACACATCCATCCCATTCAGCCACTCCTCTAATCTCCATGTTGACATGCATCGTACTGTATTAGAGGTCACATATAACGCACAGGGAATTCTTCTCATTTTGGTTATATCATCTTTAAAATCCTGCATAATGCGTTTCAAAGATTGCAACTTGTGGTGTATATTTTTTCTTTTCTACAAAGCCAACACATGTATTTAACATGGTAAGTATTATTTATCATCTGTCCACAGCTTGCACAGGTTATTCATTATTATCACTATTTTCATGTGAAAAGTAAGCAACAGTATGGTAAATTAAATTATCAAGTTCCCACAAGATTACTCAATAGTACAATAGAAATAAATAACTTAAGAGCAGAACATATGGATCTCGTGCACACAAGATAAATAATGAATAATAATAAATAATACATAGTTCATATAAATATTTCATTTAAAATAACTAATTAATAAATAAAACCCATGTAATTTGGTCTTTTTACTTCAGGGGCTCCATTAACCAGTTGGAAAATCTGTTTGTGTTCAGGAAGTCTCACAAAGCGGTTAATAATTGTTATGAGGAAATAATCTATCTTTTAATCTGATAACATGATTGTCTAAGGCGAAAGAGGTTTTATATGTATGTGTGTTTTTATGTATGTCTTCCACGTATATAGTCATTTTATGTTTCATTTTAACCTCCAACATTTACATTCTGGACATTTTGTTGCCCTGCGTCAGACAGACACTGGCGCCCACGAGAGGGATCGACGTTTTCATTACTACATTTTATAACAGTAATCATTTAATGATGTCCAGCTTCACTTCACATGCGCACTAATGTCCCTATCATGACTAATGCTGGTTTTAATCATATTCAGGGTATAATGTAGAGGACTCAAACATTATCCAGGTGTCTGATTGTCTGCGCACGTTTATCTTTGACTCCTCCACGTTCCAGACAGCCTATCTGTGCTGAGGTGCAGGTATTTGACTTTCACTTGACCACGCTTTATGCTGCATTTTAATGTTCCAATTTTTTTTCTCCTCCCACATTTGTACTTACCGCACACACTGAGCCAACATCCAGCCTGCATTGAAATAAGTAAGTTGATATAGATACTTCATTTAGCGCTGCATTAAGTATACAAACAGCTCTGCTAAGGGAGATTTGTGTAATATTTGTATTTTTGTCAGTGAGGTGCTTCTCTTTGCAGGAGTGAGCATAAACAAAGTAAGCAGGTCCTGTTTGCCAAAAATATCAAGAAGGCAGCGTCCTTTGTTGCTTTTCCCACTGAGGCATCAGCTCATTATCCAGTTTTACTCATGTGAATCTCACCTGGCTACAGATCCCGTTCAGATCAAACTTGCAACATACAACAAACTTGTATTTCAGTAGCGGTGAAAAGTTACTGCATTTGCTCGAGATGTGAAATGAAGCAGCGTTACTTGTAGTTCGTAAAAAGAAGAACTCCAATTAACTGCAATTTATCACAGTTTAAGACTTACCTGATATTTCCCAGTTTTTAGGGCTGGTAACTTTTTCTCCTTTTACACAAGCGGGATCTTGACTGAGGGACTTACTTGTATTCTTGCTTGTAGTTCTGCTGGTATCACTTGCTCTGCTCATGTACGCGGCCACGCAGCCGGATAAACACTCCCGACAGGAGCTGGCCTTCGGAGCTTTTAATGGAGGAGGTGTAAAACTGAAAAACAGTACAAAGGACATATACAGCAAGTGCCAAATAACAAAATGTCTTTATACAAATTAAATCAAGGCATGGAAGTAAAACCACAGGTAAATAACTGCACTACATGCATACAGTATTACTTTAGAGCTGCTACAGACCTGCCATGTTAAGTATTTATGGTAAGCACTACATACCTGAAATAGCAGGGACATAACTAACATGGAGGGATGTAAACCAGGCAAATAAATGGGTGTGAGTAAACATTGCAAAACTGCCATAACTATGAAACTATGTAAAGATATAAACTCACAGATGATGCTTCCTAATGAGCAAAACAATGTGGATGGAGGGGGATTACCAGAAGGCCTCCCACCTCTGTGGTGGAGTTCATCAAAATGGTTGATTCAAAAGCCTGACAACTTTATTAGGTGCGTCAGTTTCACACTAACAGGGCCAGTAGGTGGCGCTCAGCAGCACTAACTGCAAGAGGTCTAATGTAGTGTGTTTGAGTCAATGAGGCAGCTTTGATGCTTTTATTTTTAACATTTATGCACTTCCTCCACCTTTGTGTTTCAGTCCGATTGAAGTTGGATCAAGTTCCAGACACAAATGAACTGAACCAGGACTCGCCTAAGACCAAACTGAGACCACTTCACACTGGCTCATCAGCAGTAAGTCACTGAAACACTATCTGTGCCATATTGTTAATTGAAACTGCTGGAAATATGGAAGATATGGGAGATATTTCAAATTCTTTCATGACGACTATCAGACAAATACGCACGCTATCGTGACGCTCAGGATGACGTCCAAATCTGAATCTGCACGGGCCGTAATTATTTTCACATTACCAAATTGCACGTGAATGATTCGATCTGTCCTCAGCCAAACCTTAAGGCATACATGTTGCTAATGATTTAAAAAAAAAAAAAAAAAGCTCTTGTAATCCTTTCAGGCATCTTTTCAATCAACTCACTGCCTGCCAAATGAGAGCCCTTCTCAAAGACCCTCCAGTGAGCATTGTGGCGCTTTGTGATGGGTTTGAAAAGAAGAGCTGAATCTATAACCTGTGTGGGAGAGCAGAGGACAGCGACAGTTGACGGAGTGAAATCCTTCACATTGCTGTAATGGGTATAATTACACAAAGAAAAGGGCTGTTAGGTTAAATTACCCGTGATATTCACCATGGGTAATGGCAGAAATTCAGAAGGTTAAATGACACCAGGAGCTGAATGACTTTTGACATTAAGGTACTTTTGAAAAGAGAATTAGAACAGAGCCTTTATGGGCAAATCCAATACCCGACATGTTGGACTGTGGAGATTGGTTTGAAAGGACTTTAAAAAGCCCCCTTTTTTGTGAACACCTGTGTCTTTAGAAGCCATTGCGAGACAATGATTTAGTCTAAAAAGCACCGGCCAGATAGATTGTTTCCAACAGTGGAAGCTATTTGAAGCTCACCCCGAGCTGCAGTGATGTCTGGAAATTGTCCTGCTGAGCGCTGCACCCACTCATACAAGCAACCGCGGCGGGAAAGGAAAAGCTGAATAGATTCGAGCAATTAGTTGTTTCCGTCATATTGTCTCTTACCTTGCTTGGCTTTCCAGCTACGTTCCAAGACGGTCTGTGTACGAATTTCTTCTTCAGTTTTTTTTTTTTTTTTCACCTCCTTCTGTGAGAACTGTATTCTCTCTGGTTCAAATGCCAACCTTCGCAGACAGCAAACAGCCCAATTAGCGGACGAGGAGGTGAAAGGGGGCCGGACCTCGTCCCCGTGCAATTACCTCAAGTCACCCCTCGAGCAGCCGCCCACATAACCAACAGCGAGCGAGTAGTGTTTGCCGATAATACTGTAAATGACCATGAAGACAGGACGAAAGCTGGGCGCAGTAAATTATGCACTTTTTTTTTCCTTTCCCAGCACTCCAGCTGTTGGGTTTCTCAAGAGTTTCGCTTCCTTTATACATTTCAAATCAACTAACTTTTTTCTCTTAGCTCAACCTTACTTTGCTGGAGTTTCGCTGCGAGTCATCCATGTGCTCTCTGTTGCCTAATCAGAGCGCATAATGCATGTCAAACAGCCGAGATTTAATGGATACTTCTCCGTATATGAGCTTTAATTTCTGCAAGCTAATCAGGAAATAAAAATGTCCATTTGGAGAAACATGTTGCCTTACAAATATTCATTTATATAATTTCATAATGCAAAGTACAAATACACATATAGTACAAACCGTTATTAGCGTAAAATCAAAATATAAAATAACAAAATGAGAACTGTATGATATTAGAAATTGAAAATATATAATTCAGAAATCTACATTTCACAGGTCAGTAATACTGTAGTTCATATATAATGAGTGTAATACAGTCACACTATAATAAGTGTAATAATTAAAGCATCAAACAGAGTTACGCAATCTAATCACCCCCCTTCTCCACCAATCTTTTTCTACCTCAGCATCTGAGCTGCAAACATCTGCTGAATGTGACGTTTTCCAACCTGTCACTCGACAACTGGGTGTGGACTAACCTGAGCACCCACTAGTGACAAATGCAAAGTGTGGGTGTCGCAGGGAAACAGCACAAAGTATACAAACAGCTGTAGATAAAAGAAAGACAGAGTTAAGAGGAGAACAGGTTTTGCAAACAGCTGAATCCCATCGTGGTTTATTAAGAACTGTTTGGATTAATGTCTGGTTGAGATAAAAGCACTTGGTTAAAGCTGATCAAATGAATCAATGGATCAATATTATTCTACAGCGACACTGCATCAGGTGACCGTGTAAAATGTTGAGGGGTCGCTCGTAGAGACGAACAGCTGTGCATTTCCCTTCAGCATGAAGAGCTCTTTAGTAACTTTTTTCAAACTCGCTGATCTGGTTTTCCAGCAAACAAAATTCATCTCTAAACCGACCATTTTCAGAAAAAGAAAAAAAAATCTAATAAACCTGCTGTGCACTGCCTGCCAAACACAACATACAACAGACTACTTTCTAGCATATCATTTTGCCCAGGAGATGGTGGAAAACAAAATCACCAGAATTACTACAAATGAGTGCTTGTGTTGCTGCGCGTCCCCTGGATGTGTCGTTGCTAACATGTTGGCCTCTATCACACAGTAATACTTTGTTTTCAGCATGTTCCACTGCCCCCCGGTAGTCAAAAAAATAAATTAATACAGCTTTAAGTCAAGGGAAAGGACGTGCACCAGGCTGAAAAAAATACTTTTGGTAGAAGAAAGGATGCAAACTGCAGTCTCTGGAGTTTAAGTCGCACGCTTTCTTCACTCTTCTAGCCATTATCTGCACAACCACGCAGAGTCACTTGTCAGGAAAGACGCGAGTGTGTTTTTCTGATGCTTTTTTTCTTATAAAAATATATATTAAAATCTCTTCCTTCCACATCAGATGTATGAAATAGCTGATGTACGACGGGTGACGTTTGATTGTTGCATAAGAGAGAGAGTGTGGAGAAACCTTTGCTCTTTGTGTGGATGTTTGTCTCAGTGCCTCAAACACAGAACTATGAATGCTCTCAAATACAAGATACAGCAAACAATAATGAATCCAGGTATGCAGCTTAGTGTGAAATTAGATAAGGGTCAATTTTACCTTTTAAGGAATAGTTTGACGTTTGTGATCGCTTTCTTGGCAAGAGTCACGTGAGAATACCGAGACCACCGTTGTGTCTGTTCATCAAACCTGAAGCTACAGCCAGCATGAAGCAGGAAGGAGACAAGCACTAAAGCCAGAGCTCTGGTCTTTACCCTAAACCAAACTAAACTAAGCTAACAGGCTGCTGTCGGTTTCTTTACATTTACCGTACAGGCGTCTCGTCTAACTCTGGGAGGGAACGGGAATAAGTACTCTGTCCAACATTTTAAATATTGTTCTTTCAAGTGCAACTTGACGCAGAAGTTTTGTGTTGAGTATGAAACACACTAGACATGTACTGAGCAGGTCCATCATGTGAAGAGTAGAAGAACTTCTGTTAAAGAAGAAGAAGAAGAAGCCTCAGAAAACGGTGTCTTCCTCTCCTCCTCCATACCAAGGGGTGAGTTTGACCACATAGGGTTGTCTGGGATTACACGCAGGTTTCTCGGGAGCAAACTCCAGATTCAGTGAGTCCAGAGAGCTCAGGGACCCCGAGGGGGACCCTGACCCCTCATACGCGTAGGTCCTCAGGCAGTCGAACGGGGGGACGTACGGATCCTGGTCAGCCTCTGCCAGCCTGTCCAAAATGAACTGCCTGAAGACCTCGTCCTCCGGCCCGATGAGGTGCGACTCTCTGAGGGACATGCGTATGCTGGCCCTGACGTCCTCCCTCCGCAGCCTCCGCTCTCTCCTTCTGGGGTGGGAGCGCAGCGGGACGGCGGGCCGGCAGCAGTCCAGGTCCACTCCTCCGCCCCCCTTCTCTCCGTAGTACAGCACTTTCTGCGACACCATCTCGGGCAGCTCCAGCTCCTTCACCTCCACCTCCGGCGCCTCCTGCTGCTTCCGCCTGTGTCTCCTCACCATCAGCATTAGAACTGACAGCACTGCAGACACGACACAGTAGGAGATCATTAGAGTTAAACACCGGGGCATGAGCTTAGCGAGGATAAAAAAAAACAACATCCAGGGTGCCTGATGGAGCATGCACACAGAGAGCACTGAAAATAATGGCAGCCAAATTTGTTTTTCTCTAACTTGTTGTGGATGCAGAAATCAAAATGAGGGCAAATTAGGCTATAATTTTTTTTTTTTTAATTTCAGCTCCCACATAAAGGAAGAATTATTCTGTCTGCTCCATGTGGCACAGAATGCTAAAGGAGTGTTTATTTTGTGTGCCGTGTTTTGTGCTCATCCGACAGAATGTTAGCATAGCAGGTATTGCCATTAATCTTTCATGTGATGGGCACGGGGAGGACACAAAGCAGCCGAGGTCATAATAAAGCTCTTCGCTATGCAAACCCATCAGCGTCCCAGGATGGCATTGCTACTGATGTATTGCAACCAATACGCTCATTACCTGACATCATGCTCTGCAAGCTCTCAGCATTTTAAAAGTGTGTGTTAAAGGCACACCAGTGAGTTTAAAAAAAAAAAAAAAAAGGAGGCAGGGAGGGGGGATTCGAGTGAAAGTGCAAATTTGTTAATGAAAAATCCTGCTGTTTAACACACTTTTATATACTTGCCAAATTGATGTGAGGTGGAGCTGCTTTAGTTCAACAGATGCGCTGAAAAAGAATGACTTTTTTATAACAGTATATCAGTTAGATTACCGTCGTCTCATATGCTCGTTAATTACCAATTTCCTAAAGCAATGTGCTGACTTTTTGGGAGTTTGATCTTCAGTCACCTTAATATCTGCAGACTGACTTGAGTCATTATAGATGCATTATTCAAATTCAGTGTTTTCAGTCCTCTAAAAATCTCGACATCATTGAAACCGTCTGTGAAGCCACGGCGCAGAAACGCTCAGCTCTCTGGTGCTCTCGACTCCTCGTTGGAAACTAAACAAAGTACATTTGCAACACACGTCTCAGAGAGAATAATCTTGTTTAGCCAGACATCTGTCTTGTCAATCTCACTGAGGTCTGAAGAAGCGCTTGCCAAAAATTTGGCAGAACAAGATCTTTGGTAATCCCGCGATCCCTCTTTATTGGTTGTTTGAACAATGCGTGAAGATGCTGAACTCCAGAAACCGCACCTCTGGAACTTTTTAATCTTCTCCCAAGTCTAACTGAATAGGCTTGAAGTATATCAACAGCCTGCCGTGTCTCTGCCTTTTACACTTGAATTACTCTGGACCTCGTGGAGGTTTGCAGGATGAGAATCAAGCAAATGCAAAAATTACAAAAAGAAAAAGCTTCTTGTAAAATTGCAAAATGACTGACTTCTGTGACACTACTGTATTACAGAAAACAGTCAGGGGGTAAATATGAAACCCTGAGACTAAAAGTTAAGTAAAAAGTTATCAGACAAGTCAAAGATGGAGTCGAGTACACCACTAAATGTTGTAAAATGCAGAGTAAAGGTCTCTTTTCTAAAGTCAGACAACTAAATTTTGCTAAAAATGTCCCTGTAGCATCAGCTAACCAAATGTTTGCGTTTGCTTTCAGGCTGCTTATGCAACTGTTGTAAGTGATGATGCAGAGTAATACTGTACATGATTAATGTTACATGCCCTGTCAAGTTTAGGAAATGTGATGAGGAAAAAGAAAGTGTGCGAGGAGGATAGATTAATTACCCCATGTGCTCTCAGAGGAAGAAAGAAGATGAACAATAATCATTGTTACATCATGTAACAATGAACAGAAAACAAAAAAACATTCAATGTTTTGGCTTTTTTCCCCCCAGATCAAACTATAAAGCTTTATTTTTACTCTCTACATTTACATATCGAACCAACAATATTATTTATTCATGTATTCAGTTATATTTTTGACTTGTCTGATAATGTTTGACTACATTTTGTCAGTTTTAGGACTCCATAATTAGATATCTTTGATTTAAATGAACTAATCTCTCTGGCTTTAGCTTTTCATTTTCTCATTTTGAAGACAGACCCAGAGATGATTTGGATGCCAGATGGCTAAGACTTCCAAGAGACACTAAATAAATAAATAAATAAACAAATCCTCTTTCGTTTTATACGTCTTATTATATCACACCTGAGACGTGAGCATAAGGTGAGATAATGCTTTCTTACCTGCGAGTGTGACCAGGCAGACCAGAAGCCCCAGCAGGGTCTGCAGGCTGAGCCCCATCGACATGGCGAGTGCTTCCACCCCCCCGGTGGGACAGTGGCCGGCAGGCTGGCAGCTGCAGACGCTGATGGTCAGGGTGGCGGTGCTGGAGAGAGGCGGAGAGCCGCTGTCGGTCACCACCACAGGCAGGAGGTACTGGGTCCGATCCTTGCGGGTAAAAGTGCTCCTGCGTGCCACGACGCCGGCTGTATTGTCTGAAAGTCAACAGCGGTGCACCTTCAGCACTCCTCAAAAAAACACGAGCACTGCCTGGGCTGTGAGCGCTCGTTATTTCAGGGGGGGAATTCAAAGAATGACTAACCGAACTGACAAACGTAATGTGATTCGAGATACAACCCGAGCTGCCTGAAAAGCCAGAGCACCTTGTCAAATCTCATTTTCTGTGCGTGCAAAAGCAAATTTGGAAAATCTGCTTCAGTTTTCAGCTTCACCCGTAAGACTTAATCAAGGCCCTTAACAATAAGTTTCTGGCAGTCAAATTTGCCTCGTGGCGTATGGAAATGTGCTGCCTCTTGATTCATTATTCATTTCCTGGTTGCTGAGTGGACCGATGTGCTCGCTTTGCTAACCACCCGTACGCTGCACTTGCATACATTTCATCCCAACTCGTTCGACACATTCAAACATCGCCTCTGCCGCACACTTCGGCGACTCTCTTTGTTCAGTTTTTTTACTGCCCATTTTGGTTATGAACTTGGACAAAAGGTCGACCGTCCTGCCTGCCTGACAACAAAGCCGACGCTCTTTCAATTTACTCCCTCGAGAGGCCACCATCCTACTGAAGGATGTCATTCCGAAACCTGGAAGAAAAGAACAACCTCAAGGGCACATGGTGCTCATTAAAATTCAAACTCTTGTAATCATAAAAATATCCCGTCACTCTGCCTTTGTCACACAGTGCTCATAAAGATAGTTGTTAAGCCACAGCTCACATCATTATTCTCACTGTTTCATTGAATTTGGGCAGACACTTATTTTTTTGGCAGTGAATCTGTGGCTGCCTGTTGTATCAATATCACAGTCTAATCAGCGTGATTGCATGATTGCTGTTGTAATTTCCGAGCAGTTGTTTTATCATTCAATGCTTCTGCTGGATTAGTCATCATCATCACTAGCAGCCTTTTTTTCTGCTTCCTATGTACAAATGCTCCTCTACTAGTGAGCTCCATAATATTATGTGAATAAGTGACATTTTGGGAGAATGTGCTTATTTGTTTTCTCGCTGAGAGCTGGATGAGAGGATCATTACAGCTCTGATGTGCCAAATCTGAAGCCAGCAGCCAGCCACCTGTTAGCTTAGCTTAGCACAGAGAACTGGAAATGAAGGGAAACTCCTCGAAAATCTGCCTTTTAAAACTCACTAATCAACATGTCTGTGGTTTTTTTTGGATGCAGCTCTCAGAAGTGTGACAAATGTCAAGTTGTGAAATCTTGCTGGCATCAAGGGGTTGCCAGGCAACCGGTTGTGACTCCAAGGTGTCCCTGCACCGGTCCAAGAAACAGTGGAGCATGTAACCGCCATAAAAACAAATTTCTTTTATTTCAATACTTGAGTTAGAGGCGCTGTTTGGCGCATTTTGAGGCAAGCCAGATGTTTCCCACCGTTTCCAGTTTTTGTGGTAAAATAAGCCAAGCTGACATGAGAGAGGAGTCAGTTCTCTCATCTAAGAAGCAAGAAATATGAATCAGATTCAGCTTTATTGCTCACGTACGTGCAAGAAAGCAAATACGTGTATTTCCCATAAAGCAGAACTATTATTTAAAGGACAAAAAATAACTTATTTCAGTGATAATAAACTAATAACCTCATAGAGTATTACCTTGATTATCTCTGATTGTGAAGTTTGGGTTGATGTGCTTTTCAGGGACCATGGAGAAGTAGAAGTGGTGTCCCTCCGCAGGGTCGTCTGGATCAACAGCGCTGAGCAGCTGAATGAGCTGCAAGACACAAAGACACATTATTGAGGAAATATGAGCAACACAAGAGCCACACACACACACACACACACACACACACAGCAGATTTCCTTCATAATCATATTCAGCCTTTGCATTTCCTTTCTTAGAAATATGACACTCAGAATCTCATTCAGCAGCTAGCAATGTTATGAATGTAATATGGCACAATGTTGTACAATAGTCAAATTGTTCATTGTGGGTCCCTCAGTATGAAGAAAAGATGTAGAGAACAGTAGAAGATGTTTAAACGTAATCCAGTATGACGCAATGTGAGAACTTTCACCATCCGCCATTCATTGAAATTCTCATTGCCACAGAGTGTAAATCATGAACATCAGTGCATCATAATATACATACTTCTCCCGCCTGTGTTCCCTCACAGATATATGGCTGGTAATCTCTTGCAAGCCTTGGCACATTGTCGTTTATGTCCAGCACTTTGATGAACACCACCACAGAGGAGGATAAATGGTTCTGCGCTGCGGTAGTGAAGACAGACATTTGCTGGAGTCCACTGGGTGCATGTATCATAAATGCTTTGTAAAAGCTCTGTCAAAATAATGCTTAAGACTGATAAATGTTGCTTATTCTGGAAACAAAACGGCAGAGAAAAAGAAAACAACAACAAAAAAAAAAAAACAAGGACACTGATGTTTCACTGTTTTCTGCAAACTGAGGCAGACTGAATAGTATAAAACAGTAATAAAAAGAACCATTTTCTATGGAAATGTAAGTGTTTGCATCATCCTAGACCAGTGATTCCCAACATTTCTTTTAAATTGTTATTTATCATTTGCAGTTATATAAAAGGGGCCTATAAAAGTGTACACATGTAAAATAGAAAGAAGTCACTGTGATTTAAGTCATTTTTGCCTACTCATAAAATATTTTCCTTGATGCTAGACTTGATGTCTTTCCCTGAGAATTACACATCTTCGCCTGGATAATGTCACTTATTGAGGTTCGCTTGTCCTCAGGGCAGCAGACGCTATGGACTCCACCATATTTGTCTTTTGGTGAGCTCGTGTTGTCACCACGGCAAACAATGTCTCCACAGAACCGCAGACGCCACCGCGCGATCTTTCCATGTGACGTCTGACAGCTTGTTGGGAATCACTGCTCCAGATAAAGATTTATCACCCACAATTTGAATATATTGTAAAAACTACTGAGTGAGGGAAAATGTGCCAAATGTTGGCTGCATGTGAAGAAAGAAAATGGTGTTTTTAACAAGAAATGTGATTCTCCTTACTCGTTTCTTTGGCCTCAACAGTCACGTTGTGCCAGTTTGAAGTCTCTCGGTCCAAAGCCTTGGAGACGGTTATAGTTCCATTGTTTGGGTCTATTTTGAAAGCTTTTGTGGTATCGCTCCTTTTGTCAATAGAGTATCTGGAAGAAAAATCACGGAGACACACATTTAGCAGGCAAGGTTGTTTTCTGGGCAAACAAAACACTGTGACACCACGGGGAGATTAATTAGGCAAACTGCTCAATTTTTTAATCTGTTGACGGATATCCAACAAAGAGAGTACACACGCGAGCTGGTGTGACACGGCAGCGGCAACACTGTGAAAATAAAGCACCTCGCGCAGATGGCACGCACACATTCTTGTGTGTTTTTGCCGTTTAATTGAATATTATTTCTAATCTTACCCACATTTTTTTCTATTTGTTAGAGGCGAGGAAATATTGTTTAAAGGCAGCGGGCATGGGAATCTCATAGGCAAAGAGAGAAACAGAGGAACTTTGCTGAGGCTTTTCTGCAACTGAATAATAGTCTGCCTGCACACACACAGGTGGCGCAGCTCCAGTGACATAATACACACCCCTGCATCTTGTTTTCTGATAGCGGGTGACAAGTTAGGGCTTGCAGGGTTTCATTGTAAAAATAAACGTAAAAAGAGCCCGTGCATTTATCATCCGCGGGCCAGGCAGGCAGAATGGCTTATGAAAGAAACGCTTGCCTGTTATTGCGCAGGTCTTTCACATCAGCATACCTTTAACACTCATTAATACAAGTGATTATAACGCCGTGGTGAATTAGGGTAACCGGGAATGAAACGGCGCGGGGTAATGAATCATTTCTGCGAGCCACTTTTGCTGATAACAACACGGAAAATAAGCCAATTTGACCAAAGCAAAACTTAATCATATTTAGTAAAACTGCGGAAACCCCTAAAATGTCAGGCTGAATTTATTAATCAATGAGACACTGTCACCAAAGGGACAGTAATAGACGCAGAGGCTGAGGATGATATGCAGCACCTGCCACTCTTAAGCTCTGTTGAGATGGACTACAGGCACCGGTACTGCTGCTGTCTCCTCTGCAACGTGCCCCACTTGCAAATGACTGCAAATCTCAATTCCATATGCCACCTCGTATGGTGCTTTATTACATTCCCACGTCCTAGCCACGTCGCTTTGTGATAATACCACGGCAATAGATAGAAAAGCCTGTGAGGTATAAAAAAAGAGAGGAAGAAAAAAAGAAAAAAAAAAAACGTCATGATTTATTCAGCAGGGCTCATTGCCTACTAAAGTAATATGAGATAAATATGACCATGTACAGGGTATCCAGAGATCAAGGGTAAAAATGGATGCACCGAGCCAGTAATGCTATTTGAAATGGAATGATTTTTCACCGTGTGGAGGAAGCTGTCTAAGGCAGGCTGTCTAGGGATAGCTTGGGTATCTTCCTCATCATTATCATCCTGGCAGTTGGGTGGCAGATGCCATTCTCCCCGGCTGGAGACAGCTCGGCGTTACCTGACGGGGTTGTTGACTGTGTCGGTGTCTCTGGCGGCGACGCTGCCGACCACAGTTCCCGCCGCCGCGTTCTCGGGGACCTTCCACTCGTAGGCCGGCGAGAGGAAGACGGGCGGCTCGTCCACGTCCTCTATGACGATCTTGAGCGTTGTCCTGTCGCTGAACTCCTCCAGGGGCAGGAAGCGGGTGTCCACGTGGTCGTTGACTGCCTCCGCGGCCATCACAAAGCGTCTTTTAGCTTCGTAGTCCAGAGGCTGCGAAGGAGTGGAAACACCTTTTACAGACAGAAAAAGCTGTTGGTAGAGTAAGAGTTTTTCAAATATGTGCTGCCAACTTGTGATTAAGGCCAATGATTATTCCTGCGAGAGGACATGACTCTGGCTGGATGTTAAAATTGTTTAGTCAATGTCAATAAGCTACCAGCTGTGAGCGCACACTTAAATAATGCTGTGTTTTCGATTAACATTATGACGCTAGTAATAAGAAAACAGCATGCAAACCATTACCGCGCTCCCAGAATGATTGAGACGGAGTCAGTAATGCTTTTTTTTTTTAATTTCATTATCATGGCATCTAATTTGAAATCTCCTGTGTTAAGTAGAAACGTACTGCATGTGTGTGTGTGTGTGTGTGGGGGGGAAATAAGTATGAATCTCAAGTTCAGGCAGTTTCAGCGTGTATGAAGGGCAAAGGGAGAGGCGGGCGATTTTAAGGCCGGGACGGGAGCAGTGGTGATTTTGTGGTGGCACAGGAATCCCTTTTATGTGAAATGCCTCTAACTAGAAATTACGGTTACAATATCAGAGGAGGTATCACCGGAGCAGCCGAGTGCGTGTTTGAGAGAGACGCTGTACCTGCAGGTCCACTCGAGCCACTCGAGCTCTCTGAAGCTGTTTGTTCTGTCTCCATCTCACCTCCGTCTGTCACTCTCTCGAGCCTCAGCTGGCTCCTTCTCGCCACCCTTATTGGAAAAAAAAGGGGGGATGCTGTATCCGCCGTCTTCCTTTTTTAATTTCTCTGACACAACACGCCCACGCAAAACACAGAACACGTCAGCCCACGCCGTTGTTAAACCGAATCCTGGCGAAGTTAACTAAGTCAGCGCACCTGTGAAATTTCCTCGCTTATCAACTTGTCAATCCGTTATGTGCTTTATGTGTCTTTAACAAAAACAAGGTAATTATGATTTATTTCAGTGTAGCTTATTTAATCAAGTTACTGTAGCAACATGTTAACTCTTACCGCAAATGGATGTATCGTTAAGTAGAGGTTAGAGTGTGTTGGCTATAACTTTTTAAAAATTTTTGTTAACTAAAAACAAGCCAATTCCACGAAGCAGAAATAACACTGACAGATTATCTTTTTAAATTAAAGCAAAGCACTAACATATGCTAATAGTGACAGTGATTAAGCCACCTATACACTAACAAAAGGTTTGCATCGTGCGAGGAAAAGTATTATCTCCTATTTCTTTGTTAAGAATGATTCAAAGTATAATTTGACTTTTGACTTTTTATGCGTGTTGTTCAGTTTACTTGGCGAAGATAACTTTACCTTTTTTTTTATTTTCTTTGGTTTTGCAGGGTGTATAAAAAGTTGGCTAACACTAATTATACCTCCACGCATGCAACTGCAAGGGCTCCGAACTGAAACGAAGCTATTTGCTCGAGGCAATAATTCACATTTTGGGAATAAAGTTTAAATTTCCAGGAAACTAGTGTAGACCTCAGGAAGTCAGTAACCCGAGCCAAGAAATCACGAGTGAACATATTATTCCATAAAACCAAGACCTTTTTGTGTTTTTACATCTAAAAAATATAATGTGGTAATTATTGAGCTTGTAGGTGTATTTTCTTTGCTTCAGACCAGCCTTTTCCCAAATGTTCCTGTCTCTATGCTAAGCTAAGCTAACAGGACGGATGTGACAGTGGAATCAATCTCCTCGGCCAACTCATTTGTAAGCAAGCCAATAAGCAATTTTACATGAACTACTGCTTTGAATTTCTTGTACAACACTGTGAAGTACACAAAAGGTGACAAAGACGGCTGCAGCTGTAGAGGATGCCGAACATGAACCGGCACATTTCGGCGATCATGCAATCATTAAAAGTAAGTTACTCGCGTCCTCTGTCCTCTGTGTTGTTTCATGGCGTGCAGGAGCTCGGCCTCTGCTCCTGTTTTTGACCTGGAAGAGGTGTGGATATTGCTGTTTCCTGTGTGTGATTATTGGGTCCCTGTGCCAGGCTGTTACACTGCTCCGTCTGGTAGGCTCATTAATTTTTAAAATAATTATTCATTTTTTTTCTCTTTTTGTTGGCTGTTTATCTGTGCGGTGTAACATCACGTTTGTCTGCCAGCTGTCTGTGTGGGCGCTCGCTCGACTGCTGGGGAGTGCCAGGTTGTGTTGCCATGCCCTCTATCCATCAGGTGCAGTGATCTTTTACATTTTGTCCGCATTGGTGTTTGCAATGTTAATTAAAGCTTAAAAGGTGGTGATTTAACAGGGACGGTAATAATTGGCTATAGTTATTAGCCAATTAATCAAAACCTCACAGCCTCTGCGCCCACCCTCAATATGATTTCTGCTTCCACAACTGCACTTTAAAAAGGAGATATAAAAATATATTTTGTACATATATTTTTAGATTGTATAGTGATGTGTTAGATGTATAGTGATGTGTACTGCACATATATCTCCACCTTGACCAGCAGAATCACGCCCTCCTGCGTCACTGGGTCTGTTTTGATGATAAAAGTGGAGCTTTCCTCCAGGTCATCCTCCAGACTGTAGGTCATCCTGGCGTTGATGCCGATGTCTCCATCCTCCGCCATAATCCTGCCCACTATAGTGCCCACGGCTGCATTTTCAGGGATGGCAAAGGTGTACAGGTCTGAAAACAAGAAAAAAAAAAGATGTTTTGAAAATCATTCATGTTGACACCATTAACCGGAGAAGTTCAACATTGGAATAGGATATCAAAGGGAATATAATATAAAATATTTGCAGTGTGCAATGATAGCTCACGTTTGGAGGAAAACAACAAATATAAAACTTTCTTTACTAAATCATCGCCGGGGGAACTTGACAGTAAGTTGTTAATAGCCAGTCAAGAGAGTCTGCTGGTGTGTAAAGTGATAAGAAGGGAGAACATTGTGTTGGAGGGTCAATTTGTGTGAGTCACAGATAAGTTGTGGCAACGCCACATAATCCCGGCCTAACTCTAATAAGAAGATGAGAAAATGTGATTGTGTCTTTGAGGGACTCTATTTGGATCGCTGCCACAACTGGGAGGAACCCAACAGCAACCAGCTGCTCCGGAAAAAAAAAAATCTTGCTGATAATAATTGCAATTATGTGACAAAACAGAGGGCACAGTTCAAAGTGAAGTGTGGCCATACAATATTTATAAGGGCTTTTCACTGAACATAGAAACCAGCGAATACTGTAGCACCAGCAAAGACTGCGAATGTGACAATAGTTAAAAGTATCATCCATGGTGTCTCATTTCGACAGAATTGATTTCTTCCCAGGGCATTCATTTAGCGAGGTTTATTGCTGAGAAGGCTAGGTTAGTTTCCAAAGGTCATGACAATTGTCCTTTCATGTGTGAATGATTAAATTCATCCAGTGGGCGACACGTGTACGTGTGCACACGCAGATGAACAGAACATCCCCATCTCCTCTCCCGTCTCTTTCGCTCCCGCTCTCCCTCTCATTCTTCGACTGTCTCCTTTTAATTTTGGCTGCCTCCTGAATAACAAGATGTGTACAGCCGAATGCGACGCCGGCAGCACAAACCACCCACCCGAACTGGAGAAGTGCGATCAAATAAATACCTCTTAGGTATAATATTAAACATGTCCTCGCAGCCTGCAACGCTTTGTAGTCTTTCATTGATTCCCTGACTGTGTATGGCCCGCTGTTTGCATCACTATTAGTCACACTGTATAAGTGACTCACGGTGGTGAAATGTGGGTCCGTTGTCGTTGACATCAGTCAGGCTGACGGTGACTGTGGTGGAGGAGGAGTAGCCGCCGCTGAGGCCCAGCATATCTTTCACCTGCACCACCACCAGGTACTCCTCTCTGGCCTCGCGGTCCATGTTGGGCCAAGATGTTACAATAATCCCTGCAGGTGGGGGGAGACAGACGGTAAGCATGGTATACAAGAGGCGAGTTCATTAAGACAGCATCAAGTGTATCTGTGGGTGGTTTTCTATCTTTTTTTAGTTATTAATTTATTTATTTTTACCAAATGCAAGTAAACAAACATTGCCTCAAGTAGTATTGGAGAGCCCTGTGCACTATGTGCAGAAAAACTGAGCCACACTGAACTTCAAGTCTGCACATTTCATCAATAAACAAGGAAATATCAAGAGGGCTTTCAGATGGCTTAATGCTCCCTCTGTCTGGACAAAATTGAGGCAACAAAACAATTTGATTAAAAAGAATTAAATTGACCTGACAAATTTAAGAGCTTTTTTAGCCTTGGAAGCCATCATTTCTTAACCACTGAGTCACAGAATCTTGTGTTTAGATGGCATAAGCTTTTCAGACACCATTTACTAAACAAGCTATCGAGTCAGTTAGCTGCTGTATTGTGAACACATGTGATTGAGACACTTGACCGACTAACCATGCCAAAAAAAAATGTTTTTCTCTATTTTTCCACCAAGAAAAGACCAAAACAACATTTTAGTCTGTCAGTACTTTCATGTCTGCCAGTGTTCATTCTTGCTAAAAAGAGGTTACTAGTACGACTAAATAGCAGGGCACTGTACTTTTTAACAGATATTGCACAAACAGGAGGAATTAGTGCACTTGTTAGGGACTATTTCCAGCCATGGATTAATACACATTTGGTATAATGAGTATTTTATGTGATCAACACTGTGAACTGACTTAAAAATGAGTGTCCCTGTTGTCCACAATGAAGGCGCACAGCACTGCAGTGCACCTGCATGGCTCACTGATGTGTTTTTAATGGGGTTTGAACAACAACAGAGCTCTATGGCACACAGGCGTAATGCACTGTCTTTACATATGTTTTTGCTCTTTTCGTGGGATTTGTTGACAAGGAAAAATATATAAAATATCTCCAGACTTGTCGTCACAGGTTAACTGAAGCCATAAGCACTTTACAGCCAAGTGGGTTGGGAGTCAACTACTGCCCACTCCTCAACAAAAAAACTAACAATTGGCTCCTTAAAAAGTCAGACTTTGCCCTTTCACCCATTGCATTCATTTGCATTTAAACTTTTTTTTTTACGTCAATAACTCCCTCCCCAACTCCTCACAGTTCAGGTCAACAATGTGTGTGGGACGTTTTGCAACTGACCTCTGTGTTACACGAGCGGATGGTGTAAATGCACACGCGCTGGCATCGCTCGAACCAATTTCTGGGTGTCTTAAAGAACGGCTGTATCAGACAATAGTTGTTTTAAGGGATGAAACTGCCAGGGGAAAATACAATGCTCAAAGTGAGAAACAAGTGTCTGAACTGTCAAAAGTGACCAGCGGGACGTAGACGAGACAGTTTTCAAGTCTCGGCAGCTTGAAATTGGGAAACATTTCTGCCCTTCTGACTTCTATGAGCTCTTTGCAATAAACTTAAATTTTACAAATCTATAGTTCCCAATAACCCAGACTGCAGTTTATTGTGTGAGATTTGTGGACGACCAAAGGGCAGTTCAAACAAACAAACAAACGTTACCCGTCTTCGGCTCCACGGAAAAGTAGGGCTCCCCCTGCAGGATGGAGTAGATGAGCTTGGCGTTGTTTCCGAACATCGGATCATCAGCATCTGTGGCTGTCACCTGGGCCACTGTGGTCCCTGTGGAGGAGGGTGAGGGAGGGGAGGTGAGGGGGGTGTGTGTAGAGAGAGCAGAGCAGATCACACAGTCAGAGTTAGCTCAGGCAGCAGTTCCAGTCGACGGGGGAAATAAAGTGATTATGCCACAGTCCCGCAGGGTCTGTCTGTCTGGCGCAGGGGGGGCAGTGGAAATAGAAGAGAGGGGGAAAAGGGGGCGGTGGGGAGGGTTGAGGTGGGGTTAGAGGAGGGATGTTGACAAAGGGAGGGGGGGCGAGCGTTGGCCTTTCACAACTCAGTAAGGCTGTGCAGGTGCGCGTGACAGCCCCCCCCCCCTTCCAGCCCTTCGGCGACGTCTCTCTCTCCATCCACCTGCCCCTCGTCCCCCCTCCTCCGCATCCAGCCTCACCTCTTTATCTTTCACACCTACTACCCTTTTCTCCGCTGACCATATCCTTCTCGTCACCTTGCTTTCTAGTGTATCTCTCAGCCCTGTTGTCTATCTTTTTTTTTCTTTCTCCCCCCCCCCATAGCGAGTGCTCTGTCTTTCTCACAGGCAGGGATTTACCGCAGCATTTCTTATTTTCAGACGCCCGCACTCCAACCTTCCCCTCTCACTTTCTCCCTCCGAGTCCAATGCATTATGATTTATTACGAGTGAGATATTATGCCGCAAAAGCAGATTACATATAAATTGAAATGGTAATGTTTGTGGTATGAAAGGGCAGTGGTTATAATAACATTATTTAGCAAATTTATCCTTAAAGGCATCTAAGCTACGGTTCAGAATCCAATACTTTTTAACTTCCTGGATGGGGACAGATGACAGACATTCATATAACCTTTTGTTCATTGTCGTCAGTCAAGATGGAAGTTAAGAGAATTCATTTGAAAAGGATGTCCTTTAAAACAATAAAGGCTCTAACGAGTTTTTATCAGTTTAATAGAAAAATGTTTTATAAACTTTTATATTGCAAAAGTTTTTTGCACAAATACATAATTATCTGAAAGACACCAATCAGGAAAACACAGCTAAAGTTTTAAATTTTGAATAATGGTGCTGGTTAATTTATTCCAATTATTACATTTAAAAAAAACATATGACAAAACATGACTTTTCAAGTAAAATTAGCATGAAAGAAATTGAAAGAACCTGTTTATTCAGGTTCTACAAAGTTAGACAAGAACACCGATACCACTTTCACACCTGTATGTTAAATACGTAGGTGGAGCTAACCAGCACTTATCTTAGCTTACTATAGAAACAGGAAATAGGAAGAGGATGCTAGCACGGCTCAGTCTACAGGTGCGGTTTTACATGGTGGACTATTTTGAGGACGGGAGCGGTTACTCCCCGGGGTCTGGTTACCCGGCAATGACTTCTCCAGGAAGTTACAGCCTCTGAGATTTTAATGTTAATTAGTGGGCTTTGAAGAATAGTGGTTCCACATGTAGTTGGTGAGAGCGGCATCAATCTTCTTGTCAAATTCATGACAAGAGTGCAAATAAGCATATTTCATTTTAACATGCTGATGTTTTAGGAAAGGCTAAGTAAAGAAAAAGCTGGGAGAAAAGTACAATTCAACTGATGGGAAAGTCATTTCTGTACAAAATATGACTGCTCCTATAAGAAATGTCGATATTTCACCCTGAAAGCATTAATACATGCTGCACTGCTTATATGAGAAAACACATTATGTTTTTTGGGGAAGGGATTTAAATATTCTGCAGGCCAGTACCGTCAACTTTCACTGTTAAAGGGACGTTTCCGTGAACATACCGATGGGACACATCTCAGGGATGCTGGACACATACGGCTCGTTCTGGAACTGCGGCACGTTGTCGTTGATGTCCTGCACCTTGACGATGAACTCCGATTGGGGCTCCTCCGGTTCGTTTGTCCTCCTGTTGATAGCCTGGGCCTGGAGGACGTAGAAGGCCTTTTCCTCGCGGTCGAGCTTCTTGAGGGTCCGGATCTCCCCAGAATACTCATCTATCTCGAACACATCTCCGACGCCCTCTCCTGATAATATGTACTTGATGGAAAACTCGCCTCGGTCAGAATCCGACTTGAGCTACAGAAAAAGAGGAGAGGGTACATGAAAGCCTTTTTTTCCTTTTTTAAAACCTTTTTTAAGGGCTAACCAGGAAACATGCATTTTCAAAGGGAAGTGCTGCATCAAGGACATGGAGGACGTTCAATCTGAAGCGGTACCTGGCCAATAATGCGGGGAGTGGGATCTTCCTCGGGGACAAGCAGCTGTTTCCAGATCCAGCCTCTCTTCAGGCGATGGTGCAGATGAGTGGACCCCTGGGCCAATTGTTGGGCTTCCAGACCCTGAGTACCTCTCATATCGCTCAGCACCCCGCCAGGAATCATAGAAAAGACCGTCACCATGGCCAAAACACTCGGCATGCTCATTTTTACTGTCCATCCGTGCATTTCCTCTGCACTTCCCATGGATTAGTGGGCAGTAGATGGAGGTATCACTGGTCCACTGCTACCATTTCTTCATTCGTCAGCACAGTAATCCAAGTTCCCAGCAGTGCTGTATCCCATCTTGTTATGATGTGGTTTGTATGCATGCACATGTCTCTGAAATAAAAGTTAACAATTTAATTAATGGGTGCAATGAGCAAATTCCAGTAGTGCACAGAGATTGCAAAATGAGGAAACTGAAATCTGTGGCAGTGTGGAATAAAATCTAAGTGTTTAATTTCACAAAGCCATAAATACACATGAAGCCAGGATAGAGCACGCACACACAACCTCGGGCGTTATTTTGTGGGTTACTTATTGTCTTTTCTGCTTTGTTCTTAATCTTATTCTCTTGAAAACAAAATAAAATAAAAGTCAGTTTCCACTGAAGGAAATGGTTTATGAAATGAAGCTGGTCCCGTTCCAAATAAATAAACAAAAAAAGAAATCCAGCACTGTTTCAGCACAAATATAAAAATGTTATCCTCCATGGAGAAATCAAAAAACACATCCACAACGCTGCCCTGTACAATTACTATTTAGTGCTTTTGTTAACCTATCGACTGAGAAATCACTTTATTTTAAAATGGAAGCACCAAGATGTGGCCAAACTACTAAAACATTCAACAAATAAAATACAAACAAGCAAACAAGAATGTTCTTCAAGGTAAAAATTGTTTTTATGACATATGAATATTCATTATAAATAAACTGCTTTATGACGTTATTGTTTGTCAATAATATGTATTATTTCAATAATTGCATCATAACCAAGGTTGTTGATAAATCATTATAGACATCTATAAACACTTATCAGAACCTTGTTAGATTTTTTTAAACTGTTTTATAAGCTTTTTACTAATTTACTAATTATGTCATACTAAAGATATAATCTCAAAGATTCTTGTGTAAATAAATGTCTGCTCATGTTATGTCCCTTTCTAAAGCCGAAACAAACCCTTATTAAGGTTAATAAATCTTTTATCATGTCATAACTAACAGTTTCTTTTCTTTTCTTTTCTTTTCTTTTCTTTTCATCTTATTTTATATTGTATGCAGCCGACAGGAAAGAGGGGAGCTATAGAGGACTAAGACATGCAGCAGAACAGTGTGGAACAGCAATATGCTTTTACAGGGTTTTACTTACTCACTGTACACAAATTAAGCATTTTCTTTTTTTCTTGGCCAACACTAACAGGCAGCCATATTGGAAGATTGATCACTACGCAAACAGTCTGTTGTCTCAGGTAATTGAGACATATGGTCAATTCATTGTTATTTAATTAAGATGCACCTCCATTTTTAAAAGGCCTAGAACGAGCATAATTTTCTTAAAAACAATGTATGCAGTACATAATTTAGACAACAATAATAATCCGTCTGAACTGTAGTTTATGACCCAGTAGAAATGTGTTGTATTAAAGTAAATGTGGTGTCAATATCAGAAGCGCCTCTGAATATGATGCGGTTCAGTTCAAAACACGATCACCAGCTTTCACCTCAAGGCTATCGTGGGTGCTGTCGATGTTAGAAATAAAAGTTTGGGAACAACTGTGCGATGAAAAGATCCTTTTTGGCCAAAGTGTTATGTTAAATCCTCTGCACGGCCACTGAGATGCATAACAAATTCGAGTATAAAAAGGAGAGCAGAATTGCACTTTACAAGAGAAACACAAACCTTTTGTCCAAGCTCTCCTTTCTTTTTTTTCTTTTTTTTTTTGCCTTGTATCCTGCAGGCGGCTCAAAACAGCCCTCTGTTTTGAATGCAGACAAGGCCCCTTATTGTGTTTCATGGGGGGGGAACGGGCCTGAACATCATTCCTTAAGCATGACACTGCACTCTGCAGCTGACTAATGAAGACTTCTAATTAGATCAGTGTCTCCCCAGACATGGAAAACAGAGACACACATGCCTCTGACAAACTATGAGTCGAATCGATGCGCCAATTACAATGTGCGCTGAGATCAGGGTCAAGAGTGTAAGGACAATGAAAGTCAGACTAGACAGGCAAATTAGTCAGGACAACACAAATACAATATCTTGAGCTGACAACCCTGCCAAAGTTAGCAGACTTTAACTTCCACCCATTCATCAGTTCCCTTTTTAGACGTGGTTTAACTGTGGTGGCATTTTCTTTCTCTGCAATAACCACCCGCTGTCAACCCTGCGCAGACATCACTGTCAAAGGGACCAAAATATCACATCACAGCTTTGTCATCTGTTGTTACTGTGGGTGGCACTGTGGCTTATTTGACTTGGTAGCCTCCTCTTCCTCTTTAATAGATTATCACTATTCTGTGAAATGAGAATATGTTTACAGTATTTTTTTATTTATTTATTTGTGCAGCGTAGGTGTGTTTGTCCTATCATTTTAGATTTTTTTTTTCTTTGAAAAGCAATAGAAATTATTTGTCTAGACATGAAACTCAACTTTACTGCTCTCTAGTCAAGCAGCAAACCATTCATCAGCACACAGCAGGATCAGCTGTTATTAAAAGTCACAGCTATAATTCTGAACCATTTTAATAGAGTTTTTTTTGACACTGTAATATCAGCACATAACGTATACAGTCCCACAATGTGGACGCTTTAATCCAAAGTGCTGCACGGGAACAAGTGCATTTGTAGCACGGGTGGTCCCAGTGGAAATTTAAAATATAGAGTATACTGTGAGAAGTTGTTTCAGCAGTTGGAGTGGATGCAGTATTAATGCCTTAACAGCTCATAATGTTCATGTTTAATCTTGTAAAAGTAAATTAGCTGTCAAGACCCATTTGTAATGAGCCTGTGAAATCAATTACTGATGCGGGCTTTCATTTCTGAGATTCAATTTCGATACAGAACGTGAGACAGAGTATTGTGCTTATGTATGTCTTTACGGGCGAGGGAGGTGGGGGGGGGGGGGGGGGGGGGGGTTTGTTTCCCTCTCCCAAACCTTTGGAAGGCCCCTCCCCCCTCGTGCCCATTACCCCTTGGGCTTTCTTTTCTT
>JBAJHX010000046.1:14928912-14948677 GCA_037176925.1 Amniataba percoides | reverse complement strand
CCCCCCCCCCCCCCCCCCCCCCCCCCCCCCCCCCCCCCCCCCCCCCCCCCCCCCCCCCCCCCCCCCCCCCACCCATATCTCCGAGCATTGCGGAGTGACATTACAATTAGTGGCCAGTGAATCGTGAGCTGTTATGGTCTTTCACGGGGGCTGCCAAGCACGCGCCCAAACTGAACGCCTTGAGCCAAAACCAGACAACAGCCCTCAATGATGCTACTCGGAGCAACTGCTCAGCTGCCAACATGCCAAGGAGTCTGCTTAAAAAATCTTCCTGGGGGTATCAGCCTTTAGTGATGTGGTTGGAATAGTGCACAGGTCAACAGATGTTTAGGTGCCAATTTAACAAGATGGGCCTTTCTAGAAATAAGTGATGAAATTCATGGGAAATAATAGGTATGCCAAAAAAACAGTCCCAGCCCTGTGTCTGTAAATAGCTCTGGGTATTAGGGAGGAAGTAAAACACATGTCCAGGTATGACAGGAGCCTTGATAGAGCTTGATAATGATGATGACCTTGCCAGAGTTTGATTTTAAAAGCATTAAACGCAGTGATACATCTGTTCCATATGAGCCTTGCAAAATGCACACCCGTCCGCTATCATTTACAGGTGTAGGTGTTCGGGGAAAAATAGCAAGTGAAACTAAGATTATAAGAAAGGAAACATCATTGAACTCGTGGTGGTCAATTTTCTCCTCAAAGGAAATTCTCATTTCGACTTGACATGCGGTACATGCAGAGTGCCCTGTGGTTGACAGCCATTCATTACCTCTAATAGGCCATCCTCCCATTTCCAGCAGACCTCCTGTAGCCTGTATGTACAGTACGCGAGTCCGCCACATGACAGAATGACAACGAGCTGCAGTCTCACAATGTTAAGCACTAGATGCACTGAGACCGTCACATTATTTTCCTATATGGTGATGTGTTCTAGCTAATAAAATGCCAGGCCGTTGCGGGAAATGGTTCCTGGATGCTGTTTAAATGTGTCTAAATGTGTCTAATGTGCCAACGAGAATGCTCAAACGTGGCAATAAAGAAAGAGCGGCTTCGGCTTGACATTGCGGATGACACAGTCGAATTCAATGTGCCGCCGCTAACTGCTACGCGATGCTAACTTTACATGAGTATTAATTATTTGGCTTTCCACGCACCCATCCTCTCACTTGGTCTTGTGTCCAATGACAAAAAGAAAAGATGAAACAAATAAAGGGTATGAAAATGTGTGATGCTGAAAATGACTTAAACCTCCCATGTAACCACAATCCTGGAGACAAATCCATCTGTTAAGCCTCGCTTCTTGAAGATCATGCTTCCACGAGAAAGGGCCCTTAATTGGTCATTTGGGAGCCCATCACGGGACTTGCTGTTTACTGTTCAGCTCTGTAAAACAATAACTCTGACATGTAGTCTATGTTCTCTAAATCAGGACCTCAAATGAGTCCAGAGACTGAGCCTGAACAACAAGGGGGATGTCAAGCCATCATGCGCTGACTAGTAAGTAATTTGTTTGATTTTATTATGTGCACAAGTGGAAATCATTACTGTTTAGCAAATTTCCACTGACATTTATCAGCGGTGGCATCACATCCTATTATTTGTCTCCTTTCTTTTTCCACTGAAAACAATTAACTGATGCCGCCAAAGTTATTGCTAAAGATTTTTTTTTTTTTTAAAGTGAGAAATTTGAACTACAGGCAATTATTTCTAAAGACTTAATGATGGTGATTAAAAAAGAAGTTTGTGATAAAGGTTTCAAATTAAGCTTCGGGGAATATCGAGCACCGACAACATTGTGAGAGCAGGCGATCATCTTGATACACTTATTTTCAAAGCTGAGGTGGACTTTAGCATTCGTTTTAATGTGGCGTTCATTCCCCAAGTCTTTTCAGGCATTGTAAACGGGTCTGCGCCTGGCTGCACGCTGTGACACCACGTCATATTCACAATTTTAAGACCTTTCATTGTTTTGTCAAGGATTTCTCTTCATATACTGAGGATGCTCTGCGGTTACGGATGGGGCCTTTGTGTGCCGCAGTTTTCTTCTCTTGAATAAATGCAGCAAAAATAATGGATGGATGAGTTATTTCCTTGACAACATGTCTGAAATTACCCCCTTGAAGAAAGGTCATGGAAACTGTAAAATAATTTAGTAAGGAACTCAAAGAAATTTTGACACGCAATTTTCTAAAGGTGGGAAACGCTGAAAGCATGTTTTTTGCTAGACACTATAGGTCAGTAACACAGAGGTCAGTTTCATAGTATGGGATGAATAAAGCATTAAACAGAGGCTACAAATGGGGAAAAAAAAGTTTTTCAACTGCATCTCCTTTTTTTACACATTACATCTACTTATTTCCAGTATTTCCAGTGTGTTTGAAAACATCTTCAGTCATTTAAGGTACAACACTATTAAAATTCAAGCAGCCATCTTAAAAAGACGGAAGAAATTTACTGATTTCTTGCTGTGACGAATACAAAGAACTCCTGGGACTCATTTAGAATTGATTGTATTCGGCTTTTATGATTTTCAGCCTTTCTGCTGTTGCTTTCATGTTGAAAAGCTCTTTACTATTTGTATTCCTCAATACAGTCGCTCCTCGATAACACAAAATTCCATCTAATTATCTTCTGACAAAAGATCTCTTATGGGATGCATAACGTCCACCAACACACCCACCTGTTTATGTGATGCCGCTGCCTCCCAAGCCACTTGTCACCAACCGTCGTCAAGAGAGATCATCGCGGGGCGTAAAGAAACGCAATCTGCTTGACTAAATGCCCCGGTACTGGAAAGCCATTCAGTCGCCACAATAGCAGAAGCGAATGCGCGTGGTTCTCACAATGTGTAATCCCCTACGCTGACGACCTCCCCTTTTCTTGTTCTCCTCTCCCCTTTTCTGCCCTTCTCAAACTTCCTGGAGAAGAACAAACACAGGCTCTATTGTCTGGGACGCGCATCTGAACACTGCAGAACACTCAGGGCCTTCATCGCCATGCAGACAGTCACAGCCTAGACTTACAAATGGATTTCTATCTCCTCGCCCTCCCTGTCTTTTTTTCTCCCCAGTTTTACGAACAATCCAGCGCTTATTAGAGTCGGGCCTGAGCATGGAGGGGATGGTAATTCATCCACTGTACCGCCACTATTTCTGCAAGTGATAGGAAAGCAACAGTCTGTTTTTTGACATTCAAGCCGAGGGGGCACGCTGTTCCTGCACGCCTCGTCCCACTACGGTCACATTTAAAACTTGACCCGCCGTGACACCGCGTATGCAAAATCAGTGGAGAAGCCGTTTGCTCTGCACATCCTCGCGGTTGTTTACATGTGCTCGTAATCAGGGCAGGGGTTGGTAAATAAAGGATGAGTCAACTCTACCTCACCTCGGCTGCTCTCCGGATTAAAAAGAAACGGACCAGAGTCAAGCTCCGTCTCAAAACCGACCTTGAATCAAACATTATGTATGTTATTGTGCTGCAGATCAGTGAAAACAAAGCTGAGAATTGTCAACACAAAGTGAACAGTTTGGCCTATAAATGATCAAAACTGAAACAGCTGCTTTCACTGCCATCTTTGCATTACTGATGTAATCAAACTTTTCACAGCACATGAAAACAATTATTTACATGGAGTTGTTGGAGTAGTCTTAGCCTCTGCATCCAAACATCTGTCAGACGTTTTCATAGCAGGTTTTGTTTTTGCCTTTCGGATCTAGACGGATTTAGATCAAGCTTTAAACAGTTATCATAGCTTTTTTTCTGCCTCTGAATCTCTTTTCTTCCTTTCATCATTTTCTCACTTCCTGAATCAGTTTTTTTTACTCGCTCTGTGTTTCTCTGTCTCCACTATTACATCCTGTGCATCTCCTCTGCTTCTGTCTCATCTGTCTTTGACCTTCTTTAACCTAGCTTTCTCTTAAATAGTGTTGAGTGTGCCGAAAGTGGATGAGCTTAATGTCATTTAAAATGGCTTACAAGCTGCAGAGTTGCATTTAAACTACAGTATAAAGCAGCAACATGTTTGATAAACTGGGTGGTTAAAACAACACTAATGTTGAATTAGAGCTGAGCTGAATTTAGGCTCACTTAAAGGCAGTATGGGAAGCATTTTCCTGCACAAAATGTACAGGCTGACGTGCCCTGTTTCAGCAGTGCAGTGTGAAGTATGCATGGACCCTCATGAGGGGGCTGAGAAAACACTATCTTAGAATAAACACAATCATTTACCGTCCGCCACAGCTCTGCCGGTAATTGTGGTCACTCCAATTACCAAGAGTTAAAAGTTTGTCCTTCTTGAATCATTTTTTGATTTGACGACCAAATAACCTTTCGGATAAAGCACCCAAAGAGGCTTAATTGCATGCTTCCCGTTAACATGCTAACCTCCGAGGGCTAATTACAAACCTAAACAATGCTAATGGATTCAATAATTAGGATCCTCTAAGAGGGGCATGCTAGCATTGTTGGGTGTAAATGTCTCCAAAGCGCCCGCTCCGGCCTTCCCTCGCAGCTCCGTGACAGGGTGGAATTTGTTATTTCGGAAGTTGAGATTAGTTCTCCCTGTGAACTCCACCGCTCCCATTCTGATTCCATATCAAACAGAGAAATGTCAGGACCTGCACTGTGACATTTAAAACCCCCATTGTAGACCTTGTCTAATTGAGCCTCCCTCATTATAATGATGGAGTGTGGGCCGACCACTGCAAAAGAACATCGCAGATGAAAGCTATGGTTCGGTGCCAGCAGGAATTATTTACATTCCTGCTCCCTTCTTCTCTCCGAAACAGAGCGGCGAATCCGACTATCTCTCAGTCTCCGGTGACATTTCAGGGCTGTCAAATAAGGGGCACAGAGTAATGGTCAGCATATTTGCAACAAGATAAAGGTGAGTCTGGTCAAATCACCATTCACAGGGGTGTCATGTTGTATAAATAATGAAAACTGTAATGGAGATATACTGCTCGCTTATATCCTGTATTATTCACTATCAGCGAAGACATCTTTTTCTAGACAGGAGGCACAAATAGAAGATAATGTGACTCTGACATTAAACTGATGATGTTACGCTGACGTGCATTGTTGCTTTTCACATCTTTCCCTCCATTGTGCAGCCCTGATTAATGTTTTTGAATATCTCTTTGACAAAACAAGTTATTTTGCAATCAAACACTGCATCAGCGTCAATGTGAAGTTCACGAGTTCAGGCTCACGGGAGATAAAGTACTTAGCTGCTCAGGCTCCGTCATGTTAGAGGCAGATGTGCCCTTCACGGCTTACATTTGTATTGTTGCATCGTCTCGCTGTAATTGGAAGAAGAATAAAGCGTCATTGGCATTCTGCTCAGTCCACTGTGGTGAATTTGATGAGAATGTCACATTAAAAATGCATGTTCCTCATACGTTCTTTGGCCTTTGTCTTTAGCCATGGGAAACAGCGGACACTTATGACAAATAAGGACGGGGCTGACGCCGCCTGGGGTGGATCTCTCTATTCGACAGGAAGCATCGGCGTCTTCTCCCGGCGTCTGCCTCCTCCACACAAGGCCGAGCATTTGTCAAGCGCCTGGGCTGATGGAGGGGAAAAGAAATTGGGTCACAACAGAGAAGTTGCATAGACTTATAGGCATTATTCGGAGGAAAAACCCAAGCAAAAACAAACATTCTTTACCTGATAAATGATGGTGCGCGTGGTCATTTTCTCAGGAAATGCTCCGCCAAAGCAGGCTTCATACATCACTGTTTATCTATATTTTTTGTAGCACTTTGTAGTAATCTATGAACCAGCAGCTCAGACAGCCGACTGATGGCTGGCTGCCAACTGTCGACCAGCTGCTGGCCAATCTCTTGTGAGACATCTCAGGTCTCCCAGATCCACCAGGAATCTGCCACAAATGAGCACTAACTCTGCATGCCTGGGCAGCGAGGCAACATTCAAAGTGGTTAAGTACATGAAATATATAGCTCAGAGTGGGAAGTAATTAAGCGCATTTGATCAAGTAGTGGATTTAAACAGTTTCAAGACACTTTCATGTGAGTTCGTGCAATGAAATGCCCATGCTTTATTTATCTGACAGCTGTAGTTACTTGTCTTTACAGACTGATGTATGAGCTCAGTATATATAGCATCACAACCGGTTAAGCTACCAGTGTTTGTGATTGTATGTGTGTGTGATTTCTTTAACAGTTTGAATGCCAATTTTAAATCAAATTATATGTTTTGGGATTTGAGCACTAAAATTTGGATGGACTAAAAAGGATGAAAAAAATCATGAATTTCTGAATTCTGTCAGATGTTCTGATAATGTGAGAAGATTATAGTGTGGAGAAAAATAATAGTTCTATCTGTCGCTTAAATTATTTCAGTTTTCAATCAAAAACCGAATTAATTTAAGCGACAATCAAAGGATTCAGCAACTGAGGTAGGCGGTGTATCGTTTCCAACTACAAAACGATTTGAATTTGTTCTTCATCCCCTTAACAGCCATATTTAGTCTTCTAGCATGCCCAACTTTCATGAGAGATTGCTATATTACTATGCCAGGGGGTGGTGCCACTTGAGGAAACAGCAGCTCCACCCATTTGGCAGCGAGATGAAGGTGACCATAGCAACGATATTCACACCATATGGCACCATGCAGTTATCGCTGAACTTTAAACTATAATCATAGGTTAAAATTATTTCAAAACTTTTATATAACGGTTTAAATAGAGTTATACAAGCCTTTTTTCCCTTTGAAAAGTGACCATTCTGTAAGTGGAAAAAAACACCCAACATGATGTTGAAGACACGTAAATGTGGTAAGATGCCACAAAGTAATGGATGTCGTTTTATGTGGAGCCTGTGGAGCCTTGTGGCAGATTAAGGCCGGTGTTAGGAGAGATTGGTCTGACTCGTTGTTAGCCACCACTACAACACACCTGGAGATGAGTCGGTGAATGATTTGATTTCTTGCTTTTGGAGTGTGTAACAATTTGAAAGTCTGCCATCCAATTTTCACCCATAGTGCCAAATGTAAAATGCCAAAATATAAAACAGAGATGGCTGAGAAGAGATGGTTTGAGGCTGTGGTGAGTCAAACCTGTTACCCCCCCCTCGGGCCAAAGAAACAGAGCATACTTGTTGCACCCTTAAAATGTACTGCAAAAAAACACAAGTCCATCTTCTTTTGCAACTTTTATTGACGAAAAACCCTCAGTTCAATACAAGCATCTTCCCTTCAGCCTGCATACTGCACGTCTCCCCGTCGCTTCCTCTTAAGGTGACAGCGCTCTCTTTTAAAGGGTAAGTACCACAACTTCTTTCTCTTCACAGGAGGTCAGTGTACAGGTAAGTAATACTTTTAACCATTTAAATAATAAAAATATGAACTAACAATGATACTTATTTAAATGAAATGTTTTAACTAGACACACTGATATAAAATCAGCAAGAATATAATGAAATAATTGAAATAATTGTAATATGTTTCAGGGCGCTACATACTCATGAGAGCTGAGCATGAACATCCTGGCAACGTTGAAAAATGAAAGGCCAGGCTGTTAGGATGAGGGTACTTCATGTGAATGGCAGGCCAGGGTTTTTTTCAAAAATTTCCGACATAATTATGTGTCTTAAAACATTCATACAAAGCACAAGGCAGAATCATTGTGTTACCAGCATAATGATCTCATTTGAACTGTTGATGGTTGTTATCTTTAGGCATCTAGTGGTAAGTAAAGTAGTAAGTAAAGCTTCCTACACAAGCAACCGTGATAAGAAAGTCACTTCACTGTCTCCCTATTTTATGTCAACGAAGTTTCATCTTCTGAGAGTGAGGACTGACAGCTTTCCTCAAAGGATCCACTGAAGGAACGAGCAGACTCCTCTCTGTTCTCGGGGGAAATATAGTTTTGAGTTGAACGCGCGGTATCCATCATGCTGATGAAATGCATAATTAATTCTCATCATTCCCGTAATCCTTCTCCGGACTTGACCGCAAAGATGAAAATTACGAGCCGGGCCCGTGTCAGCAGGCCGGGGCCATATCTATTGTAGTTTTTTCACTCGGTGGCAAAGAAATGCAGATGATAAATCGGCAAGGTTACAAAGTATTTACACAAATAAGTTGAAAACATATCGATCCGGTGCACCACACTGTCATACCCTTAGGGACGTGGTTCCCCTGGAAGAATGCACAATCCCCCTGGCCTGGGTTCATTTGAGACGCAGATTGTGTCTGATTGATCAATGAGAACCACTGCTGAGCCATCAATCTAACAGGAGTGGAATAGGAAAAAGGGAGCATTAACATGTATAAGCTGCCGTGTCCCGACAATGTCCTCTACCTTGAGTTGGTGGGAAAGCAGCCACCTCTGGGGACGCGAACAAAAGTGGGAAGTCTAAGACCCGCGACAGGAACGCGTTATATAAGGACAAGAGGGACGATGTCGACGTCTCAGCTCCTTTTGTGATCTCATCTCTGTCACAACAGAGGCTTCCTATCTCCGGATCTTAACAGAAAATATACCTATCATAAAGCCGCTGCTACTCCTGCACTGCCTTTTTCTTTAACACAGGTTACAGAGTTAATAATGTCTGAATTGTATAAAACTCGACGATCACCTTCACATGCCCTACAGGTAATCATCGCTCTCAGCCGCTAATGAAAGCATAAAATTGCTGGCACCTTTTCGGCCTCCTCCGTACTGCTGTATTTAAGACAAACAGGTGATTAATGAGTGATTTCTGCTGGTATTGCTGGTAGGCAGCTGTTCCATAGTGCAGCAGCGATTTGGTGGAGCAGCTAAGAAACGTCAAGGTCTTTCTATAAGTGCTTCTGAGGTCCTTTAGCAGGAGAAAATGATGCGCTATATGTGACATTTCATACAACCGCAGCACACCATGGCAACAATACCTTGAAAAATACATTCCCAACACAGCGTGCAACAAGGCTCTTTGTGTTTTGTGTAAGGAAAGATGAGCTTTAACTGTAGCATGTAGCAACAGCACAGTGCAGATTTTATCCAATTTTTCCATTTTTGACATCAGTTTTTGGACGTATTTGTGGAAACAGCCCCTAAGTTTCAACCCTCAGTGCTTTCCATGGCAGCAGCTGACTGACCTCTGAGATCACTAGAAGACATGTCGACAATTTTCATGGTGTCCTGTGTATGGAGATGGACGAGATGACAGTTCCTGAAAAGTGAAGCCAAAATCAGAAATCCTCCTCCCTCAATATTAGCCAATGGGACGTGGATGAAACTAAAGTACAGGGCAAGTACATTTCTCCCAAAGATAGTTTCTGTAATCTTTTCTTTCATGCCATTCACCAATGTTTTAAGAATACATGGAGCTGGTTCATTGAGAAAAGCTGTATGTGGCGCTAATGTTCCAGTCAGGTGCTGTTAAACCACTGCAGGAGACGAGATCATAACATACGGCAACGAGAGGACAATAATGTAATCATGGAAATATGACATTTACGTTGGTTGCATTAATTTAAGGAAAGTTACAGATTCCCTGACCCCGGGTGAATTTTTCCTTGTGGTACTGTAACATCTCATCACCAGCTCCTGCACACTCATTTCTCCATTCATCTCACATTATACAAACATTAGCAGCCTTTTGGTGGGGGTGGGCATGCACCGGGCTATAGTCAGAGTGAGAGTAGACTGATGTAGGGAGACTTCAGGTTATAAAATGTCACTAGCTGTTTGGATAAAAACATAAAGCCCTTGTGCTGGTTCACTGACTGTGAGACTGCTGAAGCAAAGTGATATTACAAACAATACTATGATCAGACTAATGTAAGTGACAGTATATACTGATGTATTTGCATAAAAAATGAAATTTTTGTTTGCCTTTAAAGATTTGTTTGATTATACTGTTGAAGGAAATGACATTAACGAGCCAACTCAGAAAACCAAGTACAAACGGTTGCAAACTACAGCCCTTATTACAGCCACAAGCAGCTCATCTGAGGATATTGGAAGTTAAAGTGCTTGCCAAAGGGCATCTTGACACCAGTTGACAAGTGGTGAGAACAGCATGTCTTGTTAACTTTTGCCACCTCGATTTTTGCACCTAATCTTGGAGGTTGAGTAGGTGACATTCCAGTTGCCTCTCCAACCACTCTTCACGTTTACACAGCCCAGAAAAAAAAAATACAGCATTTCATTACACGCTGTACATTCAAAAACAATATTAGCACAAATAGTGTGCAGATATGTTGGCACACCGAGAAGTTTATCGCTCCGGCGGGTCTGTGATAAATAATAGATGAGTTTACAAATTACTACGGATTCTGACATTATTTCTATAAGCTGCAAAATAACTGCGGGGTGAAGAAATGTCAGTTATGGGGATATACAGTATAAGCTTAAATATTGACATTCATATTGCAGCTGAATCAGTCCTCATAGTAGCCAGTCACAGTAATACTCAGCTCGGGCATTATTCATTCAGTCCTGCAGTCGTGCATTGGCACAGTAGCTAATCTCTGCCCCCAAGGCACTTCAGCAGTAATGCACCTGTTAAAAAATCCCCCTCCATGTCATTCTGAATTGTAAAAAGATTAGCTAATATTTTATAATAGTTTGGGGGATTTATTGGACACTTCTGTGTTTCTCCCTGGCTGGAAGGCTGCACCGTCACTCAGTTGGTTCCATCCCATTTTTCTCCCCCCAAAACTGTTGTCAAAATGATGGTCTGTCCCTTTTTTATGCTTTGAAACTACCAGAAGTGATCTTGAGCCAGACGTTTATGTAAAGTCATCCATGTTTTAATTGACAAAGGTCTGATGATGAGAGCACTCAGAGTGGTGCAATAAAAGTCTTAATGTGGCCTCGTGTCACAGGGCGGCATTTAGGTGTCTCATTTAGTTTTCTATTTCAGGCTTGCTGCTATTTTTGGTGTGCTTCTTCTCAGTTCAAACAGCAGGATTGGAGTAGAATTGCTTCCTGATATTTAAGATATATAAACAGGAGCACCTGGTCTTAGTGGCAGACACTTAATACTTTAGCCACATTCAGGAGTTGCAAGAATAAATAACACTGGCACTTAATATTTTGGAGATAAGGTGAAGAAAAAAAACTAAATGAAACAACACAGATCTATATTTTCCCTTTAAAAGTATTTTGATATATATGACTTTGGGACATTATGTAAGCTACATAATTTGCACCTGTAAACTCCAGTCATTAGTGAAGCACTTGAATGTGTTTCTGAGTTTGAAGCCCCACTAATCTTTCCATCAGAAAGATTCCCTCGGGCATTTGTTGCTTTTTACGTCTTTACATCCGTTATTCTTTGTACGTGTTACAATAAATCATTTAAAATTGAACTGAATCAAATTGAATCACAGGCAGAATGTCAGATTTTATGATGCGCTGCATCTCTTCTGAGAGAGGAAAATGAATTGATACGCTGCCGTTAAATCGTTACACCTCTAATAAAATTGTTCACCATATAAATACTGAACAATCAGAGTTCTTTTTTTTAATCGCTAAATCTCATTCATTCGTTCATTCATTTAGACAAAAGATCATCATCAGAGTTACAGTCTAATTAGTTTTTTGAAATTATAAAATTTTGACAAAACTTCACACTAAGAGCTATTTTTGAAACCAGTTATTTTATGTTTAAATTGATGCAGGTTCATCTGATTTACATAAATTAAAATATAAGTAATAACTCTTTATGATCTACACTGCACAGTGTAAAAATAGGTGGGAGCTACTTTTTCTGCTCTGACCCTTGGAATAATTTACTAAAAACATACCACAAGGAAACTTCTTTTCTTTTAACCTTCAAATTGATAAGAATAAGAAAATGATACAGCAATTACAACCACGAGATGCTCCGTGGAGGCTGTTGGAGGTTAAGTCGGTTATAAAAGGACACCTCGACACAAGGTAACAAGTTGGAGGAGCGGGATGGGGGAGGGCAGCAGGCCTTGTTAACGTTTTTCACTTTGCCAACAAGTTAGAGCAGCGGTAGATAAACATGAAATGGAGTCCAGGTGACTACACGGCGAAATGGCCACAGCGGGGGCTCTTTGAGGCAGAGTCGTGAGATCCTGCCTCGGTGGGTGTAGCCGTGCTACACCTCACAAAAGTCAGCAAGAACTTAAAAAGGCCAACATTTTCAGCAGCATCAACATTATATCACCGTTTTGTGAAGATGCCGACGTGGTGCCACAGATTTAAGACAGAAGAGCTCGGCCACCTGTAACCTCCTTGGTTACTCAGCCCTAAATTTAGGACGTCCTAATACAAACAGAAGACATGATACGACACAGCCATCTTATTCCCACAAGGGGTTTTTGCTTCGCTCGGCTCACGAGATGAGATGGACAGATTCGGATCCTGGTTCAGCACTATTATTGCAAAAGCTCATTTGGGTGTGATCGCTCAAACAAATGTTCTGCAAAGACTCAGCCTCCAGTGAATTACAGTTAATTACTAAGAAGGCAGCTTCAGGATTTGTCTCTGCATGGCACAAAGATCTATATCCTTTGGAGTGTTTTGTCAGGCTTCACAAATATTGTGTTTTCAGCTTGCCAGCAGCAGGACTCCAGAAATGGCCGGCTGGTCATCTGCCACTTTGGTCCAGACTGAAATATCTCAGCAGCTATTGGATGGATAGCCATAAAAGTTGGAACATATATTATGGCCACAGAAAATAAATCCTGCTGACTTTGGTGAACCACCAGCAGGTCAAAGTGTACCATGTATCTGATGGTGTTTCTCAAGATACTTGATGGATTCTCACAAACTTTTGTTCAAATTCATGGTTGCCAGATGGTTCTTCCTCAACTCCACCATCAGATGGATGCTTGCTGTCTTTAAGTGAGCTATCTGAACAACGTCTGGATAGATCACTATGAAAGTTGTTATGGACACTTAGATCCTCTTTGCAGTGAAGTAGTAACATGGGTTACACCCGACTTTTAATCAACCGCCCCCGACAACAGTTTGATTTGTGTAAAACTTTGCTTAATGAACGAATTGCAAAACTAAAGGACAGGCTGAACCGTAGTTTGCGTTAAATGATAATTACTTGACTGCATGCTAAACTTAGGCAGTAAACATCACACCTGAGTAAACAAAAGCATGTTTACCTCATCTTTGTGCTCATGTTACAACATGCAAGCGAGCATTTAGCTCAAAACAGTACTCAGTATATATGCCACAAGAGTAAAGCCAAGGTCATTTGTTTAAGGGTTTAAGTATCAGCAAAACTCACATTTCACTACACTACAACAACATGAAGAGATAAAAGACACAAAGGGATACAACGCTGTAAGTTATCAGACGGGGTGACGTGGTGTTTACCTCACAACAAGAAGATCCAGTGTTCAAATCCAACTTATCTTCATGTCACCTCTTTGATAGACCGACAACCTGACCATGTTGCGTTTTGCGCCATTTAGCGTCTTGCGCAATGCCTGCTGGGATGGACACCCTGAAGAGGATATAGACAGACAGATGAAGTGGCAAACTCAGCAGCCATGTTAATGCTCTAATCACCTGTTTATTACATTTAAAAAATAGGATATGTGCTAATGTATTAATATGTAATCAGTAAGTGAGTTATATTAAATAACTTCCCTCACATTATGGCATAAAACACTATACACTTTATATCACAGCCAACACTTTGACATTGCGTCTCTGCTGAGAGTGCTCTACAGCTTTATTTAGAGTGGATTTTTCCTCAGCCATGACAATGCTGCCAGGCCTAACACCGAATGTCAGTCTGGACAATTGATACGATAAACCCAATTGAAACTTTCAATCTCCCTCCTGCTGATAAGAACAGAGGGTGTCTGCGAGGGGGGAGAGAAGGAGGCTGACTTTCTTTTCACAACCGTCCAGTGTCAGTAACAGTAGAATCTCCATTAGACCGGCGAGGAAAACAACATTTGGGAGCACATCTCCTGCCGTTCAGTTCGATATTTTCCACAGCAATATGGTTTCAGTATATATATATATTTAGAGGAAGGTGAAGAGAGGAGACCTTTGAGATGTATTGTGTTTTGTAAAGGATGCTTGATGTTATGTATGCACCTCAAAAGGTCCTAAGAAAATACAATATATACTGGAAAGAACTCTCCACGCATCAGTATAATTGATAATGACATTTTAGCATCTGAAAAAGTATTTAAATATTTTACTTAAAAGGGGCACACCACCAATTTCGAATCATGGGGAGATTGACTGATGAAATTACTCAAGTGATTTCACTGCGGTGTCACTGGGAGGCCACAAATTGATATCAGGAGGCCTCTCTTACAAACTGGGGATGTGGATTTTGACATAAGAATTTACCAGTCTGGGGTGCTGTGGCATTGCCTAATGGGAAGTGTCAGGATATCTTGGCCTCAGCTGCACCAATTTTGACTTCTTTTTTTTTTTCATTTTCTTTCAAGTGCCCACATTTTATAAAATGCAATACTAAATCTCTGGAGTCCTCTTGCAAGTAAAAGTAGCAACACCAGGGGTATTATCATGTTGAAATAGGAAAGGGACTTCCCCCGAATATCATTGTAGGCTGGAGCGTTAAGATTTCCCTTAATTGGAACTAATGTGCCAAGGCCAAACCATGAAGAACATCCAGTAAATGTACCTCGTTATTTTCCACCACCATGAAATCCTGAAAAAAAAGCACACACTAGATACATTGTTATTTGGGCTTTTGAGAGATCCAAGAAACACTGTTTACCGCAGACATTCATGGGTTAGCTAAGGTCCAATGGGATGAGCCAATCCACTAACAACACGACATATGAAAAGATCCTGGTGGTTGGGAGTACACTACCGCCCTGCCTCTGTCACCGTGTCCATCAGCGCATCGATCCGAAGACCTTATCAAGCAGTGTATCTGAAGCTAACAGGGTGGTGGGGATTGACTTTGCAAATCTCTCCCCCTTCTAACTTTCCTTTTGATCTGAGCGTGGCGTCTTTGGTCTGTGTTTCATAATCAGCTGGGCTGAACTCGTCTCCATCTCTGTCTCCCCTCTACATGTTAAGACTGGAGAAGAGCCAGTCTCTTTGGGGTTGCCAAGTGCCACCTCAAATTTATTTTACCCAATTCTGTCAGACTATGATGCATCTGGCTGCAGAAAGAGAGCATCTTTAGTCAAGTTTCAGACCATTTAAAAGATTTAAGTCAACTCATCAGCATATTCATATGTCACACAGCGTGTTGGCTTTTACATTTGTGTAATCTTTTATTGATGCACCTTGTGTAACTATTGCATCATAGATTACAAAGAATAAAAGTGTGGGAACATCAGTATCATCAGAATAAATTGAATAATTGCAATAGTTGCACTGTCTCTGGTTATTTCATGATGACAAGAGACAGAAGCATACATCATGTCTCACTTCCTCACAGAAGTCCAAAGATGACACGGAGCGATAACAAACGCGGGCAGCTCCTATTGAACGCGACGCTGACGGCCTTCAAGTGGAAGACTAATACAAGGCACTAAGCAATCTTGATGCGCTAACTGCTCGTCCAGTAATGCACACCCTCAGAGAGCTTTAGCATTTAAGTTACGAACCATTTGGCTCTGCAGACCAGTGTGAAGTGGCAGAGAACTGTGTTTTAAAGTTGTGGGGATAAATAACAAGCATGTAAATTGACACTTTACAGACGGTGAACCTTACCTAAGCACAGCAGGTCCGTGTGACATGCTCGGTATTCAAGAGTGTGGCGTCTTTTTTTTTTTTTTTTTTAGGCCTCACAGAACAGAGCAAATATGTGAAGAAGCGATTAAAGTGTGTGTTAGTCGGCTTTAGCCAATGTAAACCGCAAAAGTCCCTGCCAAGTGGATGACTACTATGCATTTTTCCAAAGAAATATGTTAAGAACTTGAACATCAGCTCTCGGGGGGGTCAAGATGCTACTTTATCAGAGGTTAAAGCAGCAGTCTTCACCCTAACCATTAAGTAAATCTTCCGGTGCGGTATGGTGATGGTTGGATCTGGAGAGGATGGGGCGAGCTCGTGCTGATGTTCACATCGCTGACTCCGGATTCACATTCTCCCCTCGACCCCCCTTTTTCCAAAAACCTCGACAAAATCTTCCGTAGCCGAGGTGCCGCTGCAGAGATGGATCATTTGCAGTGACAGCCCTGAGTTTTGGGAGGTGAATGAAATCTCTCGCAGGTACACACAGAGCAGTTATTTTGTTCCGGGACGGCCTGATTGCATTCAGCGTGTTGCTCGGAGGCTCATCTCTCCCTTGAAGCTCTAAGTTCATAGCTTTGAGGTGACTGGTGATGCCAGTCAGAGGGGACAGCCGTATGATCCAGCGTGGGGCCTTCAAACTCCACTCATGTTTTTCTTTTGCTGATGAGGAACAGCCACCCCGCCTTGCTAAGCATCACTAAATCGCCACGTTTCATCTCGTAACCTTCATTTAATTGCTGGAATAGCCTGTGGTTTAGTTCATTACACACACAGCCCTTTGCATGATTTGTTGAAATTCCTAATTTTTCCTCACCTTCTCTTGCGTGCAGACACTTGCGAGACTTGACCACCTGAGTTTATTTTTACCCAGGTGTGCATTCAGAAAGTCCTCACCTCTCGTCTGGCTGAGAAGTGAAAGTAACAAGTCTTTTCTTCTCTCATTTCTTTTTAGAACATCTATCACATCTGTGCTCTTGTCTTCCACCGGCGTGATGCTGAAAGGCAGCGCTGCAGACAGATCAGCAAGTAAATTGTTTTAGTTTACAATTTTGACTTGCCTTTTTTTTTTCTTTTTTTAACCGCTATCTGCCTGCCAACTCCCTCTCTGCCGTCTCACTTTTGATTTTCAGTTTCAGTCTTCATTTACCACACTAGTCAGTTATACCTCACCTTCAGATCTTTTTCTCTCTTGTAAGGGGAGTAAACAATACTGTTTGAAAATATGAACAAAAATCAATCCAGTATGTCACACTTCCAAGCATGTTTGTTTGGTTTTTTTGTAGTTGCTTAAGCTTTTCAATCATTTGACACAATGCAGAAAGTATTTTGCTCTTGACATACAAAAGCAATGATGCTTTTTTTTTGTAACACATGTAGCTCTAGCCTTTCACCCTTTACATAAGTGAATGCAGCTATCAAATGCATATTTAATAGCTTTTTTCCAAATTAAGCTGCATGTGTGGCGTCCTGGAACAGGTAGCGAGGGGTCACGACTTAGCGAACGGTCAATCGAGAAAACTGCGACTGTAATGATAATGAAAACGATGTTATCGCAGCGGGAGTTCATCTCTGCCATAATCATCTACAGCACAGAGGTGTGATATGGATTAATGCACAGGGCTGCGCGGTGTTGTTAAAACAGGCCGAGTAAACTGTGCGAGCATTGCCCGACAATCTGTTGAAGCAGAATTAGAATAAGACAGTGTTTACATACACAGAGCTGTTCCCCCCAACACTCGAGGTATTAGCCCTCTTAGACTGAGTCATACTGTTGCTGTTAACACGAGAGAAAGGAAATGATGATTCCAGTGTCAGCTGCGTAATCCTCTTGGCACTTAGACAAACAAACAGGGGCAGTGAGAGTGAGATATTCCTCAAAACACTAAAAAAGTATGTTGATGGCAGAATGTAAGTTTTTTTTTTCTTTTTTTTTTTTTTGCTTTGCTTCTCTGTATTTAGCTCCAGGAAAAAGTAAATGTAGTTTGGGAGTCTCCCCAAGCGCTGAGAACTGTTCGATGCTCCGTGCTCCGAGTTGTTCTCTCCCCGAGAAGGTTTTTAAGCCCTGCAATGCCACAGTATGCATATTGCATTAGAGGGGGTATTAAAAGCTTTGTAACCAGGAGAAAACACGGATTTAGATTAGATGTTCTCTGACTGACTGTTATTTATTTGTCAGTTTGAGAACGAGCAAATTTTCAATTTGCACAGGATCAGATATCAGAACTAACCAAATGGAGCTAATGAATTTTAATATATGGAGATATTATAACCTGCTATCATTGTGCCTTTGATGCAACAGTCGACCTCTGTTCGGATATCAGTAACAGGACACTGCGGTGAATTTTAGCAGCTGGTTTGGTCTCAGTTTTTAAGCTCTGTAATTCTGCGTGTTTGTTGCGTATATGACATATTGCATTGCAAACAGGAATTTGAGGCTGATTTGTCAAAAATAATACAAGTATAATGAGAGAGGATGAGAGGAAATGTGTTCTGTTGTGTTTTGGTCCATGCACTTATTCAGTGATAATTAGCTGTATATTGTGGGCTGTTGTTTTAACATACCCAATCAATTAGACTTGCTTATTTAAAAGTATGTGTGTGTTTAATTATTGGACAGAAAAGTTTGGTATGATATTGTGAAAGGAGATAGATAAATGCACTTTTCATTTTTTGCTTCATTGCATCCTTCTTCCCTTTACAACACTGTCAATGCTTATTTGTATTCAGCAGTTTTATTAACACAGTCTTAATATTGTTCAGTATTTGTTTATCAGAAAATGCTTGCATGGCTGAAGAGTCTCTCTGCACAAAGATTTTTTTTAGTGCATAAGGAACATTTTTTTAGCTGCATAGCTGCTGCCAAACATCTCAAAATCATAAATCAGCAGCACTGTGAATGCTCCAGGGAAGACTTGCCCATATTAATCCACGAGAGCCATTCAAGGTCAAGGTCGGTGATCTCGCAGTTGTGTAGCTAAGCTGGGAAGGCTTCAGCGCGAATGCATCAAACCTGTTCGCCATCCACAGAATGGGGCTTATGGAGTAAGAGCTGCACACAGATCTTTCTCCTCCACCATCTGAAAGGTGAGGCTGCAGTCCGACTCACCGCGAAACTCGACCCAAGTCGTTTCGTCAAGATGACAGAGTGAGCTAATTTCTGTGCAACACCAAAACCAAACCGGCTATGGACTCACATTATAATGTGAATCTATAACCATGGCACAAAAAAGTTGTTAACTTTTGGGTTTCTGTAGCTGTACTTTGTCAAATCTTCTTCAAATTTTTTTATTGATGAACTGTATTGTTGTCAGTGACTCACACAGGGTCACAGTGCATAGATTTAACATAGGTTGAGGTCATTGAATTAAAAGTAGTCACTGTGTAACAAAATGCTCCATCTCTGTATTTTATTATTATATGTGATGTTTCTGGATATAAGGCTGCATTTTACTGCTGTAGATGATTATGGACAAGTCATTTTCAGTGCTACTACTATTGGATAGTTTAATCTACAGAAATGAATCAGGATGTATTTGTGACCATTTAGCCTAAGAAATATAAACAGGAGAATTTTCTCAACCTGTGCTCTTCACCTGTCAGTATCAGAAACAAATTCAGCAGCAACATTTGGAGATAGGTGGTTTTTCTCTAGACAGGAAGGCTATGGAAAACTGTCAACTGTGGTGGCATAAAAAGTAAGCAAAAAGTAAAAATATTTCATTTGAATAAAGTGGAGCAAGTATAATGTTGCCTAAAATTGAATGAAATGAAAATGAAGTTCTCAAGTAAAGTAGAAGCACTTCAGATCTGTGCTTGAGCAAATGTACTTAGTTACTTTTATTACCAGCAATGTTGAGATAAAGATTGTGATCGTGTCATGTCAAAATAACACACTTTGTTGGAGCCTCATCTGCCTGAACCTTCCAAAGAGGTTTTGTGAGGTAATAATGTCACAACAGTACTAACACTTCACGTGTCTACAAAAAGATTCTCGTCGGGCGAACATGAACACAAAAACTTTGCACAATATTGGAGATGTGCTCAACAGCTCAACAGTTACCATGTTAACATGCTGAAGTGTGTGTGTACAT
>JBAJHX010000046.1:14917175-14928872 GCA_037176925.1 Amniataba percoides | reverse complement strand
AGTGTATATACTGGATATGTCTTGATTCACAGTGACATTTGGCTTCTGCCACTTCAGCCTACACTTCTCCCGAGCTGCTCTCTATCTCCTTCACTTTAGCCTCTGCTCTCTTTCAGTCACTCCTTGAATGGTCTTTTTTCCCACTCTTAATCTATCCCTCCTCCATTTCTTTCTCCCTCTGTCTGTCTGTCTCTCTCTCTCTCTCTAAATACCGCTGCCTTATGACAGGGTCAGCATCCCTCCGGGGCACAGCTCCGTCTCTGCCTCTCTGCCGCCGTGATTGGCCCCATAGAAAACTGCACGAATTGAAATTACAGCAGGTCTTTTGAATCGAATGCATTTTAAAACCATCCTCTTAATTAAATTATAGGAAAAAAAAAACTATGATTATGTTTGAGTAAAGGCCTCTCTGCATTAGTGCCAACAGTGTTATAGAAGAGCAGTGACAGGGATTGATGATTACCATTAAAATGATGTAGCCGGCGCGGTGGCGAGGCAAATGACAGAACCGTTTATACATGCATTCATCTTAGTTTTTAAATTGGATTTTAATACAATGTACCCAGTTTAAGTACAACAGGTTGAGGGGTTTAGCGTGTACCTGTGTATCAGGTAAGTAAGGAAAATAAGTTCAGACATCAGTTTTTATTATCTTTTGGACACATTTATAGTGTATAATCTCCCCAATGCATGACTCTTCAAGTGTTTTACTTTTTGTTTTAGCATTTAGTTTCTTTGATAGAAATCTCAAGGACATGATATTTTGTAAAAGAACAAAATAAAAAAAAATGTTAAAAAAAAAATGGCCCACAAAGATCTACTGTATTTGCAAATTCACTCACCGCAGCACTGAACATTCAGCAAACCGGCGCAGAGAAGCAGACTGATCAAAGCACAGAGGTATCAGGCTCGGCACATACACAGCTTTAGACAGCTGAAAATCCCCTGAATTGTTTGTAGTGCTGCAGAGAAATGAAGCAATCATCAAAAACATTACCTATTGTTGTGTTGGGGTTTTTTTAATGCACGGAAGGGAGTCGTTTTATATCCAGCTCTGGCCGTGAGAAGGGAAAAAGTCCAAGGTGTCAAAAGACCAGACTTGACATTTGCAGCCCCGTTTTGAGAATCTACCCCACGAGTTAATCTTTGGATTGCTGAGAATGCAGAGGAATTCAAAACATCCCGCAGTCTTCATGTTTAGCATTAACATACAGCATGATGCCACCATATTGCCCCAACTGTGTCAGTGTGTTTGTAGATTATTGAACATTTGCATAAAAATAAGCGTGGCTGCGAATGCAAAGCCTGCTATTTTCCCCCTCACATGCGGGATCATCTCGACGCCATGACAAATCCTGAGCTTTGTTCATTGACCCTGTGGGGTCAATTACGTTTGCCGTGAGAAGACACGGAGAGCGCCTCAGGTTCACGAGACCGTAGTGTTGGCACGTTGATCGATGGCGGGGATGCTTATCAGCCACAGTGTGTTACAGACACCTAATTGCAATTGATCCCCTTTGCTGTACCATTAATTGTAAATCCTCTCTCAATCACAAACTCCACACTACACATGTTGTACTCTAAAACTAAAACTTCATTCATCAGTGGGCTCTGCATCGGTTTTCAATACAAAGGGGGGGTGGTGGGGGGCGGCTGACAGAACGAGAGTGCAGAGACACACCGTCTGTGCAGCTGCACTCCTCTGTATGCAGCGCCGGGAAGGTTTAAAGGTCAAGGATGATCGTGAACGGCTGAGTGCTCCCATCAAGACGTCAACACACAGACTTGTGGTGTCAAAACAGTAATAACCGAACCAAATCAAATATAATAAAATGATGCTTTTATTTTCTCACTCCGTGATAGAAGGCTGCAGCTCAAGGGGTGTCACTTCGGTTCGCACTGAAATATTTCAAATATGTGATGAACTGTCATGAAAATTTGTAAAGACAGTCATTGTCACAGAGAACTGCTGATCTGCTGACCATGAAGTGAGATATCATTGCAACGTAGTGGATGGACTGTTGATGAAATTTGGTGGATGAATTAGAGCACTGCTGTCAAGTCAAATTCATGTTTTCTTCAGTATAAGAATGATCCATTGATAGTTATCTGAACAGCCATGCTTACATTACAAATGTAAAGGATTACAGCTGATGCAACATACTTTAAAGGGTGCCAATTTGCCAAAATGTGGATAATCATTGGATAAATATTAGACCAAAAATGTGACCAGCTAATGAATTTGACTTCCTGTTTACCCCCGACCACAAGCTGCTAAATGATGGGAACTGTAGCTACAAGACTTAGAGCACAATCCCTCGTATCAACTATAGACAAATGATTAACATAATAAAGTGTATGAGTAAGAAATATTTGATGGTATTAACATGTCAGCATCTTCACTCAAAGCTGTGCCTAAGCCAACCTAGCATGGCTGTAAACTCGTAGTCTCATTTACTTTTCACTAAAAAAGAAAAAAGACTATTTTCGGCCATTAGGTATATAAATATAATATTAATCTTGTGTGTGAATGTGTACAGTGGGCCAAATGAGAAGAATGGCACGCAATTTGAATAAATGATTAAATAGTATGACAAACTTTCTTGCTTTCGCCGACAAATTATATGCCACATTATGCAAAAAACCTTTCACAAAACGGTCTTTTCTTCCTCCCCGAGCTACAGGCGGCGTATTATAAACACCTTCACCCAAATGAAACACTTCCCCAGAGCTTTATTGGAATAAACATAATGCGACAGTGGGCGACAGGCGGCGTGCAACTTTAAGGCTAACAGCTATGAAACAGCTTCCTCCCTCTGGCAACGGAGTGTACATAACTAAACAGCAGATTCTCAGCAGCAAAGAAAGGCTTGCCCAAAGGATAAACTCCTCCAGGAAGCCTCGAAAGAAATTGGTTATTAAATAAGGTAGACCGGAGATAAAGATGTCAGCAGTAATAATGCTTTTCATTTTGACTCTGATCTTATTTGTTCAGAGGGGAGGGTGAGCAGCACGGCCTCGCCGAGTTGACACAAGGGTTTCTACCCACTGCCGAGAGACTGATCTGTCAGCAGATACATGGCAATGCCGTCTTTGGTTGCCCTGCTCTGGTGAGGACAAACCAATATGGCAGAACTGCAGAGGTGGCGCTTTCTCGCGAACACGCTTCACGCGCCATACGTACACACAGGCGGGCCTGGACGCAGACAGTACAGCAACAGTGGCTGCTGCTGATGGATGCAGGCCGCTGTGGTGCCCTGCTGTCTTACAAGTCCCGGCGGTGAACAGGAAACGATGGGACACGCAGCAGAACAGACCATTCAGTGACCTCCCATAAGCAACCGAGGGTTCGCTCGCTGAGCTCTCCTCCGCTAGTGTCACCGCCAAGTGACAAGGAGAGGGTTCAGAATTACAAACAGACATGAATAAAAAATAAATGGACTTATCTAAACTATTAATAATACTATATGTTAGATAAACATACAACAAAAGAGACGACATAATGGGAATCACCTGGAGACACAATTACTCAGGGAAAGAAACTAATTAAAGAGATCAAAATAATTAAGAAAATTTACATAATGAAGTTCTTTTGGAAAGTGCACAAACAGGCACTAGGGAGAGAGAAGAGTTTAACCAGAGAACTTCTTTTTTCCTTTCTTTTATTGCTAATTGGAGTTGAGCTGCAACAAACCACAGTCCCTCTGCCTTTTTCAGCAAGCACACTTAATTGCAATGGTGGCCAGTAGTTCCATTAGCTTATATAACTGCAATACTTAAACCCTGAACGGTGATGCTTATCTGGTCAGTCTGGCACGACAAGTCGAGGAATCGTACATACGCAGTATGACATTAGGCTGAACGCATTAGCGGCCTGGTATTTTTTGGCTTGTTATTAGGTGCCCCCGGCTGAAATTTATGCAGTCCAATACAAGAGCCCTGCAATAAATCTGCCCTCCATGACAGTTATAATGTTCAGTTTTTGTTTAGTGAGGTGTTGATTCAATTTTATGGCCATTTTAGAGGGCTCTACTTTGTGGTGCTGTTGAGTTGTGTTGTGCTACGCTGACAGGTGTTTCTAATACTACATGTTTGGGCCATAACTGCCCCAAAACTAGAGCTCCCACCTGCTATATGTTCCTCCTTTGAGGATTTAAAGTGTCACATTAAAACACTCTCAGTCTTTGGCCTTTTAATGGTGCCCGGCTACTTCTGTGCTTCTTGTGGAACTTTTTCTAGGTGTCGATTTGACTTTATTTTGGTTTGATCTTGTGTTTTTGGCTCGTGCCACCCACGTTAGTCCTCCACATCCAATTTGGACACGTCATATTTATGTATAGTTCTGCACATCTAGGTATTTTATTTTCTCACATTGCACATTTTTTTCCCTTTCAGTTGTGAACGTGCCTTTTTTTAGTTAAGATATTGCACCCTGCATCCTTTTCATTTTGAGCACTGTGCAGCTCTTCAGTTCAGAATCTATATAATGCATCTATTTCATATTTATGACTTTTACAGTTCTTGTTTTCTCATATTTCATTGCACCACGATAGATTACTTGTGTGCGTGAGAACTTGGCAATGAACCTCATTCCTCCTTTCTTCTGTTTTTCTATCAGAGCTTTATTCGAGCGCTTCGGATCAACTGTGGTATATGTTAAGTGCTCCTCAGCACAAGTAGAGCTGTATTTAGTGCTCTCTGTTTACATCGACCACTGTGCAGTCACGCATTTACGTTATCTGTAATAGTTTGATTATGGAAGGCATTCAGCGTGTGAATAGATTCATAATGTGGCACAAGCAGTGTGCATCAAGCTGAATTAGTGTATATCACACATACTGCTTCCAATTATTCTGTTCATTTTACACTGAAGACAACATTAAACAGGAATGAAGGCTTGTTTACAGTAGTTTAAAACTAGAATAATGTAACTTAACGTGTTCTGTGAAGATTTCTTATGAATAAACCAAAGTTCTGTGTTTGCTGTGTGCAAATAATTGAGGTCCAACAAAACATCTTCATCTGCATCTTCATCTAGCTAGAAATGTTCGTACCTTTGTTGGCAGGTTGCTAAGATGGAATAACTTGAAACTGCTTGCAGGAAGCTTCACAAATTGTTACAATCATTTTAAGAAATAATGTGACTGCATGAGCTGGTTATTCCCACACAAGTTTTTGCATGTTTTGTTTTGCAATACCTCACAGATGACTATATGGAGAATTTATATGTAAATGTTCTACTTCAAGTGCATAATAAAGACAAAGCATCATAAACCTAAAAACACTGCTCCATAGCACACTGGTAAAAAAAAAAAAAACTCCACAGAGTACCTTTAAATAGTGAGAGGTGCCGTTAAATAACCAGATCAACCCACCAAATAACTAGACCCAGTGTTAATATTAGTTTGATTTATTTTCAGGGTGTGTTTTTCTTTGCAAAGCCAGACATGATTCCTGACAAAACACATGTGGAGGTAACTGGCTGGAGCTGTTCTGATGTGGATGCTGCTCACAAGCAACCTCAAAACAACGCTGCGGGGCGTAGCTCTGTTTATTTCTCTTTATTTCTTGTTTTGTGGTGTCTTTATAGATGTTTCTTAGCCAGCATCACACACACACACACACACACACACTTAGGTATGCTGGACTGATTTAAAGTCGTATAGGCACCACAGTATGAGGCTCAGATATTGCATATTCATCATTTAATTAATGGATGTAAAAGAAAAAAAAAATTAAATAAAGTGGGCTGAAACTAGAATCACTGGATATGCAGGACACTTAAAAATAGGCCAGGCATTATCTCTGCAGCGGGAGTAGGAGCTCTGATTGGACAATTGACAGCAAACCACCTACAGGGTGCGCTCGTTAATTGTCAGTCAATGACATGCAGGCTGGCTGGACTTCAATATTAAATGGACCGTCTCACTGGCAGACGCTCAACCTTCCCACTCTGAAATCTCGGCTATACAACATACCACAAAAAAAAAAGAAAAAAAAAAAGAGACATGGCGGGAAAAAAACAACAACCGGAAGGGTAAACACAATTCACTGCAGAACAAGCCAATTCTATTAAATATTTATGGCCTGCTTCTTACTTTTACTAAATGTCTTTTGGGTAGGATGAACAAGCGCCCGTCTTACCTCAAACACCACAAACAGAAAATGTAAACAATCAGGCCTAAATTTGAGTTTGAAGTGGCTTAGTTGTTGCTTTATAGCCTGCTTTTACTCTCACATGACCCAGTATTAGCACAGTAACAGCCGCCGCTCCTCTTTCTCATTCTGTCTGCAGCGTGTTACAGGCTGGGTCGGTTCACTTAAATATATACGGCCTCGCAGAAAACTTTCCCTGACTGCTTTACTGTGACAAATTCTCTCCCTATACGCCCCAGATGCATCTCGGATGAGATCAAAATCAACACGAGGGCACGCCACCGCCACTTCCTCAGCATTTTTCTGAAAAATTTGAGGATTTTAGCAACATGAGGTTTTTGATTTGTAGTTCATCTATTGTGAGTGTTGTATTTAAGGAAGCTAAAAATAGTTGATGAAGGCAAGACAGCTGATGCACAAACTAATTCTTAACGCCATTATGGTCAACATCCCAAAATTTTACTCATCTCAGGTCAACTATCTAAGTGAAAAAAAGGACCTGGGCTGGGTATTAAAGGTGTCTGATCACATATTTTGATAAATCTGTGGTCTAAAATAAAGCTAAAATAAAAAATAAAAAAACATAATTTCACTCTTCTTTATCTGACTCAGCTCTACCATTCAGCTCTTCACTGCATGAGAGAGCAAAATTATTCTGTGTGCATTTGAAAAAATATGGGTGCACCTTCTGTGAGTTAACAAAATGCTAATGAGGAGTCTTAGCCTGACCAATCTGTGCAAAAGCTTCTGGTTAAAATGACACAGGCTGACATCGGCCGCCAACACTCAGCACTGATTCCGCGAGTAACTTGATAAGTGGCTGAAATTAAAGGTGTCTGTTCAAATGTCCTCCTCAGCTGGAGTCCTCCCCTCTAAAACGCCACCGTACCACCACAACTGGGGGGTTTCCACTGTACCGACAAATCCAATATGCCTCCTCTATTCAGCTGATCACATCACATCAGGTTTAGGAGTAATGTTTCCCTGTTTTATTATTTTAACTAATGTTTTTGAAACAGGACCTTTAGTATGTTGAACAAGAAGCTCCAGAAAAAAACATTATATATATAGCCATTAGTTTCAGATTCACATTAAAGGTAAATATTTGGTTAAAGGACTTCAAACTTCATTGGGACATCCGCTGTACACCAGCTCAATCCATCAGTGTTTGCTTAAAAACTTGTGTTATGTAAATACCTCAGTTTTAACTTTTAAACTCGACATTTCATTGACTTTGGATGAGCATGCATGCACTAGCAAATAAACTGTGGTGCTCTTTTAATGTGCCACGCCGCCCCTCACAAATCCTTATAAAGCTTATTGTCTAAGTATAAATGATTTCCTGCAAACAGCGCGTGGCCTTAAAAGAAAAATCCCTCATAGGGAACTTGGCCTAACTGGGGCAGAGACAAACTTTGGTCATTTAGCTCTGCCAGGTTTAACTAAACTAATAAGATTACTTCTGCCTCGGGAGCAGCTCTGCCTCTGAGAAATGTTTCTATAACTAAAACTTCCAATTTGCTTAATGCAAATAAACCGCCGCTCATTGTCTCTTCGGGCCTCCCTTAGCTCTGTCCTCCTCCAAACCAAATGTAATTTCTCTCCCTGCCCCTCCCTCGCTCCCACTCCACTTGATCATGCAAATCGATAGGGGCTAAAAAGATGTTGAGGTTCGAAGCGATATCCAAATAAATCATAATCTCACAACTTTCCTGTGTTTCTAACGTTCCCTTTTCATGTCTTCAAAGTGACATTTTTGCACATAAGATGCAGAATACGGCTTGTGAGGGATGTTGTGTTAATAATGGAGAATTATATTTAGCAGCTGGGAAAGGTGTCGCTTGAAGTGACACCAGATTTGTGCACATTTGCGAGGTAAGGCCAGCAGTGTTTACAAAATGAAGGTGCTTACAGAGTCCCAGTGCAGGCGAGGATCAAAACCGCGAGAGCCGAGTCCAAGCGGGCAAACAAATCCGACTATCAGAGGTTCAAAACAGAGAGGGAGGCGACATGTTTCAGATAACAGATTCCCGAGGCTGCAAAGTGAAGACAAGGAGCAGAAGCTGGTTAAATAGTGCAGGGCTGACGAGGGAAAATGGGAAACAGGTGAACAGGTGGGTGGGGAAGGTCAGGTGACCGGGGAGGTGGGGCTGGAGAGAAAAAAACAAGGCAGGAGGAGAATGGCAATGAGAGAGTCTGAGGAAGCAGGAATGTCGCTGGAGGGAGAAACACGCGTGACACATCTTAAATCAAGACACGCCAACCCTCCATCACACACACACACACACACACACAGCACCCAAGAGCCTAAAAACCAGAAGGGGGACCACCCGTTAGAGCAAACACAGTCACATTAAGTTGTTAAGAGCACGTATTAGGTAATTAGCAGCAAGAACAGCGATGAGAAAAAAAACAATCATCTTACATTAGACACACTTGTCTCTTTAGGTACTCGCAGGCGTGGATAATTTGGGGTATGAATAAAACTACACTTGTTAAGTGTTAGTCGGTAATTAATTCCAACTGGTTTACAGGCTGTTGAACGCGAAGACATCAACATACGTTAAAGTCACTGTAGCTAATGTTAGAAAAAGCCTTTAAAAAGAAATGACTAAGAGATTAATTGGACTGATTGGAAGAAAAGGGCTTGACATGGGATGAATGTGTGAGTGGAAAACAAGGAGCAGCCTAATTTTCTCATTCGGTCTCTTGGAATCTCAGCATAACATATATTAGGTGTACAGTAATCCCAGTAATGCAAATGAAGGTCTCTAATATTAGTAAATGATTAGTTTTGCATGATATTTGCCTGGCCTCCAGCTCGCAGCTCATTATCAAGGTATGACAGACTCTGTACCTCTCTCCTCTGGTGCGAAAAATCTCTCAACAAAAGGTCTTAGGACATCACAACCAATTTGCAATGTTTTTCCATCGGCTACAGCTCTATTTACAGGTTGTCAGAGACAATGGAGCTTAATTAAAAAGAACACAGTTATCAACCTCATTAAGGCCGCGAATTTAGGCAAGTCAACTCAGGCATCTCATTTAATTAACTAGCCTTTACAAAGCCGCTTAGCAACTCCCGAAAAGTGAATCTCTGTGCTTTTATTGGCGGTTTTCCTCCTCTTTCCTTCCCTCCTCCACATACACACACACACACACATGTGCTCTGCTGTTTCTGGTTCTTTGCTCCATCTCAAGGTTACACACACCTGAAAGTGTTTGCTTACAGTGAATGGTGACTCTTTAACTTTCGGACATTTGGTTTAAAAAATGTTGAAGTGTGACAGAGCTTGATATTATTCTTTTAAAATGAACTGGTGTGAATCTAATGACATGACTAAGCGTCTCGCCCCGCAGGCTCCGTGAGGCTTTGCTTCATGCAGTGTTGGCGGAAAAACAGGAAATTCTTCCATTACCGCTCCAGCTGCTTATAGCCTTACTGTCTCGTATTGCTGTGCACCTTTTAGTGTTAATATTGTGTTTTATGTTGATGCAACTACCAGCAATGGGGTAATTTATCACAAATTTGTTGGGATTCCTGTAGATCTTATCGCCTAGTAGGTGATATGATCATTGTAAGAAATTCCCAATATCTCCGCATCCAAATCCATCCAGTAAGTTTTGAGATGTTCATTACAAAACACAAATTTTAGCTATTCAGTATTGTGGTGCCATTAGCAGAAAAGGTCATGAGATCGCTAAAGTCTCTCTGGACACTATAAATATGTGCAAAATTTCATGACAGATGTTGAGATATTTCAGTCCGGACAGACAGAAACACAGTCCGACATTGCCCCCACTCGTATTCCCGTGCAAAAGAAATGATAACACATGTGGCTAAGATACTGGCTCCGCTGCTCAAAAGACACCACCGCTCAGCTTGTTAACCTTGACTTGGCCTGCCAATAAAACCTAAAAAACACCTCCACCGCGGATGCACATGACCTTTCAAAAGCTTGTACTTCTGCATGACATTTCCTTTAGCGTCCGCTCACTGTATTAGTTTTGGTCCGTACACACGTCATATGCCGGCGTGGCTAATTCCTCTCACACATTAAACACACTGGATAAACCGCCCTTATTGATTAAAGGGTGTTTTGAAACCCGGCTGCTCTCGGCTCTTCCCTTTTGAATAAATCCATGCTCTCACCTCTGTAGGACGCTGAGGTGACACCGGTAACACAACCCAGTCGATGCACCCCCTCCCCACTCGGCTCGTTGACCAGCATTCACCTCATTGGACCTGCCACAAGCTCTTAGGCGAAGAGGAAGACGCGAAGATTGAAACAAAAGACGCAAGACTGGGAGTACATTACACCCAGGCCTTTTTAATTACACATCCCCAAATAATAATCCTCAGATCCCAGAACTCATTGAGCTTTGTTCTCAGCTATCAGTTTTGTCTGTGTCTAACCTTGAGTCGCTGTAATTATACATAACGTTCCCATGAAGGGACCCAGCGGCGCAGTCTGGCTGCTGAAATGTGGGTCGTGAGTGTTTTGTGTTCTTTTCTTTAATCTAAAATATATTTAAGGGAGACAGGGGCCAGACAGGACACAGCTCTACATCACCCGGCGGGGTGCCTGTCTGCTGTAGCCACAGGGTCCGGTTGGATGATTTATACTACAATACCAATGGCCGTGATGGTAATATACTACAGGTAATTGAAAAGAAAATTGAATTAGGTCAACAGAAGCAGTGACAGTCATTGGATGTCACACAAAGGCTTTACAACTACAACATCATTCTGCCACGCCGGCCCCATTAAGCATCTTGCTGCCAATTCTAATATCAGGCGACTGGATAATTGTCACCATATTTCATTTGGACCTAACGCACCCTGAAACCGTGGCTCGGCCCATTGTGAGACACGTTATTGTAAGGCCGATAAGGTTTTGTACAAGTTGTCTAAATGTATAAAAACGAGATAAGACCTTATCTCTCGAGTCTCCCTCTCTGCAGCGTAGGTGGTATCCTCGGGGGAAGTGGCACGGATGGCGGGTGAACTGTCGAGATGTACTGACATAATGACAGGGGCCGGAGGTGGTACCTCCCCACCCTCCTCTGAGATGAGACTGTCCACTCTGCGATTGGCTTGTTAAGTGTCATAGACAGATTACTGAACAGGCCCGGAGCCCCTGTATGAAGTGACTGTTAATATTTGTCGGCGACATGTCCAACAACTACAAAGAGACGCGAGAGGTACAAAACGAGATCCACAACGGGACACCAAATGAGACAGAGTAAGACTGTTAAGAGACTTGAAATGATCAGAGACTCAAAATGACCACAAAGAGATGCAAAATAACCACAAAGAGGAACAAAATGAGACTAAAAACCACTAAAAAGGGACTAAAAATGAAAAAACATTTAGTGTTGCTCTCACTCTGGGTGCTTTCACATCCCGTCCATGCTTGAAGGCTATTTCAAGTTAGAATGTGTTATGTTTCGTGTCTTGTAGGAGTTTTTCTGGTCCGGTCTGGTTTTGCATGTATCATGTTTTGTTCCATGATCTGTCAGGTTATGTCTTGTCATGTT
>JBAJHX010000046.1:14898923-14916100 GCA_037176925.1 Amniataba percoides | reverse complement strand
TGGAATTGCTGGACTAGCTCTGCAGCTTTGTAAAACACAGTGAAAAAACTTTATTTCCCTGCAGACTGAATATGATCTGTGCAATCACGTGCATTCAGGTGATTCAGTCATTTTACTATAGCATAACCCCCAATCAAACATTAATGCCGTTTTCATGACTTCGAGACTTTTCTGGGATTTGCTTCAAAGGGCATTTGTGCAGCATGAAATAAAAGTGAAATGTCGGAGCTTTTTTTTTTTTTCGTAGTACACACCTGCTACTCAGTTATTGTACATTATAACAACAGTCGTGAGAGAATATTGACAGAGCTCAGCCAAGAATGAGAACATTACCTCCGTGCGGCAAAACGCTGGATTATTACAGCGGTTTTTAGCTCAGTCAAATAAAAGTCCACAGCTGCCAGCGCAGAAAGGAAGAAAGGAAATGAAAATATAATATGCATTGCTTTCATTCACACAATTATTGCCTCACATGTGGAAGATGGTAATATGAAATGTTCCCATAACAGCTGGGTCGCCGTCTTTTTTCGCCGCGCGTTGAATATATTCATGATCTGGCCGCAAGATGGTAAGCTCTCCCCCCTCTCCCATTCCTTATATCCTCTTCTCTCTCTGCCTTGCGTTGAGCAACGGAGAGGCTGATCAGCGTGGACAGTTTTGTCTGAGGGGGGAAGCGGCGGAGGAGACAGGAGTGACACGACCGCGGCCTCCTGCTGAGAAAAGAGAGGAGGTGAAGCAGGAAGAGAGGGTGGCTAGTAGATAAATAGACTAATCTAATTTGTTACCTCGGCCAAATGTATTCCAGATCCTCCTCTGTGCCTCTGTGTCCCAGCCCCGTGGAGGATGATGCTAAAATGTTTGGGCAGGAAGGGACACAACTGGGAGAGAGCTCGCCCAGAGGAAGTTCAGCACTGTCCCACGGTCCTCTCTGACACATTGCGCAATTCTGTATTCTGCATTAAAAACCTTTCGCCCCGTCACCCGCGCCGCAACGAAATGCATATACTTATTATGCAAATGAGAGTCTACAGAACAACCTGTGAAACGACTCTAATAATGTATTGATAGTAATATATCGCTGATGGAAATTGAAACTGAGAGATTTTGTCTCGTCGGACCAGAAACCAAAAGTACAGATCAATTTAAAATGGCAAATGACTGTGCTCCCTGAGCCCATTTCTAAGAAGTGAGTAATAGATCTCTGATCATAGGCTATTACAGCTTGGTCAGGCAGGGGCTAGGCTGCCTGTAGAATACAGAGAGCACTCCTTGACTTTTACATCAAAAAGGCGCCTCAGAGAAAGTCCTCGGAGCCTTGGGCACCGCAGATCTCTGGGGCCGCGCCGCATGAGGAGTACAGTCGAATCCGGGGTTTCATCTTTCTCCCCGCTCTTTATTAACGGCGGCAGGATTCTAATTCAGAGAGTTGTGCTGAGTTCACTGATGCTAATCACACGTGCCTGTTTGAGACGGAGCGAGCTCGTGGTGAGCGAACATTTTATGCAGTGAAAATCAGGCTGCGGCAACTCGAGAAACCGATGCTGGGTCAGAAATTCTTGTTATCACTGAGAGAATTATTGATATCGGAAGACACCGAGAGGCGGAGCTCACCTGTCTCTCTCAGGGTTTGTTGACACTGGCTTTACTTCCTCTTTTGATAGGCCTCTGTCCAGACTTAGTGCAAATTGTAAGTACATCAACAGAAAATCTGAGGAAAAAGAAAACAATTAAACCCAAAAATTTGCAACATCCAAGTGACTATAAGACTTCGGCACATTGAGTTTGTTGGCTCTAATTCTCTAAACAGCGATCAAACTGCTCCAGAAGATGGTGCAACAGGATGACATCATTTAAATGAGATAAATTAGTAAACAATATTATGTGACAATATGAAAGAAATGTGGCATCATGTGATCATTTGAGGAAGGTTACAGACTCCTCATGACTGCACACAGATCTGATGTTTTCTCTATTTTCAGTCTATGCATTGGACATCAAAGTCAATACATAGACTATGATTTATTAGTTAAGTCTGTTCCCATTACTCTTTACCACATTTCATTTTAATCGATGCAACAATTTTTCCTCCTCAGCGAAGCGAAGTGAGTATTTTACTATGTTGCAAGATGTATTGGTCTTTTTTTTCTGTGTTTCCCTTATGTATTTGTATGTGCTAATTTAGATTGTGCATAAAAATAAGTAGATAAAATGTCAAAGTTACGTGACCTTTCTTATACGTGTATGTATAACATGTAAAGTAATGCATAAAGTATTGTACAGTTCATGAAGGTGGTGAAATGCAGAAGTGACCCTACAGCATTATTGTTATGGAGATATATAAAAAAGAGATTGTTTCTGTGTTGTTTGAATATGTATGTGGATTCAGATTGTATTTTCTATGCGGTCAAAAAAAATAGCTAGTCAGTACGATCCTTTTCTTTACCAGAAAGTGAAAGAAATAAAGTATGTTTTCCTACATAGTGCCATTATGTTTAGTTTCAATTAGACATCAGAGACATTGGGGCTTCAGGTGGGTGGTTAAAAGTACTCTCAGCACTATCGCAGATCCATTGTATTTAATCATGTTTTACACTGGAGACTGCACACAGAGGTATTGCATTGTTGCATCTTTAAAATCCTGCTTATAATCGTTTCAAGTTTAAGTATAGAGCAGTTAAAGAGGGTTCAGGTTGGCCTCAAACTGAACACTTGAGGCCTTTTTTTACTGCTTTCACATACGAGCTTTCACCCTCACCTCAGGTAGCGCGTGAAGCACAAAGATGCTCTTCAGCTACACCAAATTGTTTTAATTATTCAGGCGTCTCATCGTGTTCGCCGACAATGAAAACTCCATATGCAAGATGAAAATTCATACGAGCCGATGCAAATGAAGACCTTTTTGATCTGACAGTCAAAATTGATGGGTGGGTCCTCAGATCACTGCACCGGCGTGATGAGAGATGAGAGAAAGGGAATTTGAATTTCAAATTTCCATCTTATTACGTGGTCTGCGGCGGCGCTCGGAGTGGACATACAGTGGATGTGGAGCATTCGAGATAAATTGGCATTTTGAAAGCATCGCTCGAATTGCTTTTGCAGAGGAACCTCGGAGAATATCATTGTGCAATAACGACCTCTCAGTCCCTCTCCTCGTCGACAGCGATATCCCCGCCTGTACAACACTCCCCAGGTCAACCTTAAAGATTTTGTGGGCCTTGAGGGCTGAAATATTTTGCATCTAAATGCCATATTTGCAGTGTTTCTGGGTTCAACAGCATGCATAAACATAACAAGGACTGTGTTTATATACCATTGCCTTTAGTGCGTTCTTATTGATCAAAGTTGACAGCTACACATGTTGGGTAAAGAGAAACATCACGATGATGTATTTTTGTTGCATTATTTATCATGGCTGGCCTGGTAGGGCGACGGTCCCTGAGGTAATATGTCTCCTGATACATTATATCAGACAAATCTCTGGCTTACTCTGGAGAGTTTTTGCCTCGGAGTTTCGTAATGCATTCATTTGGAGTTATGTAACATTTATGTTTTAGGACGGGGGAATCTGTGTGTGTGTGTGTGTGAAATCACCGGAGAATAATATAAACTGCTAATTTCATGTTTTATTTATGATCAAATTTCAGTCATCTGGGAAGGACTTACTTTGTGTTTGCTTAACGTCTCTGCAAATTCACTTTTGTGGCTCGATGTTTTGAAGTGAAAGGTTTCCAGATGAATGCAAATGTCAATTGTGGGCAATTGTTACATCTGAATAACCTTGATTATAGACAAGAAGATGAAACCACCAGATGGGTGTTCACATTCAATTTCAGATAAAATGAGGCGCCCAGCTACATTTTTGTGACGATAATAACCCAAACCAGGGTAATTTAAAGAAGAGCGCTCCCACCGATTTACTGCTGGTTAACCTGAAAGTTTGAAGAAATGAAAAAGAATAAGCTAAATTGAAGCAAAGCCTGAGTCATCCTGGTCAAGCTCTTAAAAGACATTTTATCCTACACCTCCCATAATGCAACTTGATGGTTTCTTTCATTAGACCCTCCGTTCAAAGTCTCTCAGAAAATGCAATCTGAGGTATTTTCTGTGACTCAGGAGAGAGCAGAAGACATCATACAAATGTTTTGACAGGTATTCCTCATAACAAATACCTTCATGTATGAAATCAGTCGAAAAAGCAGCTGGAGGTGTTGATGACTTTAAAAAAAAACATAAAAAAAAACTCTCTCTTTAGTGTGACTTTTGCTTTGAATTCGATTCAATTATTTATTTTATCCTCTTTTATCCTCCATGTATTAAAATGCATCAGGTGCCTCTCATCTAGTTTATTTGTTATTATCTTTTATCCATCTTATTGGTTTATTATATCACTTTCATCATGACTCTTTTGTGCTTTACTGTAATATTTTTTTTATTATTATCTTCATTATCTTGTAGGTCATTTGTAAAGAACTTTGAATTTCAGTGTCCTGTATGGAATAAAGTTAAGCAAGTTCGGCATAAAAATCACAGCTATAATAAAGGACTTAAAAGTTATCAGTAAGGTGAGTTGAATACATAAAAATGCATGTTGTGACACTGAACATGTTGCTCGTCTGTTACAATATAGCTTGTGTTACTATTACATCTGTGTTTTTGTACAAATTTCAGTTCACAAAAATTACTTTTAAAAAAATACCCATGACACTGGGACTGTTTAAATGGTAGAAAATAGTTCCTGTGAAAACGCACTGACCGTGAGATTTTAAGATTATCCATCCAGACCTGAAGTGTGTTATAACGAAGCACAACATCATTACTGGAATGTGTCATTGCTGTTTATATTTTCCAGGGTAATTTTAAATTTTCATGTATTTTTCTTACTTTTATTTGATGGCAGACAGGAAACCGGGGGAGAAAAAAGAGACATGCAACAGGCCGCACCCTGGGGGTCTGCAGCGTAATGTCATTTTTGTTTATTTCAAGGACCGCAAACCGCATTTCTGCCACATCCACTGGGCTGAATTGAACACAGCATCTCAGGTGGATATATCAAAACTTCTGCTGATAATATTCTGCAGTGATAAAAGAAATGTTTTTGTTTGTTTGGATATGTAGAGACTGCAATCAGTGTGTCTTTGGGTAATGACAAAAGGGGAATGACTGACATCGCCTTTGTCCTATAGCAGTTTAAACAATTACCAGATGCCAGATTGGATTAAGATGGAATTATTAACATGCTACTTTCTCCACAGTGGTTGTAAACAACTTAATGGGTTTACGTACATAATCAGGTCGAGGACAATAATGAGATTATTGCATGTAAACATGGTACTAATGACATGCTCAGCCCCAGTTGTCTGATCTGGCTCTGATTAGCTGCCGCAGACCCTCGTGGAGACGGATTATTCGATTTCACCAAAGTGACTGAAAGATGCTGATGTCTGGGGTGTGTGTGTGTGTGTGTGTGTGTGTGTGTGTTTGAGTGAGAGGTACTGTAGAGAGAGACGGAGGAGACAAAGTGGGTTTAGAGCCTGAAGATGGTTGAAGTGTGTTAAACAGTTCCGAGTTGTTGTAAAAACTGAAGGATTGCTGCCAAAGCACCCACCGAGCGGAGAGCTCCCACCGGATCCACGAGCTGTTTGGGTGTCAAGCTCATTTTGTTCAGATTCGATATACAGAATGAACACATCAGCAGGGGCGAAACATCAGGCTTTTTTTCTCAGACTTGTGATTTCTTTTTTTCTTTTTTATTGTACTAGAACTTAGTTTTGCTCCTTTTTAAAGGATGGTTTCACATGTACTCGCGTCCATCTTAATACAATCCGTCTGTATGTACAAGGAAAGCAATATTGCTGCTGCTGAACAGAATAAACTAAATAAAATGATAAAATAAGCAATAAAATGGAATTAATTAAAATATAAAAAGTAGCACGAAGCAAGAAAATAAAAAAAGAAGCTATATTATGTTTTACTGGGAGGAGGCACAGTTCTGAATAAATACTTTTATATACACGCATATATATTTATATACTCAGCGGCCAATTTATTAGTCACACCTGAACAACGTACTGCGATTCGGCACAACAGCTCTGCCTTTTTAATTTGCCTGGTGACAGGAAATGTTTAAATTTAATTTTCTATTCATTGCTGAGGTCACAGTTAATGGTGGTGTACTGGAATACGTGATTTTGAGAGAGCTTTCTAATGTTTTGTCCTCGCTGTTCATAAACAGGAGGGAGGCAGAACATGAAGAATATAATGCATTTCACTACAACATGATCAATATGCTAAAAAACAAGCCAATTAATATCTCTATGACACCAAAATACTAAAAATCATATGCATCAAATTGCTGGATTGCATTGCATTAGAAGGTGCAGTTGTTCCTAATAAATGGTGATCTGATATAAAAAACCAACAGGTTGTGGTGGGATTAAGGCAGCGCAGAGGAAGTGGTATGTTAATTTCACAGATGCAATGCAACCTAAGGAACAGTGTGTAGTATAAAACATTTAAAACATGCACAGCTCAGACTCCTTTATTTACACTGTTGAGCAGAGGAGGAGTTGAGTGGCTTGTAGGTTTTGCTTTAGCACACAGCGTTAGTGTGCAAACCTCTCCTCTGATCAGAATTTCTCCCTCGGCTGCCACCATGTCCTGCACCGATGATTTGCACCGCAACGTTGCCGATGTTCACAGCTCACATTAAGCTCACATACAGTCGTCAAGCGCAGCGCGTTTTGCTCTTTTCATATCGATTGAAAAATGATGGCTTAATTATGATAATTTGCTTTTTGCCTTGCAATTTCCCCCGCTCTCCACTGAGAATTGTAATTAATCCATTACAAACAACACCTGTTATTCAATATGTTGATGAAGACACCTCTGAGGTAAAACATGGTGGCGATAGCGGCGCAGCGCATCAATGCGTGTGACTTGTACTCTTCAAAGGGGCGATTAAGCTTTCCTGATTGATTTCCCCCGATGAATCATAATAACAGTGGTGGGTAAACTCCACTGCAGACTGGAGCCCAAGATGCATTTCTCACTCCTGAAAAGACGAAAGGAGATTTCTGCTTTGAGTCTGTATATGCTGCTTATTATCAGGTTACGTCTCCCATTGGTGGAGTCTAAATGAAGCACACTTACTCAAACACTGTCCTGACAGTTTTGAGCCTTTTCTTTTCATGCTAATTCACTTCTACTTTCACATTTCAGAGGCAAATATCAGGATTTATTACTCCACTACAAGTATCTGGCAGCTTTTGTTACGAGTGACTTTACAAATTAAGAGTTTTGCAGAACAAACATTTTAAGACTCAGTGATCACTTCTAAATTAAACTACCCAGGAGTGTCTACAAACACAGCAGAAATGATTAGTTGATTAGTCATTAGTTAGAAAAGATGATCCTTTTCCATGCAAAACCTCTTCATGATTCAAGCTTGATAAATGGAGGGAACTGCTGCATTATCTTTTATTAATTTTAAGTATTTTAATATTTTTTTTAATTGTTTTGTACGATTGGTTTGACAAAAAAAACCTTCTGAAAGCATCACTTTGGGTTTTTGGTAACTGTGATGTCGTTTATCTAAGTATAATTAATTCTATCAAACCAACAAATCAACTGATTAACGCAGAATGTGCAATGAAAATAGTGAAATAATGATTCAGTCCTGTGCAAACAAAACTGTTTAAAATTAGCTCCCCCTCAGCCAACAGTCAAGACTTGCTTTTGTGTTCAAGGAACTAAACGAAACTTTCATGTTTTGTTAGTTTTGGCAGCCTCTTTGGACAACAGCGGTAGTGTGCCACCATGTCCTCGTGATCTGGCTCACATATGCTTTTATTTTGGAAGCAAGTGAAACAAAGGCACAACTTTTTTTTTTCTAAAACGCAGCTGTTTGCACAATGCACCTCTTCTGTGATGTATCCTGCCACTGTATGAGTCATAACCATGAAATATAACAGAAAACAAAGTTCTCTGAAGAATCCTCCCACTTCCTTTTAGCTGGCTAACATACTACTCACTGCCAAACTTTACTTGGGAAAATGTAAACGTAGGCTTCTCGGGTCTGCGTGCCATAAATTGTTTCATCTGATTTCATGGAGAAAAATAGTCAATCTTCTCGCTAATTAAGGTCATGTAGAGGCATAATTAGCTTGTGACTGTTCCATAACCACTTAAAAACTCCTTATAGTCATTTTAATGCATGAGAAATAATAATGTAATGATATAATAGTGTATAACAGTGATTGGGGACTTTTTTTCTGCGTTGAGTACTTTAAATTTTAAGACTTTCCTGATGCAGGATGCAGGAAAAAGACAATATTTCAAGCATCTCTTTAGCTGGGTCAGTTGACAGGCAAACTGCAAAAACTTCAGGAAGTTACTGCTGCAACAAACCTCCTAAGAATAGTCAATTATGGTTTTTACTCTTGCTGTTCTTCCGCAGACAAGACTTAACTTGTTAATTGGTGCGTTTCAGAGGTGCTACTATCTGTGTTTTCTTACCTTTTGACAGGGTAAGGTTACCTCTTCCTCCTCGTTTCCAGCCTTTGTGCTAAGCTAAGCCTGCTGGCGGTAATATCATATTTACCACACAGACATGAAAGTAGTATCAATCTTCTTAGATAACTCTCTGCGTATGATGTATGACGACCTGCCTCTTGAAGAAACCACAACATTGATTCTAAACACTGATCATCGTCGGTTAAAGGGTAATATAACGCAACGTGATTGATGCACTGCTATCATGGAGGTTGTTGATAGCCAGCTTGAGATCATTGTTAGTAATGATGTTTTATATATTCCGTCAGTCAGAGTTTGTGAAACTGAATAACAGCCAGAAAACAGCATTAGAAATAATGACAGTGTCCCAATGAACACCTCTCAGCTGCTCCAGTTATAATTAATTGGAGACTTTGTGCATTGAAAAGAGTTTCAACAATGCCTGTCTAAACTTTTCCGTTTGATTGAGTTTTATATCCGGGCGGCGCCATGAATTCCGAGCCATAAATGCATCCTGATCCTCTGAAAATCAGCCCGGATTACTGTCAAAGTCACATTTTCTATCATTTACAATTCATTTTCAATGGATCTGCTCAGCGCGAAGTCAGACTGACATTCCACATTATGGCACAGGACAAAATTTTCTTTCTTGTTTCCAGTATATGGAGACAGAGAAGCGGATGTTCACTCAGGATTTGGAGCTAAATATAATATGAAGACGTCTGCAAGACATTTGACAAGTTGAGACAGTGCTTCTCTCCAAAATGCTGTTGTCGCTGTTTACAGAGTTAGACTTGTATAAATCCATCTCATCTACAGTATGCTCGCTGTTATATGTGGCATTTCAGGTATTTCTGAAACACAGGCGGCGTGTTGTTGGTCGAAATTCCTCCACCATATATTAAGGCCTTCGAAAAAATAATCCCTCAGGATGACATGTTCCTATTTAGCCAGGCTTTTCAAACAGCTGCTACCTTATTGTCCTGACATTTCCAGGGAATTAGTTATTATTCAGACGTGTTTATTGAGACATATTGTCTGATCTTGTATTATTAAACTCCCTCTCTATCCGCTCTGAGTGTCGACTAGATATTCCACTTTACCAAAGTGCTTTGCTTTCGGCTCAAATTGAAGCGAGATAAGAAGAGTAAACAATCAACGCTGGTCTATGAGAAGGCATCTAATTCCAAACCTTTTTTAAATAAAACTCTTCTCCATCTATGTGGACGTTAAGCCATGAAATTAGATCATCAAATTGTGTCTAAAAAGATGAAAACATTACAAGGCATCAGAAGCCATCAATGGAAATTGTCTGCACTCGTTCAGAAGCAAACAGCAAAGTAAGTATCATCACAAGGTAAAGCACAGATGGTGCCAAAGAGTGTTAACTTACTGTTCAGCTGTGGCTTAACCTGCTGTTCCAAGCTAAAAAAAAAAAAAAAAAACTTCCCATCAAACAGCTTGTGAAACACCCTCAAAGTCCACAGTCTAGACTTTCAGAGGGCCAAAGAGACTGTTTCTTTGAACCCTTGAAAATAGAAAGTTAAAAGCAAAAGAGGTGTAAACGGGGGAGATACTGGAGGACACAGGGCCTTGTTAACAAGGTCCATCATGTGTGGGGAGAAACTTTCCGACTGTGTTCCCATTTAGAGTTGATTTACTGAAAACCAGAAGGGAGGCTTATTGTGCAACTGTGAAAGGTCAGGAGTAATTTTTGACTAATGTTGTTTTTGTCTTTGGCTTGCTGTCTTCCTGATTAATTATTTTCAAGATGAACATACAGAGAAGGGGCTGAGGAGGCTCAGTGTGGCCAGTGTGTGGGTGTTAACGCCACTGACACCCTCAAGTTTGGATTGGATTTTGGGTCAGAATGAGTTATGTCATAATGAGTTGTTGAAAACTCAAAAATACAGCCAGTAATGTTTGGATTTGTCTGTGACAATAGGTACAAGATTTGACCATGGTGGAAGTGAGTGATAGAAAATAATGTGTTGAGATTACCCACTTTTTTCTACACTCAAAAACATGCAGTATATTTATTATTTCATCATATTACTACAACTTTCTCTACTTTGAGGCACATTAAAGTGATCAAGGCAACATTTCCAACATGAGTAGATGGAAGACTGCAAAATATTGTCAGAAGGTGGAATAAACACTTTAACTAGAGCCAAAACGAAACAGCGAGGCCGTCTCGTGAGTATCTGTGAGAGGGTCCTTGCTCATCTCTTTGGCAGAGGTCACGGCGTAGTTCTCCACAGTGTGAAGGTGCCAGGGGTGGACAAGATCTGTGCTGAAGTAATGAGGGCTCTGGATATCAGAGTGTCGAGGTTGATACATCTCTCAAATGACATTGAGGTTTCAGGAACAGTGACATTGGACCGCAGGCTTGGATGGTCATCTTTGTCTTTAAAATAAGCCCCAGAGGGTACGTCCTAACAACCGGAGCAAAAAGATCACATTTCTGCTTTGGAAATGCAAATAATCGGTAAAGCATGGATTCATCCTGGTGACTGAAAGGTAGATCAGCCTGTACCCCCATTAGAAATAACCAAAGAGTCAGAAGAGATTACTCTTTGTGCTTTGATGTGATGTTTTTCTTTAAGAAGGTCTTTATTCCCAAAGTGATCCAATGCGAATGTCCATTGGCAGCATGGACGATGAGGTCATTGACTCTTGTGAACATGAATACAGCTCTCATATAGATGAACAGATACAGCAGGTCTGTATTATTTCTCATCCAAGACAGGGGTTAGTCACAAGAGGCACGGTGTCCTACTGAGTGGTTTTTATATATCTGTGGACAGGATATCAAGAGAGCTGGAGAGGGTCCAGGCATCTGCTGTGCCTTGATATTAAGGCAGTACATCTTCAGAGAATTATATTCCTTTCAGTGTGGTTTGCTGCTCAATGTGATGTTGTCGGGATCAGAATGCACTCTCTATCTCTAGGTCTCTATCTGGAAAAAAAAGGGAAAAAAAAGGCCTGTCTGACTCACATGGGGAGCGAGCAGCTGCACCAAGTAGAAAAGTTCATGTATCCTGGGGTCTTGTTCACCTCTGAGGGTGAAATTGTGAGATTTACTGCATCTGCAATAGTTTGGAGCAGCAGCAGCAGCAGTAATGCAATTTCAGAGTGTGGTGATAGATAGAGCCGTGCGGCGAAGAAAAGCCCTTGATTTAACAGTCAACCCTTGTCCGACTGAGGTCATATTTAGGGATCATAAGACTGACGGAGATGATGATGATGGCGTTCCTCCACTGGGTTAAGTCTATCAGACAGGGTGACAAGCTCAGCAATCCAGGACAATATCAGTTAGAGTGACTGCAGCCTGCTACTCCATATTTAGCAATGCTTGTTGGGATGGTTTGCCCTCCTGGGCACCTTTTATTGGAAGTGGGTAAGGATGAAGGATGTGACGGATGGATGGACAGCAGATCTCACAGTTTGATGTCATTTCAGCTCCTCTTACAGAACTTATTTTATTAAAACTTTTAATAACACACATAGGATCAAATGGTACATATCCAAGCTGCATTAACAATCTTTTAACTGAATGGAGGGTGTCAGCATGACTCTGTATTGAGGTATTTAGGTTAGGTTTCTATTTGCCACAGTGCAAATCATGGACACACACAATGAATACATACAGGATCTGTACCATGAGATGCAACAGATCCATCTGTCACATCTTTCCTTGCCATTACTCATTCACAGCCATTAAAGATCTTTCTCCTTTAATGCAGTGGCTCAGTGACAAGCTGGTGGCGCGTAGTGCGGCGAGGGATGTAGATGGCCAGTGCTGGGTAATTGCTCTGGTATCGGGGGAACAGGACCAAATTGGAAGGAGTCTTAGAGGCTGGAGCCACGTTGATTGAGAAGCCGTAGCGATGGCGAGAAGGGGCAAACTTCCTCCATGGGAGCTCAGATAAGGAGGACACAGACAAAAAGAGTGGAGAGACCCAGGCATCTATTAGAGATGTGTGTGTGTGTGTGGGCTGCTAGCAGGGACACACAAGTAAGCAAGGGAGTCAGAAAAACCCTAGTCTGCTCTGTAATGAGCTGAATGAGTGTAATATTCTGTGGCGGTAAGTCTAGTTTGGTTTTTGCGTGGGAGGCCTCTTCCACCTCACCTTGGGCCCTGCCATTGTTTCATCAAACCTTAATGATCCTGCACACGCTGTGACAAGCACAGGGGTATATTAGTGATACTGCATTCATGCAAGGTATCATTATAATGAATATGCTGCACAGGCCAATATACTAGAAAGCATTCCGAAAGTGGTATAAATCTAATGTTGGTCTACTGTCAGCCTGCAGAAGCACTTCAAAGGTATTTCTATTGAGGATTGGATGCACATAATTGGTATCATTTCTATTTTTAGAATACCTTCACAATGGTATATTAGTACTTTGTCTAGAATCATGATTTGCATTGCTTGTAGCACTGGAAGTACCATGGTAAAACTAAAAATGGCTTTTTTTTTTCAATATAATACCATGGGACTTTTTTGTAAGGGTAATAACTATTATCTTTTTATCTCACTGTGGCCAGCTGTGGGGAACTCTTAACTGGCTCCAGCACTTTGTGAAAACTTTAAGATTTCTAGCTAGCACCACAGAGTTCCGGCTATGTAACCATTAAGGTCATTTCCTTTTTTCCCCCCTGCAGATAAGCTGAAAAAGAGGGTCTTTTGCACGCACCCCCATTCTTCTGAAGACCCCAAGATAATTAAAGGAAACCGGAGGATCGGGGTGATCTTTGGATCATGATGCACAGCCATGGAGCTCACCATTCAAGCACCACTTGTGAACTCACCGGGCCTCCATTGGGGGACAGGAGAGGTCACAGCACTGCCCAGCTTGATCAAGGATTCCCCCGTCTTTTGTTCCCCGTAGTTTTCCTTGTGCTCTCTTGCTGCAGGCAGTCTCTGCTGTTGTGTACCACATAGAAAATTAAAATAATTCCATGTCTTTTAATACACTGTCAGGGAAAATTGGCAATATAAGTTAGTATGATAATTAATATCCACTGCATTTTTAATCACAGATTCTCTATACTGCAAATTCTGTGCTATTTCAACCCTACAAAGCACACGTAGGGACACACAGATGTCAGCATCTCTGTGATGCATGGTAGCCAGCCTGTTTTCTTTATCAGTGCAGCGTACTGTACTCTTCGGCTCGCTCCCAGCAACGTACCTCCCCTGACTCTCAGATAAAACATGGGGTCTGTCACACAGACTTGTGCTGAGGCCCGGCAGGGGAGCCCTAATGATTGCAATAAAAAACACATGCAAATGATTACCTAGGGGTTCCCTCTTGTGTGGAATCTGTCGCTCAGCCTCTGGCTGTCAGGATGGATCACTGCCATCGTCTGTGGACATGGAGTGTTAGGAAAATAAACACCAACTGGGCCAACGCAGGCAGCAACAATGCAATAACAATAATACTATTATCTGTTACATTGTAGGGTGGCAAGCTAAGACCATTTTTGGTGAAGAATGATGGGTCACAGCTGAGCAGAATCACACTCTCCCGATCCCAGCGATCAAATTAGCTTGTGCTCATTTGTACGTTTTGATATTATACTGTTTTACAGCCACACAAGCAGTCAGAAAATTATTTCTATAATTTGTGCAAACTCGTGATGCTCTTTATCATGTTCAATATTGTCGTTGTTCGTTGAAAGTCATGTATCTCCACAGCATTAACCTAACTCATGCTAAGAATACAGAATACAATGCTAAATGGCAGATGAAGTAAGGGGGAAAAAAATCTATGCATAGATAGACAAAAAATAGCCCCTATTAATCATCACTAACCTACTAGGAGTGTGTAGGAGCATCAGTATCTGCAGAGACTTTGCTTGAATTCATTATTTTACTGTGACTGAGATGTTACTGGGCATCAACTTTTGGGCAGTGGTGTGCAGCCCTCAGCCAACTGCAGTGTGCATCCTGTGCGGGCAGGACTCTATTAACAGAAAGACCAATTATCAGATCAGCACAAAAAGTGTGCACACCTGAACTGGGTTAAAAGGGCAAAACCAATCTTAAACATTATACATGTAAAATTTTGACATACTTACTTTGCTTTATTTTACTTCATATTTGTGCATTTTTTAGACGAGTAAAATTTAAGCTTTTTTGTCAATATTAATCCATCAGTTTATCTGGCAAATTAAAAATGGTATATTTGGTTATATGTATTAACTCAAAGGCCAGTTGCACACTCTGGACTTTCTCTGATTAATCTTGAGCTTTGCAATTGAGTGCATGTTTACTTATGAGAGTACATGAATTAAAACTTCACATTATCAACTCTTCAAATATATCACTCCTTGATCTTCTTGATAAATATCTAAATGAAGTGAGAGCTGATTTATTGTGGAAGTGTAATTATTGTTAACATTATACAAGTTGTTTCTCTGACTTTTAACATCTTTGTTAAGAACTCACTAAACTGTCACACTCGTCTACCAAATCAAATTGTGTAATTGGCTCTAATAATTGCCTGCCTACTTACACAGTTCTTGAGATTTTATATAACCTTTTATGTGTTTATGTTGTCTGTGCAGTCTTCTATAAACGGGGATATTATAATCAGTATGCTTGTCAAGTTTGCAGCTTCGAGCCAAGTTGCCCAGCATTTCTTTTTTTTCACAATCCATTCCCAGGTCATGCTGGGAAAGAAACAAATGCATCCTCTTCCATCCACTTCGTCAACTTGAGGATCATCAGCAGTTATATTTCTTTTCACTGCAGGCAGAGAAAATGGAAATTAGTCCCGTGCCTGCTGTTGAATGGCCAGAGTTCAATTTGAAAATGTTTTGGCTCTAGTAGGTCATAACTAAAGAGTTGAGTCAACACAAAATGAGAGGCACATCTGAAAGGATTTTATGAATTATTTCCTAAAGTGTGTCAGCTTTTTGGATTTAGAGGACAAGAGAGGTCAAACCAAACAGGAGCTCAAATGCACAGAGCAGTACATCACTCTGGAAAAAAAAAAGAAGAAGAAGAAGTCATGGCTCTTTGAAATTAGGCCTCAGGGGCTGCATGTTCCACGAGAAATCTCCTTCGTTGGTCCTTGGTGGACAGAACCGAGACGTGATGCTCGACTCGGGGGTAAAATCTGCCTCCAGCCCTCTGTCAACAGGTGAATTGAGACTTGCGGTTATAGCGATGTGAGATTAGTTCAGGGGAAGGGCGAGGGAGACTTTGTCTGCAGACAGATGGATCATGCATTGTCTCTGGTAAGCATTCCAGAGTATAAGCCGGGCTAATCCTCAAGGCAAGATGTATAGCTTCGGTTGCATTTGGCCGAAAACAGACAGTTTTGCAGGGAAAGAACACCTACAATACTTAAATAACTTACAGGGAGCTTCAGTAGACATTGATTCAAGGTCACAGGAGCCTCTACTGATGTTAGTACAAACCTATAAAATATAAAATAGTAAGATTACAAGCTTGAGATCACATTACGGCAATGAAATTCAAACATAACTGCAGCGTTATTGCTGCAGCTGGAAATGCCTGCTTTTCTATTCCAGCTATTTTTAGGGTGTGTTGTAGTTGTTTGGTTGTTTGGGTCCTCCAGGGCTCAAGGTGCCTATCGGTCAAAACAATCTAAACAACAATTTTATGATTGATTTGTCATGCAGTTATATAAGCCTGATATAAAGTACACACAGTGTGTCTTGGAGGACCTAAGAAAGAGATTGCGCTGGAAATAATCACGATTCATTTGTCGTTCGCGAGAAAACAATATTAGGGGCTTTTGTTTTAGCTCATTTTGCTAACGACGTCTTCATCATGAAGAGTTCTCAAATGATCAGAAAGGCACAAGAGGTGCTTCTGGAAATATCAGAGGCTCCTTTTTTTTTTATGTGATCTTGCTCGGGAAAAATAAATGCAAAGGAAAGACATTTAATTTCACATGCCTCCTTTTATATTTTGGGAATGTATATGTCATTATGAGATATAGCAAATGAGCACAATGACACCGCAAGAGCAGAGAATTGCAATGAAACATAATGTCATTAGGGCCGTTCTCCAAGTTTTAGGTGGACTTAACTGTCGGCTGAAATGACTTTTCTAATGAACTAAATTTGAATAATGTATTCGCCGACAGATTTGGAGCGCTGATACGGTGATGATTAGGATATATGACTAAAGACCAGATGCGGCAAACCACCTCTGTGTGATGCATGACACATTCCCGTGATTAATGGCGACTTGTGACGTTTGCGCTAGGTTACTCAAACAGCGACTCGCCGTCTCCGAGACAGCTCCTCTCACAGAGATAAACCACGAGCTCAAGTATTCTGTGAGAGCGTGTGAGATGAGGATCTCTACCCAGCTCATAGATTCTGCTCAGCACTGGGAGCTGGCAAAGACAAATTTAAGGCACATGGTGCTCTAATTTTTTTTTTTTTTTTGCTTACTGATAAACAATTGTGGGGATTTCCAAGCACGCAGATCCCTCATTCAAGAAACATTAGCATACATATGTATGGGGTCTGTTTGATAGTGTACGACATATGCGTGTGTTGAATCAACAGAAACTCAGGGCAGGGAGTCAGTGATGTGCAATTCCTGAGGTTATAGTAGAGGAAAAAAAGCGAATGTTCTTGATACAGAACTAGTGAATGCAGCTTTTAAAAG
>JBAJHX010000046.1:14883355-14898823 GCA_037176925.1 Amniataba percoides | reverse complement strand
TGCAATTCCTGAGGTTATAGTAGAGGAAAAAAAGCGAATGTTCTTGATACAGAACTAGTGAATGCAGCTTTTAAAAGACCACAAAACCTTCACCTCCATGTGGACCCATACGCGCCTCAGTGGAAAAGGTTGCATCTCCACTCAATATCTGAGATACTCCAGCTGCTTAATCAGTTGTGAGAGCATAGCGAGATATGGGCAGCACACAAATCAGGGTTCTTTCACTGCTGATAATGTCCTTGAGGACTTTGTGGGGACTATAGACAGCAGGAGATTAACCCGGCCTCGCTCAGCCACCTGCAAGGAGACGCTCCGCACGGGCGTTTTAGTTCCTGTAATCTTGAGATGTGGATCACACTTCTACCAGCCAATTAACAAAGGGCATTACACTTGAACCTAGTGTTAAGTTGTATTTTCAGCTCTTTTTTTGCAAGAACGCATAAACACACACTCACACAAAATGGAGATCAATATGATCTGGCATTCAGCGAGGCGCTTGTTTAATAATGGAGGATTTGTTTGTGTTGCAGAGACACCTACTGGTCTGGATCTCTGTGGGGTTTTGGCAGGGCATGCAAAGAGAGAGGACTTGTGGGTTGACAACTTTTCATGTGGAAAAAGCACGTCCTCAGTTGTCCACATCTATGACTAAAAGAGCACACGTTTCGTGTGAGTGTGGCTCATTTGTGCTTTTTTTTTTTTTTTTAAACTCTGCAAACAAAGGCAGATGTGTGTAGATTGGGATTTAAGATTCTGATTTAATTAGCTTTGACTCTTTGGGCTGCCTCTAAGGTAGTTGCTCCTACATGCCGCAAAACTCATTATGGATGAATTAATGAAGTGGGACGTACACTTGGCATCATCCATGTGGCATGCACTGATGCATTATGTATTATTATTATTATTTTAGAGCAGGAGCAAATCAAGTTTGTTTGCCGGGTGTATATCGGGGACAGCCAGGGAGAGGTGTATTGATTCTAAAGGCAATATCATGTCAAATAATACTTAAGTTTTGTGTACTCTCACATCAAAACGCTCCGGTGTCTCATTCATATCCCTCATCATTCTGCAAGATGCTGAATACTTCTGATACTGACTTCTTTTGATTTGCATAACAATGCAAGCTCCAGTGCCAAGCAACTTTTCTTTTCTTTCTAGTGTCTGTACATAAAATGACGTACACTTCAGAATCTATTTGCTCGACGGGAGGAAGGTGCTTTGCAGTCCGTTTCTATTTCTTCTGAGTGGACGTGGTTTCGACTTGAAAGCATGAAAAGACTTGAGACGCGCTCAAGTCTGATGGAGACACTCAGGTAGCACCCTGTGCAAATAAAACCTGGGAACATCATTTGCATTTACAAAATGTGTCTTTTTATATGACACTTTGGCTTGTAAAGGAACATATTTTGGGCTATTTGTTTGGACTGCATTACTTAAAGCTGCACTGGTCAATATCTTTGCATAAAGGTTGGATCAAGTGACTAAATGTGATGTGACAAATCCATGGAGATGACATGACTGTTTAGATCTACCACTCATGTCTACAATATTTTCTGTTTTCAGCACTCATTTCCATTATCAATTGATCTGTTGGTTATTTATTTCATTAATTGATTAAAAAAGTTTTTTTTTTGGTCTGTAAGTGTCAGAAAATAGTAAAAACCTCCATGATCCTCACCCTTAATTTCCAGAAGCTCGATGATATTCAATAAAATAGCTTTATGTGCTCAGCCAGCAGATTTTCACCATTTACTGCCGTTTAATTGTAAATTTAGAGTTTTTTTTTCTGTTGATCAACTTATAGATTTATCTACAAATGATGTACTGCAGCAAATTGACAAAATTAACGACTAGCAGGCGAACGCTGCAGGACATTTAGCATCTGAAAACATATTTTCATTTGTAATCGATGAAGACCAAAACAGGGCGGTGGTTATTGGACTTACATCCATCAGACTTGCCGGAGAAACGGACGCTAATATCCATCCATGTCTCTCGGAATAGGCAACGATTTGCCATCGCGTTCGTCACGGCAACCGTTTAATGCAGTTCATTGTGTTGCCTCCACATGACGCCACATTGCTGCTTGGACATCCATCTCACAAAACACTAATGAAAGAAATGACAGGAAAAGCATACAAATATGTGTTAGCCATGTATCACCACAGAAGTACGTGATAATTGACTTAGCATGAGACCAGTAAACACCAGCATACCTGTGTAATGTGTGTATGAGCCCCTGTGCACATGACACTCTGCTGTAGGTGATAAACTTCACCCCTGCACCATAAATATCCTCGGCTTGTTTATTGCATCTTATCGCGCGGCGTGGTCGACAATGCATCATTAATTTAAGATCCTCTCTAATGAATGTGAAATGAAAGACTCTCAGGCAAGTGATTCCTGTGCACATTGAGAGACTGCATTTCCACAGCCCTCACCTGAGCGCTTGTGAAACTAGTGAGCTCTGCCGTCCCGCTTTGCCGGTCTCTCATCTTTCACCCGTGACAGAAATTACATGATTCAATGGTCCTGCGGAAGAGCTGATGGACAGCCGGTTCTAAAATGTTAATAAACACACTCTTTTATAAAGCAGCCTTTCATTTTTCACCAACAAATACAGCTTTAACCTTGTCTGCTGCCCCTCCTTCTGCTGCAGAGGTTAGTGCTTTACTGACATCTGCAATTCAATTCCCCCCCTACCCCCCCCCCCCCCACACACACACACACACACACACACACACTTGGCCCTGCACAGTAAAAAAACATATGTGAAAATAGTTCAAAATGAGATTCAAACACAGCAAGTTCTTGTCCTTGTCACTTCTGATCTCATCAATACAGGCGGGGTATGAAAGCAAATAAAAGGATAGTTAATGATTTTTCAGCACCGCGCTTGACCTTCTAGCTACACTAGTGCTTGTCCTCAAGGAAACGCTCCAGTGGTGCCTGAGGCTAAGTCCGGCGGGCAGAACTCATATAGGATCTCAGACAAATGCTCCCATAAAAAGGCTCGTTTTCACCATCACTCCACATGCTTTGACAAAAACGGTGGAGAGACACGGGGAAGCGTGTTCAAGTTCATCGATTAACGCCTTTCGCATCGATGCTGGATAATGGTTTGTCTGCAGAAATGCAAAACTGCACAAATGAACTTCCACAGTCACCGTATTATCTCAAATAATGATATTAAACTACATTTTGTACAGCAGCTTGTTCAGATCAATGAATGATGTGCAGCCAGAGTTCCAATATCCTCTCCTCCAGCACATCAAATGACAAATTTGCTTTGAATATTGTTATGGGTCTTTTCATATTGTATTGACCTTTCACTATGATGGATGCTCTTAACTACAGCAATAAGACTTTCACTCGGTGTGGGAGATGAGTCAGAGCTTTCTCTCCCTGTCTCCCTCTCTTAAGGTAAAAGCAGTTTTGATGGGGCGCAGACAAAGTGTCGTGCTGAATTACTGATTGATCTCATAAAAAAGTTCCCTACAGACATATTACAGTATTTTTTTTTCCTCTTTCAACACACATTGATATTTCATAAAACATGAAACGAGGATATTTAGAGTAGTTCTGCATGATGAAATATCTTGCATCAATTTGTGCCATGATACAGAAACAGAAGGATGTGATCGGAGAGCGTGAGTTGTAGTTTAGCTTTTTCTTTAACTAACAGACAGTGTATGCAGGAGGTCACATCAGTTTGTAAAGGGGGGTGGGATTGCTGCACTTGAATCCACCTCACACAACCTATTTGAAGGCAATGCCATCTAGTGGACATTGTGTGCAAGTACAGAAACTAAAATCTTGTATGTAGACACGTATTTGAAAGGGTTAACAGTCTGCAAGTTTTCATAAAAATGACATGCTATAGGACCAGATATGTAGTTAAATATAACTTGGATGTACTGAATATGTGTTTCTGCTTTGATGAACTAGACCTGCCTGCCCTTTTCCATGCAAATGTTTTGACCATGAATCCATCTCACTCCAATAAGAAATGAAAAATAAGATCAAGGAATGTTTCAAATACACAGAGAAAAATGTGTGTTTGAGTATGTGTGCTGGACCTCTTTGTGTTCCTGCTCAACACACAAGCTTTATAAAATGTATAAATTATCAGTTGTGATCTGGGAGTCATTACACAGTTTCTTTTGTGTGTTACAGGTTTACAGCCACTAGGTGGAGCTCATTCTCCTTTACTTTACTCTGATTCAGCCTGCAGGATGACTTGATAAATGTTCACACTCCTCGGCTTAAACAATGCTTCAACTAAGTCAACTTAAAGTCCTGCACACACACACACAGACAGACAGACACATGTGTTTCACACCTGAAATTGCAAGTTGCACAGATGTTAAATGTTTTTAAATGATGTCAAATAAAGCACAGGGTATTTGGTGCAGGTTATCTCTTGCACTAACAGGCCAGCTGTCCCATTGTTTAAGTTTCCAGCTCATTTATTCACTTGTTGAGAGGAAGTTTCCTGTAATAAGCACACATAAAAAACTGAAACACCATCTCATTTGTTTGTATTTTTGGCTTGGGATGGATTTGACCCTTCATGACCCTGAACTGAAGAGTCAGCTGTCAGCTCGTGTCTGATTTAGGCCTGATGGACGGTGTGGACAGGGAGATTAACTAAATATTGCTCAGACAAGTAATTTGAGGGAAAATAAATAGATTGTTTTCTCAATACAGTTTAATTGACGCACACATCAGTTGCAGTTCAGAGCCAGTTATTTTCAGCTTCTCGCCTTTTCATCAATTTTAATGGGCTTCATAAGAAAAGAGTGAAATAAATTGCCGTAAATGATCAGAGATTGAGCGAATGAATCCTAATCAGCGGGTGAGCGTAGTAGAGGAGTACACATGTTGGTCTCAGTGAGATGGTTCTGATCTGAGAAGGGAACAAACACAGTCTGCATAATAAGCTACATTTTAAAAACCATCAGAGTTGAGCTTATTATGTCTGACATTTAAAATCTGCCTGAAAATGCAAATGAGGTGGCTAAGTGGTTGCATGTCACAATTTCGCATTGCCAATCAGAAAGTGCAGATGCAAAGAAAAGACAAATGTGACAGACGACGGAGCCGCTGGAATTAACACGAAGGCGCTGTCCGATCTGTGATTACAGTCTGAACACAGACTGCTGTTCACATAAGATGTCTTATAACATCTTATCTTATACTGTACATCACCATGCTTTTGGATCAAGAGTCTGGTGGTGTGTGAAAGAACAATATTACAGTCAGATTTTAATGTCTATCTTTGTGAGTTACACGAGAACGTTGATATAACACTGTAAATATCTGTCAAAGCTGAAACTGAAAACAACATGAGGACAGCTAACCTGAAAAAAAATCAACAGACTAAAACAACTACTAACTGCAGTAAAAAAAAAAAAATTACCTGCAATCCAAGTGGGATTATGGGCCAAACAGCTCGACCAAATCCCTGCCAAGAAATAGTCCCTGAAGCTGTAACGTGATGTTCTTACATCCTGTTTGTTGTACGGATGCTGGCAGGAGGAGGAGCTTTGTACAAACACCAGACTGCTCGTTTCACATCGCTTCCATCCTGTGTGCTAAGCTAAGCTTATTGTCTCTAAGCTCTTCATATTCAAAAGACATAAGAAGGGCCTTGATCTCCTCATCTAACATTCAGAAAGAAAGCTAATAAAGAGTCAAAGTGAAACCAGAACTTCTGGGATTTGATTTAGAAGAAAGTAAAACCTCATTCAAAACACTGTTAATACATTAACACATTGTGTAATACATTGTTGTCCAGCTTATACTTCTACATGAGGACAGTATTTAAATAAAAAAAAATCAAATGTCATTTCCTCCATCTTTTTTACAGCCCTTAATGACCATCATCTCATGGAGGCTCTGGATCGTCACGGATTAAATGTCACACCCTGACAGAAGAGGTCAAGGTTGTGATTAACATGCCGGATTGTTTTTAGAAAGATGAAATTACAACAACTCAGTAACTCAGTTATGTTATGTTGAATTTTACAGAGATGGATGATGAGTACCTGCTGTGTTGTGTTAAATTTCCATGTAGTTATTTTTGTTAACTCACAAAAAAAGCCTTGTTTAACTTCATTAAAAATCACACAGGTTTCGACCTCTAACAGCGGCAGATGCAGGTTTGTCTTAAAATATGGAGAGCGACGCAGAAAGGAACACGTCTCATTTTCCCAAGAAAGACCAAAAGAGAGATTGCATTAAGTTACGGTGGAACTGAGGCCCAGACGTTATATCAGTCACTCGCTGTGAGCTTATTTCCCCAAATGTTGAACTATTCCTGCAATATAATCACAAACGTCCCCAAATCCGGGTGGATCACAAACGCTTCATAATTCACCGTCTATCCGCGTGAGCTGGCATACGTATAGGATTTTATAATACATTATTAGTCAGCTGGGCTGAGATCGCCAGCGGTATGAAAATTAGCTGTGGTTTCTGAAATGGAGGCCGAGTTAAGTAGGTTGCTGTGTGTGTTTGTGCAATTCTGTGTGTGTGTGTGGTCTCCTTGGAGATAAAGGGGGGAAAGCGCGTGTAATGGATACTTAGCCTCGAATGAGTTATTGGCTGTTTGTTATTCTCCGTTGAGAGGACCAATTTGAGGGTTACAGCAGCAATTAGCTATTTATACCACGGAGCCCGGAAGAGTAAGTGTGGAGACACCTAAGTGGGACCGTCCAAGGGTTAAAAGCCCAACGCACGATACTTTATAAAAATTCCTTTTGTGTTTGGCCTGACTGTAAAGTATCATCAGTGGATTAAATAGTGTTTAAAGTGGAGAGAGCTTCATATTAACGAACTTATTCAGAATATTACCTCTCCACTTAAACAGCTACCATTAAAACTAAAGCCAGGTTATGTTATGGCGCCATGGGGGGAAATGGTCTAATTCAAGTTCCCATAAAGTATTGAATGGAGTGTCAGGATGAATATTCATAAATTGCTTTAATGAAGACCTCACATTGATTAAGCCTTTTCTAATGGGCTGTATCATAGTGAATGCCAGAATATAATTGGATTACGGTGACTTTGGGAAGTACTTTGAGACAGTGCCCACATTGGAAATGAAGATGTGCAGCCTGCTAACGGCGTAATTGACAAGGATGAAGATGGATGGATCCCGGCGACTCCCGAGCTCTTCCTGCCCAAAGCGGAGGAGCCTACAGCTGTGCCCCACGCACACCGAGGCGAGATTTAATTACATCAAAAGGCCTTTTATTAAAAAGAGGAAACTGCTCTTGCGTAGATCCAGTAGGAAAAGAAAGAGGTTTCTATCTTGTTTTGTTGAGACTTGACAACACTTTTAGATGCAATTCAAAGGCAGTGTCTTCAAAATGATTAATTTTAAAGGCTGTTTAGTCTCTTAGCAGAAACACAGGTGGACACACACCTTCTGAGACGCGATTTGGAGACACTGCAAAATATCACCAACCATTAGGCCACTATTTGCATTCGATCTGACTTTTCGGTCCGTTTTTTCCCCATCATTTATCAGCCCCACGAACACAAACAAAACCTCTGTTGATTTTGTTTGTTTGTTTTTCATGCGTCTTCATTGTCTTTGCTTGACAATGTTTTCTCTAATTTACCTCCGTACCAGCAGCAGAACTTCTCCCTTTCTTTGATTTTCACATAGCATTTCAGCCGACCTCCCATTATTTCTTACCTCTTTTTTCATATTATGTGTATATTAGGCTGCTGCTGGTCTCACACAGTAATAAATGCTGAACATATTAAAGTTTCTGCACAAATAAGAGGAACATTTGTCTTGGCATAGCTTCTCTTTTTCTCGTTTCTTATTTTACCGGTGCTATTTTCTTGTGCGCGCAGTGTTTGAGCCTATTTGAAGAGAGCCGGAGAACAAGAACTTCAAAATAAACAACATAAAAATTCAAACCTGAACCATAAAAATGGGCAAACCTTTTCCCTGACTGGCCATTCCATACGTGTATACATGCAATTTGGACCATATAGAGTGTCTGTCTTATTAGTGATGCTTGTTAAATTAAACTCAAAGTTTGTACTTAACTCTCCACATTGGATTGGACGGTAACCTCTGAAGTTATTCTCCTGTTTTCGTATTAAAATTCATATAAACTGTGTCCGCAAACTCTTGATTGAAGTGTTTTTTCTGCTCAAATCAACACCTACAGTAAACCAAAGGCTTTCGTTACTTCATTTTGTATTCCTGGAGAGCCGGCGGAGCATTAGCTAATGTTAAAAATCAGCCCTGCTCAGATTTCAAAAGCGTCTTTAGGCTAAGCTCATTATGATCTGAGAAGCCCTCTGTGTATTCCCGAACTTCTACATATATAAGGACCACCATTGCGCCAAATTATGCAAATCCCTTTCTTTCTTAATCAAGTCTACATCCCTGCTGAAAGTGGAAAACCTGCATTAGTCCACTTTACCGGTGCATCTCTGTGAGGCAAAGAAGATTGCCGTTTATGCGAGGCGTTCGCATTGACTTGGACTTGGCTTGTTGTTTTGTCACTAGTTGAAGCAGGGACACAGCTGGAACATGTGGTTGCAGAATTGTGCACTAATGAATGAGGTGATAGGCAAGCTGCAGAAGCAAAGCTGACGTCTCCTGGGTCTGATTAGACCGTTGGTTTAATAAGCTTTTTGGCAGATCCGCCGAAAACGTTCCCGCGCGCTCCTCCCCCCGTGTAGACAAACGCTCGATTCACGTGCAGATTTTAACGCTGTTCTGAAATGAAAGGATATAAGGTTCATTCTAGGTCATATTGGGTTGGAGATCTGAGGTGATGAATTTTTGAATACAGGAGGCCAAAAAGCTGAACATTTCATTTTAATTTTTAGAAATGCATACATAAACACCTGACATCGCCCTTCTTGTGCAATCAGCTGTATAAAATCTTTGCTTGGGAGAGATCTCTCCGGATGTTTTTACGGCCTCCGCCCTTCACGAGTGCTGAATTACAGTAAACCCATGCACTTAGAGACTTTGCAAAGCTTTAGCAAACTGCAGCAGTGAAAATTTTTCCCATCTTGCACTGAATGGGAATGTTATGCAATTCTCTAAAATCATCAACAGTCACATGGCTGAACCCATTTGACTTGGAAACATGTGTAAACAAGAATTTTTAAGGGCGCAACAGGCAGCTCTGTGCAGCTTAAGCAAGAGAGTCTCGTGGGAAAGTGCAGGGCTGTGTGTGTCACAGGGCGGTCGAAGGAGGAGTAGGAGGAGTCATCTGTTGTATCAGTCTGTAATGACTCGGCCGTGTGTCGGGCTGAAAGATGCACCATCGTTGGTGCATGTTGTAGGAAATATGAAGAATTAATGTGGATGAAGCTTGATCATGTGCAGTTCAGTTCATAATGCAATATTAACTTCTTCTGGATTTTACAGATTCAGTAATAAAACTTACTAATAAAACTGTAAATACTCCAGAGAAAGTAAAAGTTCTGCATTTGAAATCCAGCTCAAGTACAAAAGCATCATCAGCAAATGCGCTGCCGCTGTTTTATTATCATATTTGACATTACAAGAGTGCTAAAAAAATATGCAAGGTTTTTACTCATGTATCTGGTCAGGGTGGAAATTTCAGATCAAGGTAAGATTAGTGGGGTTGGGCCCCCTCCAACAGTCACAAACTGAGGGGTCATGTGATTTTTACGGAAGAAAATCCACACTTCTTTATTCATATTTTAGATGTTTCTTGCATTGGTTGTGAAATAATGGATGATAAAACAGCTCTGGGAAGTTGAAATGTGTGCACTGTGTGTATTGAACATAAAATCTAAATCTGCAAAATAAAACAAAACTATAGCTGTAACATTAATAATATAATATAGCAGATTAAAAAGTAAAGTATTTTACTTGAAATGTGGTAAAGTTGAGGTATAAAGTGGCTTAAAATGTAAATATTTAAGTGCATACCTACAGTAAATTTGCTGAGTTACTTTCCATCGGCCTTCAGATGGACGTTTTAGTTGTCGAGCAGGTAAACAGGCTGATGAAGGAAAGGAGCTGCAGTTACTGGAGTCAGCCAGTAGATGTCAGTCATCACAGCCTCTGCTGCTGAATTGGAGTCTGACTGCCTTATTGATTGTCTCATATTCATTGATTTGTTTACCTGCAGCAGACAGGTACTCTATCAAACTCATATTAGATGCTTCATGAAAACAGATTTTTTGGAAGTGTGAGCTAAGCTTCTCTTGTACCCGCTATCGACAACATGAGCACATAATCAATCACGGCTCGGAGAAACCCAGAGCGTCATGATGCCGCTTGAAAACAAATAACATCTGCCATAATTTATAGCAGTAAAAATCTGTTACTTTTTCCAAATCTGTCTGTCCAAATGTGTTTGCTCGGTGCAGAGTCGCTGCAGACTCATTTCACAAAATCAGCCCTGATCAGGACAATTAAGTGCTCATCCAGTGTGGCGGGAGCGAGCTCAGGCCCGGGTCGCAGCCTGCCTCCGGTCACCGCCACGTGCTTCAAACTGCACGGTTACTGTGTGTGACAGAGGGAGGGAAAAGGTGTCCTGAACCCACCCACCCCACCACCACCCATTCATCAAAAGTTGCAGCAGCACAGACACTGAAAGAGGAAAAAAGAAAAATGTGAAGAATGGGTGGGCGAGTGCGGCCCCGCGCCTTGTCGTCCTCTGCAGGATCCCTCTCGGGGGGGTCACGGAGGGTCACAAACATGAAAGGTAGAAACGTGGACGTCGGCGGTGTCTTTTAAAGCAGAGAGAGAGAGAGAGAGAGAGAGGGAGGACGAGTACACAGCGTGGCTCTGAACCATGACTTTGTGTCCTCTGTGGCTCCGGGGCTGAACTTCCTGTCTTAGACTCGGTGACTCACCCCACACACACACACACACACACACACACACACACACTGACAAGCATTGCTCAGCAACACAAAGCCTGCAACACTATGAGAGTGACACACGGCGTGGGGCAACTTTATTCGACGTTTTGAATAATAAACAACAATAAAAGGAAAAAAACCAAATCAATGCCTCTCTAAGAATAAGTCACTATAAGTTTAACCTTGGTTGCAATCTTCAGCAGCACGCAGGAGGAAGTGCACAAAGGCTGCAGCTCCGACACATTGAAACCATGTCAAAGCCCAGACCTTGTTAAACCTATTCGCACAAATTACCCAACAGGTACAGATTGAAAAAAAAAGAAAGTATGTTGCAACCTTGCCTTTCTGACACCAGACCAGTTCTCCAACACAGAAAAATAAAATCTTTCATGTGCTGCCGTTAGAGCGAGATAAATAAGGCATAAATGCTCCCTGTCACTTGCTCTTTGTTATTGTCCCCTTCGGAGGAGTCATTTGAAAGCTTTTTGTCATTGATGTTTTTCGAAGGGATGAAGCGGGCTTTGTTTTCATCGCCGCCTCGCTATTGTAGTATTGTGATAACGTTGCCTTTTTGAAGGATGTGAGAGAGCGAATGAGGCAATCAGTGTTCCTTCAAGAAGAGGAGAGAGAAGGGAGAGAGAGAGAGGGAAGGAAGGAGGGAGTAGAAAGGATGGGGGGGGGCATGCAATATTAATCCAATCTGCGGAGGTGGTTTGGCTTCCAGGCCAGCCCCTCCCGAGGGGGCTTCTCCATTACCTCTCCCAGCTTATCTCCCATTCCCCGATACTCCATTAAAAAGCCTCCTCCAACTAAACCAAAAGTTTAGGCCGGTTTTTCTACTTTTGACTCATCCCTTCCTTCCCTTTCTTCCAGATTGAAGATTTTCTGTTGGATTATTGATCAGTGACTCTGAAGCAGCTTGCAGCGGAAATGTCTCCATTATTTTCGGAAGTGAATCTAAAAGAGGACAGGAAAAAATAACCCGCGAGATGCGTGAAACTTTTTCTTTTCTTAACATAAAGGCAAGTGGCATTAATGAATCTCTCAGAGAAGCACGAGCGATGATCATCTCAGCATGAAGCCACCAAAATGTGAAAATAAAACTCACACACAGCTTCAGAGTTTCTCTGAATTAAAGCTTGGAAGAATTTCAAAGGCAATCATGAAGAATTTAGGAATTCATTACTCACTTTCATTTCATTATATCTGATTCATGCTTTATCTCTGACTCGTGATTAAAATGATAATTAAGCAGTTCTGTAGGAAAATGAAAAAGAACCAGTCTGCCGTTTATTGCTACTGAAAACTGTCTCATCTGTTTAAAAAATAAGTCAACTTACAGTCCTCAAGCCTTTTAGCGTGATGAGAAAAACACTTCTGACAACTGATACCAGTGTGTTTGTATTAAAGCCGCCAATAGCTAATATCATATGCTGACATTTAGTCTCTGTTTCACTATTTCTACTTCTAAAATGACAGATTAAGTGCGGAGCCTCTCCCAAATGAAGGTATTTGTGAGGAGGTGGAAAGGCATCGACGCTCTCACTGTGTTTTAGTTTTCTTCAAAGAAATATTCACCCCACCTGATGAGTTAGACAGTGGCGGGCTGAACCGCTCATTTATTGAAGAAAACAGTGAATGGTGTTTGTTTTGTGCTGATTAATGATTGATTGGCTATTGATGCGTGAGTGTGCTGAAAGAGGAGGATGTCTGTGGGCAGAAGTAGTGAGGTTGAAAAAAAACAACTCTTAAATGTGCCAGTAACCTAACTGAGAGAGAGAGGTTTTGATGGCTTCCTTTCATGGGAAAACGCTGCTAGAGTGGAAAAAAAACATACATACATCACTCTTCATGGAGTACTTTGAAATGCAGCATCTTCTGTCTTTCTGTTCTTTTTACAAGTGTCTCGTTACCTCTGTCAGATCATGCTGAAATAGATACAGACATCGATCTACAAATCAGTACAATTAAAAAAATCTGTGCACCAAATTATAGGAAAATCTAACATAAAATGTCTTACTAAGGTGTTGATCCATCGCATGTCTCCACCATAACGTCAGTGCTCCTTGGCTTCAACGCTGTGAGTGTCTAAACTCCACTGGAGGGATGAACAACATCCTTCTGAAAGATAGAAGAAGAGTAAGAAAGAACAACAGATGTTAGCATAAAATATCAGAATAGTAACCTAATATCACCTAAAACCCAAAATTGACCCCAACATTCAACATCAGAGGTGTTACTTGGACGTTGCAGGTTTTTATTTTAGGACAGTCTGACAGTACAAATGTTTAAATGTGATCCAGTTCATGAGAACTTATTCAGAAGCAGAGACTGTCAAAGCTGATTGATTGGATTGAAAATGGCTCCAACACTTTGTTATCCACAAACGTGCTCATGCATTCTGGTTAATTAACAGAAGTCGTTGCAGACATGTTTGCAGAGTGATGCAGACAGATGATTAACTGCCATCTGGCCATATATTAATAACTAAATTTCCGCCGTGACGCACCGCGACGAGTAACTCGAAAAAACAAAACTTCTGTTTGTATTTGTCTCGCGGAGGATGACTGGATGTGCGCAGGGCTCGGTCTCCGGGCGTGAAGGCGCGAGACGTGGCAGGAGAAAATTAACAGCTCTTGTCCACAAGGCCTCTTTAGAGTGACTGTATCCCCATAGCACGGGAACACTCTCCAGTTGCACTATCAACACTTTTAAATATTTAATCACGTCTGTCACAGGATCTCACTTTTGACATTGACGTCAACCTCTGCGCGGTGAGCTGCCAAGTGTTTCCATTACACGGCCTCTCATCCAGGCTCTTCCTCAAGCACCTCACTCCACAGATCAAATGGTCCAGAGCTCAATCATAGCTGAGTGTACAAATAAGAGCCCAACACTTTGTCCTCTGATTAATTTATCGCTTTTTTTTGCAGGAGGAACTGTGAGCGGGAGAGGCCGGGCGGTGGGAGAAAAGGCTCCGTCAGCAGGCCTGGTGACGGTCTTGTGTGCTCTCTGAGGCTCTGTGTCTCGCCTTCGTTGTCACCCTGGACGACAAACTCCACGCTGCGCGTCAGGGACCCTGGGGGCCGACCCCAGTGGCAGCGGTGCTGTAAATAGCACGCTTTTCTCCCATGTGTCCTTGTTCCTGTTGTTGATTTCTGCTTTGAAAAAAAAAAGAAAGAAAAGAAAAAAATCAAAAGGTTTCAACGCAATCAGAAAAACACCAAGAGGAGTGAAAAATAGCACCGATACGCTACGTGGAAGCTCTCTGGAAAGCACGGCAGCATTAAAATGCAAGGCTCCCTGGAGTTAACCTGTTTGCACTGCTTTCTCCTTTTTTTTCTTTTTAAAGCACAAAAAAATGATAAACATTCAGCTCTGAATTCCTGAACATTTGTTTGGCCTATTTTCTCCTTGCCATTATTTTCTAAGCTTATCATGTTTTATTCATTGGGTCAGATTTTGATTTCAATAATCCCATTGTTTTGCTCCAAAAAGTAATCTACATTGCAAATGAGGAATCCGGTGTGCTCATTTTTCTGTATTTGACAGTCCTGCCAATCCCCCCCCACCTCGCCTCCCCTCCCCTCGTATATGGTGGTGCTTAATTCCTGCTCATTTTTTAATTACCACTCTAGCAGTTCAATATCACAGCCTGATTAAAATGTTATAGGACCTGGGTTCAGCAATAATTACAGATTGGCTGGCCGGAATGTGCCGAGTAAATTATTTTATTTGAGGAACATAATTACATCTACAAAATGCATCACTGTGAACGATTTAACAGCACCTATCAGTTCTGGAGGGGAGGTTTAATGGGTCATTTTAGCAAGCCCTACTGGACATTATATTGACTTGGAATGAGTTAGGATCCTCTGCTGATTTCAGCAGGAGCGTTGCTTGTGGCTGCTGTTGTGAGAAAAAAACAGGGGGAACAAATCACTTCCAAAGTAGAAGCCAACTGTAGTGCTTTGTGTACGTGTCGCAGCCTGTTGGCCTGTGTTTCATGTTGTCGCGAGTCTAGAGGTCACAGAAAATCATATTACATTTTGCACGCTGATGATTTAAAGTCAAATTTAATATGTTCAGATATACTGTAGTATAGAAGGTATGCTAAAACTCCATTGTGCAGTTATAATAGAGAGTGGTGGTGGTGAGATTGGAGAGTAAAGATAAACATAAAATAATAACATTTCAGAGATAATAATACATACACATCATTTATGAAGTATTGAAATGCTAAAAAAAATGCATATTTTCAGTACTGGGTGAGCGAAAATAAACATCATCAAGAGTTCATCATCCTGATAAATTTCAGTCTGTTAGTCTACATTGCTCTATAATTAGTTTTGTCTGTGTGTTTGTTTGCTTTATAATCTCTAGGTCTATATGTAGTCACGTCTCAGTAAGAGAGTAAAGATGCAATGTGAAGTCATGTTCATATTCAGTGTTACTCCACCACAAAACACATTTGCCGCTTTTCCACTAGTACCTGATAGTACCAACTCGGCTCGCCTCGACTCGGCTCGCCTTGGCTCGATTGTGTTTCCATTACAAAAAAGTACCCCCTCAGTGTGGGTG
>JBAJHX010000046.1:14830220-14883255 GCA_037176925.1 Amniataba percoides | reverse complement strand
CCAGGTACTAAAGCGTAGTGGAAACACGCGCAAACCGTGCCGAGTCGAGCCGAGTAGGTACTAGTGGAAAAGGGGCATTAGTTAAAGCTTTGATTTAAAGAAAAAAAGTTCCGCCCTGTTCCTGCGTGGTACTCCAGCTTTTACCCACCATCCAGAGACATGCAGGTTAGGTTAATTGGTCACTCTAAATTGGCCTGTGAGTGTTTGAGTGTGAGTGGTCATTTGTCTCTATATGTCGACCTCCGGCAACCCCGCAACCTTATGTCAGGATAAGTAGTATAAGATAATATAATGGATGTGTGGGTGTGTGTTTGTGTGGAGTCTCCTTCACAACCTTTGTTGGTACATCATGCACTGTTGCCACCAACTCAGTTAGACGGCATGTCAACAGCGGTGGCAGGACCCGCTCGAGAATATCGCTCCATGGCGCCACTACAGCTCCTAAACAGAGATGCAAATCCTATTTTATATCCTCGCATTATGTTTTTCCACCTCTGAGAAAGAGTGATCAATCCAGCAGCTGATTACAGTCTTCATTCAGCTGTTAACAAGCTCAGGTTGTCATCAGTATTCTGTGTAGACGCACTTTTACTTTCAGTGCCCTTCAATAGAAAGCCTCGCTCGTCTGACATTGGCAAACAGTCTGTGTGCAATGAAGAAAATCCTTTGACTCATTAAGATTAAATTATAACCTTTTAAAAGGCGGATTGGGTTTAAATTCGGAGCTAAATGTGATTCACAGTTAGCAGCCATACCGTGGGACGTAAACACAGTCACCCCAAATGTGGTCAGGACACCCGTGTAACGCGCGCTGACACCATAAAGAATATTAGCGGGGAGAAGAGATACCGTTGATGTCTGGATTTATCACATTATGAAGGCATAATCATCTATATTTCCGCCTGCCAATTTCTTATCTCCGCGGCGCCACAAAAACTGGGGCGCAACAAAAGCGGTGGCAGCGTGTACATACGGCATCAAAAAACAGTCGGAGATGAGAGGGGCCGCTTTGATCTCACTTTTTGGCTCTCCACCTGGAATCAGCAAGAGTTGAAGGGTGGAAGAAAAAATAAAATCCTCTTTTTTTTTCTTCCCCTCTTCCAGATAAACACCACTTACTGTCAGAATCTTTCTAAATGTCCCTTACAAGACCTCTTGCTGCTTCCAGTGTGTTCACGGCTCCTCTGACAGGGCTCTCATACAGTATGCAAATCCGAGGCACTACATTACTCCCTGCAGCACAATGGCGCTGCAAAAGACCTTTCGTAAGCAGACTCACATCTAGAAGACAGAATACAAACATACATCTCCGCACATGGTTTCTGTTCCCACGATTGTTTCCCAGGACTATAACAAGATCTGCAGGTTTTTACAGAGGCTAGCTGCCTGTTGCACCACCTGAATTTTATGAGCTACTGCGGCGTGTCTGCACCGGTCTGCACTAAACATGCGCTTCGTTGAGGCAAGTTTCGGCCCTTAAGCCATGTTGTGTTTGCACAGCGCCTGGAGGATTAAGATGCGTCTTAAAAGAGCAAGAAGGCAGCGCCAAACGAGCTCGGGAGGGGGGGCAAAGAGGAGGAGACCACACATGACGCTTGAGGAGCAGTCGGACCTTTTGGGAGACGGAGATTTGAATACAGATGAGGAGAGCAGTACAGCTCAAATACAAGTATGACCCCGAAATACAAGGCCAGTTAGCTTAGCATAAAGGCTGGAAACAGGTGGAAACAGCTAGCCTGGGTTTGTGCAGGCAGAGTTTCACCCTGTTCAGACTTGTGCCAGACTCTTTCTTGGCCAGGAGTTGTTGATGCATCCTGCAACCGCCGCTCACAACTTCTTGTCATCACTGTGAGTTTTCCAGGCAACCTGCAGAGACTCCAGGAATATGAGGTGTTAATTTGTGAGCTTTAGGCCTGAAATGTGGCCCACAGAAGTGTGGGTATGCAAAATGACAACAACGTAGACGCATGACTAACATACTCAGTGTTCGGTCAAGGTAACGAATGTCGGACCTCAAGGATACAGAGTAGTTAACAAACATGGCGTATATGAAGAAAATTAGTTTTCAAATGCACTATTTTCTGACTATAGAGATGTCATAAAAATCCAGATAGTGGAAGGGATTTATGGACGTGAAGGAATTTTTAATTCTAGCATTGACATGGTAGTTGAGAGTCCTTTTCATACCTTTTTGTCCAGAGGTAAAAAGATAAGATGAAGACCTTGGAGATGTCCCCACTCCCTTGATAATAATGGATGGATACTGCACTCTGTTGTTTAGACTAGATAGGTGAGACGTACACAACTTTATCCGTGACCTTGTTTCTTGGGTATGATTGAAGTTGGAAAAATTGTTCACTTTAGCAAATTCCCAAAAAACACCACCAAAATAGAGACTGACCTGAAAGTATTCTTTTTCATCATCTATTCATGCGAACAATCAGCAAGTGGGACTGGTCTGTGATTACTGCTTATATGAGTCTTCTGCTTTCTTTAAATTGTTTCATGTTATAGTGCCCCCTAGCTGCAACACTGACACCACAGCTGGCACTTGCATTAGTGACACACTGTAGAGTGTAACAATGCAATCTTTGCAAAAGCCATGCTACTATGCAGATGTTGTAGTCTTTGCATAGATCTAAACTAGCTATTCCCCTTTGTGTTGAGTATTTATGCTAAGCTAACTGGTCAATTGGCTTACTGGCTCCTGGCTGTAGTTTTGCTTGAGATGCATTAGAGTAGCATCGAGAATCTAACGTTTGGAAAGAAAGTGAATACTTTTTCAAAAAACTATTCCAAACTATGACATTTATGGTTACACAGTGAACCATAAACCGAGTGCCGGACTGACTCCACCTGCCTCTGAAGCCGAGGAGTCATTCAGTCATACAGCCAGGTGTCAGCCATCCATCTGACGGCCTTTCTGACACTCTGCTTAAGGGATATTTCAGCACACAAGACCAAGTAACAAGATCAGGCAACTCTAGACAGCTGTCACAATAGTGACGGAGAGAGGGAAGCTCTGAAATAGCGCGTATTGATTGTTTGTCACCTGTTAATGACGGCCAGAGCTCACAGTAGATCATGTGACAGAAAGACGATGAACCTATTCTATGGTGCTAAAAAACCAACACAACACAAACTATCTGTATGCACCGTTTTACTTTTAATCCTTAGCTGTGAGATGTAAAATTGATCTAGACGGTTGGTTACAAGATTGTTTTTCTGGCTCCGGCTGTTGTGTACTTGCGCTATTTCAGTGATTCTGTTATTGAGAACATGTTCCTGCAAAACTTTTGAATTTAAAATGCTTTTTGAGAGTGAATTACAGCAATTAAGCGTCACTATTTATCAGAGTTGTGATGAAAGTTGCAACCGTTTGATTATGTTTGATGTCTTGCTTTGAAGCCTCTTTGAAGCCTCGCTGTCAGAGCTAAAAATCTCCCGCTTCAGACGTATAGCCACATGTGTGCTATTGGATTATGTGTACTCATGAAGGGGGAATTACTCAGGCTGGAATAGCATTGGAAAGACTTTTTGGAAATGTAACAGAAGTTCATCCACCTAATCTTATTTCATTGTAATCAGACTGGTAAAATCAGTTTTTCCCTCACCAAAGCACAGTGCAGAAAATTTTAAAGCATTTGAATAGCATCTTTCTTAAACTCAAGAACAAGGCACAATGCAAGGACAATACACAGTGTGAGCATGTCTTCAATTCTTAACTACAAGGACACAGAAAGAAGAGCATCAGTGGATTGTAAAAAGAACTTCCAACATCATTTGAGACAACACGCAAAATTGTAAATGATCGATTACCTCGGTCCTTTTTAAAAGCTGCTGAAGTAAAAGTAGGCTCTGTGCATTGACTGAAATAGATCATTCAAAACATGCCTCGACCATCATTTGCAAAATATTGGATTCTGCTCATGGGAGCTTTCGTGAAACGGCGAATGACCCGTTTTATTTTCCTTCTTTTAGCATCAAATATTAACCCAGTATCTTTGCCAATAACCCTGATGAAAGTCTATAGTAAATTGGCACAGCAACCAAAGAAAACACAGCTAACCGGGTTGATATTGACATTACGTCTGCCAAACGTTGGCACTGCAATCAGCCCGGCCTGAGAAACCTTGATGAAAAATGACATCAAATCAAGAAATCTAATTTCCAGTCCTTCAGGTTTCTGCATTGGCTGTGAGTAAAAGAGCATATTATCAGAAGAGCAGACAAGAAAATGATCAAATGAATTTCTGAATTGCACACCTTCAGGTTACAAGGCCTTGATGTGATTCTAATTTATTACGGTGGGTTATTATTTTACAATTACATGGATCTGATTCAAACAGGAAGTGAATCTTATCAGCGAAATCATCCACATTTGCTTGAAAGGGAAAATGTTTTTCTCCTTCCCGGTCACTTGAAGTCGTCCTTGCGAGAAAAGTCATTGCTCTTCAAGGCGAGAACACGTGAACAGCCTTTATTTGCCGACCTGACGCTCAAAGGTTAGTAAATTAAATCCAGTGAGGCACAATTCTCATTCAATATGACTGCACCCTGAGCAAAGCAAACACCATTACGAGCAGCAAACCAACACGCAGGCCGGCAATCTTTAAAGGGAATCTGATTGATTTTCTGAGGAATAAGCTATTATCTACAATCAGGGGGCTTCAGATGAGAAGGGGCCAGTTAAGAGGACACAGCAGAGGCGAATGCACAAAATAAATGATGTGATGTGGTTGGTAGTTACAAACATCTTTTTTCTTATACTTAAAAGGTAACAGAACACAGAGGATAAAGAAGCTACTCGCAGAATCATCGAACTCAGACTTCATGTTGATGCACACTGAGTGTATAAATCACAAACAATAGTATGCTGTCAGCTGGTGAACACAATATATGAACCACCACTTTGTTCCAGACTGAATTATTTCATATGAAACTGTGAAACTTGACGTTGAGCTCAAGAAGATAAATCCTGAGGACTTTGGTGATCCACTGATTTTCTGCCAAATATTTGGACAACCTGCATGGTTGTTTGAAATTTTGTAAAAATATTGATGTTACCCAGTGAAGATGCTCGGGATTGATCAGTTGGCTCAGCTGCACTTTGTGCGCACTTTATTTGCTCTTAAGCAAATACGGTGGTGAGCACAGTCAAGACAAAGCCCGATGAATGTCGCCGTTGTGCATGCTGATGTTTTAGCGTAAATATGTTTAGTGCAGCATCACAGAGCCACTAGCATGCCTGTCACATTATTTCTTGTTGAAAGATTTGTTCACTTTATCATTTTGACCTCAGCATAGAATAGTATTCAATAATATCTCTGTTGTAAGAGGGGTACAGTTTAACCTTAAATAATGCACTACTTAAGATGCTGCTGTCTCTCTGTGAGTTTTGTCCAAAGTCTGCAGGAAACGAGGAAGAGGTGCATCTGCTCATCTAAAATGCTGCTGCAGTCTGAGCACAAATACATTTTTTTAACTAACCTCTCTCTGTGTTTTTCAGTGATGGCTGTTTCTAGTCCAAAATATAAATAAGAATTATTCAGTAAACTCCAAACAACAAACTAAATACTCTTTTTGTCTGGTTATACATCCTCCTTTGTTTCATACCGGCGGACCTGCTGGACAACACCCAACAAGATTCACAAAACAGCTTCTGTGCCTTTTTTCCCACATTTTGTCACAGTTTAGGCATTATAGGCTAAAATAAATCCTCCAGCTCTGATTTTAAACGGGACACAGATCTATGTCAAACATATTTTGCAACTTATGTAACTGACTCATTCGTGTCGAAATAATTTGATTAAAATTATAGGCCAGAGCGGCATTCAAGGGGATGCGAGCAGCTTGTGAGCGTTTGTTGTGGCCACAGTGAACACTTGAAAACGCAGCATATGCTGGAAAACAGGGCTTACACCTGAGGATTCAAACCCTCGACCTCTGTACCCCAGAGAGGATGAATCACCAGCTTTTCACACGGTTTTCTGTGTGAAAGGCTGATCTTCCTGATGACATCTGTAAAACTGTCTAAATGTTTACGCCCCTTAGAGGTGAAGCACAATGCATCTCACTACTTGAGCTTAGTAGTATAGGATATAGGATTTTCAGAAAATCAAGAAAAAGCTAGAATCAGAAGACAGCAGAGGAAAGATACACCAAGAGATTAAAAGGATGAAATAACTTAACTCTGTCAAGTTGTTTGAGAAAACTGCGAAAATGTAAACTTTGTTATAACATGGCCAGATTGAGGTCAGCAGGTGTCATTTGCTGCCCACTTGCCAACTTAACACTTCTAGCGGAGAAAAACAAGGAGAAGAGCAATAAGAAGAGAGACAACAGGGCTCCAGCAGTGAGTGCCAATTTTTGAAAAAGCACTTCTGAGAAATCTCCTCGCTCAGAGTTAACCTACATTACAAAGTCCACTAAAGCAGCAAAACAAGGTCAGGGGGCCCTTCATGGGGTACTAGACAGACAAAACTGTGGGATCAGCTGAACTGAAAGGACAAGAAAACAGCAGGTACATAACCCACTGCCTGATAGCAAATCTCACTTACACAAGTGTTTTAAATCTGTGGAAGTCAAATAACATTTATGTTGAAAGCGATGACAACAGCATCAGCAACAGTAAGTGTATCGTAAAGAAACTGCAAAACACTCCTTTAATTTAGAAGTTATAACTTTCCCTCCTGCATTAATTTATTTGAAGATTTAAAAGAGTGTCCTTTAAAATCCACTCGTGGTGCTGCAGTACTCTCCACATTTAACTAACCATGAAAGGGAACTAAAGATATTATGAAAAAATGATAATATATCCATTGTTCCTTTCTTGTGCAGGATTTTATTACAAGTAGCGTCCTAGATAACGTGATTATCTAGTTACGGTACAATTACCTAAAATGATTTTACTGCTTTCCAAATGACAATTGTTTTTTACTGCACGCGTAAAGAGAATTTTTTTACCCATCTGTGTCTTGGTAAAAAGGCTCGGAGTGGGGAAAACGAAGCAGCCGAAGATCGAAGCATAAATGCTGCATTCAAGTGAACACGTGAAATCAAACACTGTCAGGCGTTTCAGCAGACGTGGACATGTGGTTAATGAACTACATTATATGGGTATTGAAGTCGGTTAATGCCCCGAGGAGCGGAGAGGCTTTCACTTCAGTCTGAGGCCTAATGGATTATTTGGATTGCCTGGCCCCAAAGGGTCTGCAAGAGCAATGATCTCAAATGTTGTTTTGTTCTTTTTTAAATGAGCTGAAAGACTCAGTATGTTGATGGAACGACGCAATTTGTTTACAAAGATGATTTTTTATAGAATATTGTAAGCTTTACAGGCTTTCCATTAGATTTGTTTTCTGTTAGGAGTAAGAAAATCTATCAACCGCACGCACACCTGTTTACCATGCCCACACATGGTCTTAATCAATGGACAAGTAGCTGGCCTGAAATGCCGGCAAGGCGAGCGAAACGTGCGAAACTGCCGTCGCGTGGCGTTCATTAGCATGCTCACATGGCTGCTCCGAGCGCCCGGGTCGTGACAGCAAACGGCGTGCAGCGCCGAGTTTCCACGCTCAAGAATGTCTGTTTTTTTCTGTCGCGTCTCCGGAGAGAAATGGGAAATGCTGAAGACTCCCAACCTTTAACATGAATGTAAACAATGTGTGACTGCAGCTCTGGCTCCGGGACTCATTATTCTACACTTCTCGCCGCAGAGCCAGACGTTTACAGAAACTCTTTGCACAGCTCTTCACTTTGCTACTTTACAGTTTGAAACTTTTAGGCATATTTTGCTCATTTGCAGTGGTAGCGGCAGTGGAAGTGTAGTATCTCTTTCTATCACACACTGTTTTCGCAGTCATGCTCGCCTCGGGGCTCTACTTAATTCCAGGTTTACCCCACACTTGGTAACACCTTGATGCGCTGGCGATATCGCTGCATATGCAAAGTCCACTTTGGAGTCAGTGAATGTCGCATCAAACTAGGGGATAAAATAGAGTTTATGTCATTTAGGCATTTTAAAAAGAAATTCAGTCTGTAATATATTCAGCCTTTATGAATTTAAAATCAATGTGGGTTTATATATAAGTCATTTGTTATTGGTGGTTGCCAGGAGGGCTTGTAATTTCCCCTGGCATGACTTTAGACAGAATCCTGATGGCAGCCTTGATGGGTCTTAATGGAAGTTCAATGAGGAGAATGGACTGAATTTGCATGTCGACAAAGGATGGGAAGGAAACAAGATAATGGTTGCTTTGTAGCTGTGTCCCGAGCCCGCATCTCTCCAAAGAATATGTCACGGAAAAAAAAAAAAAAAAGCTGACAAGGCCCGTCCGGAGCCAAGAAACGCAGCCTTAGTCAGCACAAATAAGGCCCAAAGAGTAAGCCTGAAGCCAAGTGGTTTATATGAAGCGTAAAACTGAACACACACGCAAACAGAAGTCGTTGAGTTGAGTTTTTTTTCTTTATTTCTTTAATCCACTGTTCCAGTAATGGCATTATGTGGCGAGTATGAGAGCGGCGTGGATCGTGTGCTGTGGTCTTCGCCCAGCTGGGAGATTTCTGACTGACGTGTTGGACCGAGCTCTCCACCACTACTATGAAAACACCACACGAGAGGACATCTTTTAGATACTCATCCCTCCAGCAGAGTCCGCCGACTTGGAGGACGCAGACCGAGTTTTTGGCAGCTCTTCGTGGCCTCTCGGTTGCCTTGAAACGCTTTATGCTGGCGTTTCCTTTCATTTGTAATCCGTCTGTATATTGCACGATCTGCGTCTGTGGTGCAAAACTTTTTTTTTGTTTGTTTTTTTTATGAAAAAGCCACTGCAGGATGCCAGTGATTTATTCCAGAAATGTGCTCCACTGTTTGATCTTGCTATTTGCTTTGATATGTTGTTAATCAGAGAGTGTAGTAGGAAAATAGGGTTTTTTTCCCCATGTTTACTCCTAAACTGGTCTTATTATTTGCAAGTTGTCCATCAGTACAATAATTCATGCATTTGAGATGCACTTCAGATTGCCTGTATGTGTGTAAAACAAATAGAAAGAAGTTTGGTTTTATTCCAAATGCCAATGACTGAGCAGTAAAAGAAATGTTCAGTTCAGTTATTTGTGTTTAGAGTAATAAATGCACTTTCACTGTGACATTTTGACGTAATGTGCTTTCATGGTGTTGACTATTATAGGCTTAACTGCTAAGCTGCTAAATAGCTGCTTACTGGCAACTCCCATTAAATATTTGTGCATTTGTCTCTTTCTGACTTTGTCAACTTTGTATTTTTATAATGTTTTTATGTACGTAGTTGCGTGCGTGTTTTTTAACAACAGGGCTCATATTTCAAACTCCGACATCATGAAACTTTTATTCCAGGTTATCGCTCGTATTTATACTTTGTAGACCATTTGAAGAACCTTCCTGGTGATTAACTTGGAAATGTTGCACTTTACAAGTTGACAAGGAGCGCCCGAATGCATCATTAGTTTTACTCTCTGCGAGGATAAACTTCCTCATTTGTGGCGGAGACGCGGGTTCAACCTCACCTTCGGACCCGCCTCTGATTTGTAAACCCCCCCCCCCCTCGTCGGTGTTGTTAGCAAGCGATTACTTTTGCTAATTCGTTTTGGGCCCGTTGCTCATCTCCTGACAGCTTCATCTTTTATTTACACCGCTTGCCCTCTGTCGCAGGTGCAACATCGAGGGAGATGAACAATGCTCTCAGTCTCCCGACGCAAATATCTGCTATCGTTTAATAGCAACTGACATTCTGCAGATTGCCTAAGGTTATTACTCCCACCTGTACTGTGCTTATATGAATAATATAATTTACTACGTCCTTATTTGTGATTGCACGTACAGTAAATGTTTGGCTGTGCGTGCATGTGCAGAATAACAATCGGAGGAGCTGCGCTATGCAGCAACCCGTTGGGGCCGTACACACAAAATGAAGCCACTTACTCCAACCAAACACACACATGCGCCCCCGTACGAACGCACCCTCCCCTGCTGTGGAGGATATTTTCAATTAATCAGGCTCTCTCATCAATAATGCATCACCCCTGCAGCCAGTCACTCTTCTCCAGCCATTTAATGAGGCAGCCCAGCCAGAGGGACACCATGCACACATTACTTCTATTATAGTCGGTGCTCAGGAGCAAAGCCACCATGGCCACTGCCGGTTATTAAACTAATGCCGTCATTTGTGCCTCCCGGTCAAATCAAAACCTGTCAAAGAGTGTTTGCGAAAGGACACAAATGACAATAAGTAAACACCCTTGGAGCCAGCGAGCCGCCACGTCACCCCTCAGTCACGGCGAGAAAAAAAAACCCCTCCGTTTGCTAATCTCTGCTGCAGCAATTCAAAGAGACCAGAGGAGGTTTGTCAGGAGCGATGAATTATTAAAACCAACTTTGCTGTGACAGAAAGAAAACGTCCCGGTTTGATAACATTTTTTAAAGTTAAATTGCGGCACTGATTTAGGACACAACCCCGAGAGTCGGGAAGCAGCAGCTGTTTGAAAATAAGCTCCAAATAAATCTCTTCGCTTACATGTGCAGCAAATTCTCTGAAACTTTCCCTTTTTTTTTTTTTTGTTTTGTGGCTGAACGGCCTCTAAATTGGGTGTGGTGCTGTAAGAGACCCTTAACAGTTAGCGCACCGCACATTTGGCTTTTTCGTGGCACAAAGCGATTAAATGGGAGAAGAATTGGCCCGGCTCGCCAGTAAACTTCAAAAAAGTCCTTCTGGCACGGAGGCAGCATCCATTAGGTTCCTTTTGTCTTTGATATCACGATACATTTGGTGATAAACAAACACCGCTTTGGTATTTTCCACTTAGTTCCCTCTGCTGCCGTTCCGCAAGAGTGTCGTCTGCATTTTAAAGTTGCAGAGTGCTTTATCTTGGAGAGGCACCAACATCTGCACAGATTTTGGCTTAAAGGCTGTCTCTTCCCTTTGCAGCATATTTGGCTCCCCCTAAGCGATTCGCTCCTCGTGCAGACTGCCCACTTCTTCCATTTACTGGGCGACGCGACTGCTGTATACATTAAATACACCGTCTCCTGTGCATCAGAGGGTTTTTCTCTCAATAAATCCCAAAAAACCAGGTGTGTGGGCAGAGTTTTTTTTGTAAACCGGCATAGTTTAAATCAGGATAACGGAAGGAAAAAGTGACTTGAACAACTTAAAGGTCTGTGGAGTTTTATTTGACGGGAAGTGATATTTCTATTCAACGTTTTGGACCACGATGTACTGCATGTTCATAAAAGTATGCTCAGGAAGGACTTTGTGTTTGTGTTTATTCACCCCGAACAGCCAAATTTCCTGACCATTGTTTGCTGTAATCTCATTTAGCAAAGGATGTAAACTTGGTAGACATGGATGAGGACTCTTCCTGTCATTTCCCTCCAGACTCGCTCCTTTTTTTTCTCCCTCCGGCCTGTGTATATTTATGAAATTCATAAAGCCGTGCATGTTTGCTAGCTCGCAGTTTCCATCTACCTCACCTTTGCTGATGCATTGCCGCGCTTGGAGGAGCGTTACTGCCCGCCGGGTGATTGATTAGTTTATTAGTGTGAAAGCTTTTGCAGGACAGCGCGCACAAACAATGCTCTGCCGCGCTACGAGTGGACAAACTTGAAAGGGAAGGTTTTGTAAATGAGCCGTAATGGTGGCGGTTGTCCTCTGTGTGTTTCTTTTCCGCTTTAATCTGTGACTGCAGCTTCCTTCCTGGCGTTCAACAATGACAGGAAGTGGCTCTCAAAGGTCAGTCAGCAGGGCAAAGTATTAAATGTCACAAACCGCTCGCTGCGTGATGATTGAGAGGAATTTGTTTTTTTAATATGCACTTTTAAAGCACACAGAAGGTGATTTACTATCTGATCTTGAGGTCTTGAAGAGGTGTCAAAATCCATTTCTGATTCTGTGCATATGCTTTTTGTTCATTTGTGTCTAATTAAATTACTCAGCAGAATATTCTTGGATGTAAAATGGGTCCAGCAGCTCTGTTTTTTTTTATTTTTATTTTTTCTCCCAGAGGCCCCCCAAGGCAGGTTAATCCAGCCGTGGCGGTGACGGACGGACTGTTCTATCTCCGTGCTACAAGATGCACAGTTTGGCACCATTTGCGGACTAAAATAGACAAAGCCACACCTCGGGGCTCTTTTGCAGTTCATCTTGTACCCTTCTGGTCATTGTATCCTGTGACAGTGCAGGTCATCGAGGACAGTTTAACAGCTGGTGCGACCTACAAATCATCATCACTCTGTACCTGCGAAGATGACGCCTTTTACTATCACCTCGCACAAGGTGGTAGGAAATCAAGTCTTATTTCGCACATTCGGTTCTCTCACCCTAAATATGTGGTAGTGGTGTTGTCCTGGCCTTGTTCAATTCAAATCATTTTTACTCAATCTTTTTTTTTTCTACATTTATTTATTTCTTTTGCCAAGCAGGCCAAGAATGGTGATCTCGCAGGAACGCAACCATATGAGCGGAGAATCTGACCATCTGGCTTCCTCTGCAGCTCGAAATCGCGGGGGATAAGAAGAAGAGTGACGAACATCCCTCGTCTCCCGCCGCCTGTCTATGTCAAGATGTCTCTTTTAAAAATAAAACACTGTTGTCGGAAGCTGCGCGGAGCCACTGGTGTGATTGCGAGGGGGGAACGTTGAGCCCCTCTCAGAAGTTGAGCTTTCTTTTCTGAAGAAAAGAAGTCAAAGCAAGGAAATGGAGAAAAAAAAAAGATTATTTTAGGTTTGCTTTCTCTGACTTATTCTAGAGGTGTAGATAGCCATGCTGGATAGGAAAGGGGGGATGATATGACATCTGTGTGGAGTATAATGATTGGCTTATCTCCGAGGCTCACGGTGCAGGAATCCCTCACCCTGTCAGGTCTCTTGTCGGTTCTTTATTGTAGGAAAGGAGGCTTTTCCATTTCTGCTCTATCAAAAAAAAATCCTATGAGATGAGAATATGTAAGCGAGTGTGGGGAGAGGAAAACCTGGCGTTACTTCACTTCATTTCCAAAGACTTAACACCAATCTGTTGCTCTGCCATAGTTTCCGAGACACAGTGTGACCGGTGTCATAACGACCGTCAGTCCTTCAGGAGATGTAGATTCCACTGATTAGCCATCGATGAGTCACGCTTGATCCGCTTAGTCCAGATGAAACACCCCCACAGAAACTCTGACATGCATGCAACTCCTCATTTTTCTATCTCTCCCATCGGTCTTATGTGTAACATAAAACATGAAAACGGTTCCCCTCGGCGGACATGCCCTGCCTAGCCACGGTTCAGGAGAGCAGGCGGCGGCGCTGTGACAGGCGGGTTATGGTTTCTGGGTCTCAGTAATGAAGGACTACTGAGTGTGTCATCCAGTAAAAAGGGCCTCTCCCCCGTCTGTCTGTGGGCCAGCCAGCTGGACTCAATCCTCCACCTCAGAATAACGCCAGGCCTCGCTCGCTCACTGTGGCTCGGCCACCCTTCACTTTAATCGGCAGAAACTGCTCATTAAATCACAACGGCGGCTAACCCTTTGCATAACAGCATCGGTAAACTCACATTAGTCAGACAACAGCTAAATCATTTCGACGATTTGGTGTGTTTTTTTTTCTTTTTATCTATTTTTCCAGCTTACACATCACTCTGCTCATTTTTTTGCACAGCAAGCAAACCGCAGTGGTTGAAAGAGGAGAAACAGAGGAGCCCCGCATGGAGTAATACTACTGTACGGTGGCTCAATTTCCAAGAGTCAGAGAGCTCCATCTGCCCTGCAAAGTCTCGGTGATATACTGAACAACAGAGGGGATTAGCCAAAATGTCAAGAGGGACAGGTTGAGCTGACAGGATATTACTTTATACTGAAGGGTCTCACTTTCAAAGTCAAAAAGTCGGAAAGTTTCCTCAGTCCTCAGTCACGACGCCGGGCGGTTTTGTTAAGCAGGAAAAATTCAATTTCCACAGACTTTCATTTGACTTTCAGACTGAGGAATGGTCAGAGAGATGCTAAGCTTTTTGGGGGAAAAAAAAGTAAACTGTGCTAAAATAATGTTTGCAAACAAACAAGTGGGAGAAATTCTAATTGAAAAGCGCTGAGGACCTTGAAAGCATTTTTGCACGCAAATCCTCGGAGGACGCGTTATTAACCGTCAAGCTCAATAGTTAATGTGGAATGATCTCAAATTCAGCCGGCGATCATGTTCTGTCGAACTGGGAGAGAAAAGAAAGGAAATTGGCAATAAGGACTGGGTAAAGCCTCAAGGAGTGGTTTTGATATGTGAGCCTGCCTCAGTGTAGAAATTTGCCTCGAGTGAAATTCAAAATGCCTCATCTGGTCTGATTTCCCATATAAAGAAATATAAGGCCAGACTGGGCTTCATTAGCAGTTGCCGCCCCGCTTTATTGGCATGGAAGATCCCATTTTCACAACAGAAAATGACTTGCCACCAGCTGCAAATTGACAATGCGCCATATTTCCTCGCAGAGTCAACTCTTATTAATAGCAGTTCCTGAGATCCGGGCCCCTCCGCGTCCAAACGCAGCGAGCGTCATCGGCAAGTCACTTCGGACTGTGGGTGATCCGAGGACCACACAGGCGCTCTGCTACCAAAGTGAAAATGACTAAATCTAGTAGGGCGCCGTCGCCAGCTGCTGACACCTCGCCGCTGAAGTCTGAACACGCGCCTCTCCTCTCCTCTGCCGTCTGAAGGACGCGCGGCGAGCCATGCGTGTCAAATTCATATTTTCCAACTCTTAACAATGATGGCGTTGCTCTCCATCGGCGGGCTAATTCGCCGGGACAATAGCCTTTATACAGTATCGATGATTACTCCTTCGCCAGAATATCAGGCTGCTCCCTGACTGATGGCGGCTGCAGCAAAGGTTAATTAATGAGCAGTGGCAGAAGCGACGGCTGGCGGCGAGGGAGAAGCTCTCCCGGGACTCGGACTCACCAGCGGAGAAAGATAAAGGTGGAATCGGGAAGGGTGTAACTACTCAGCTGAAATTGAGTCCCCCCTTTTCTATGTGGATAACCTCCATGTACTTAATAGTCTGAGAAAGCTACTTGATCACTTACCCAAGCTGCTGCATGCACCATAATGCAAGCTTTTCATCATTTTTTTTCCTTATCCATAAAACTATATTTCACGCAATGATTATTTATTGGTTATCAGACATCAAAGATAATCTATGAGGCAACCTTCGAGCTTAAATTAGTTCTGTAAATCTGCTTCTTGTGATCAGACATCAAAAGCTTTTCATTAGAGTGTGTTCGTCTGTCTGTGCGGGAGGCGTTTGTGGTGTTGTTTTGCAGATGGAGGGGGAACGCACTTCGACGTATAGGTTTATTTTTATCCTGTTTCTGAGATGCTATTAAATTTTGCTTGTAGAGATTTTCTCTGCAGACTTGCACTTAAGTATGTAAGTAAGTATGAACTAGCCTGATTAGCTTTATGGTGGGGGAGAAGCGAGGAAATTAATGCTTTGTGCCATCGGACGATAAAGTGATCTGTAGTACTTTCTTACAAGGTACCCATGTTTTAAAGGGTTTAAAATAATGGCTTAATTAACAGTTCACAATGACATCACTACCGCTTTATATGTCTGTTATAAAACATTAATAAGAGCGACTTTTTGCTTGCTGGTGAGTCATTAATAGTGAAGTCATTAATTAATAATGCATTTCACTTTCTAATGAGAAAACAAGTTTGCAATTATGAATATTAATAGGTCCTTAATGAAAGGCCACTCAACAGTTCTAGACATAATAAATGGTTATGATTTATTAATAACAGAGAGGCTTATACATAACCTGACAGTTTAGCATATTTAAAATACTGGTGAATGATTAATTAACCATTAATAAATTCATTTACCACCTATAAAACGTATATAAAAGGCCGACATATTGGAAAGTGGTGTCATAAAATATACATCTGGTGCCACGTTCTTATAAAGCAGAGTGTCTAAGTTGTAAACAATAGCCTCATTAATGGTTGATAAAGCATTTACTAACTCTTTATAGATCAGACATGGGAGTCTTTCTGGGTGTGTTTCAGGTTGTGAAGAATCTTTCTGGCTGGTCTTTCCTCCTCCAGCAGGACAAATGCTCTGTCTTTTTAGCTGCAGGGCATTCAGACTGCAGTCAGCATTTTAACTTTTTATTAACATTCACAAATAAGCCGTCCACTCGCACGTGTCAATAAAGTCATCAATAAAGAGTTATGCCATCCATTACTCATTTCTAATTATAAATGTTCATAAGTTATTGACAAATGGTTCTGTGATGACCCATCAAGCCTCCAGCTGGAGATGTTAATAAATAAATGGACTGTGGTGCAGATACCCTGCAGCTAAACAGATAAAGCGAGTGCTCTGCTGGCAGGAGTGGAGGAGGTATCCAGAAGTGAAAGTGAAACCAGTGAAAGTACAAAAGTATTATCATACCATCACTGTGTAATTAATCTCTCTGCTTAGTTTTACCTCATTCAGACAGTATATTATTTAATTCAAATTCGAAAGGTTCAGATGAAACGTCTCTTTATAAGAAGTGCTGACGACTAACAGACCTGAATCATGACAAGGAGTTCCAATTACGCATTTTTTACAGAGAGACAAAATGTCTTATTAACTCATCATATTCTGACATTAACTATGGGTCACTATAGCTGTCACAGAAATGTTGCTAAGTAAAAAATACCACGTTTGCTTATGAAATGGCCTAAAGTAACATAAGATGGAAACAATCAAGTGAAATATAAGTACCGATACTTCAAACGTGTACTGAAACATAGAGCTTGAGACAGAGTATTTAATTTTACCACTGTTTGCTAGACGATATCAGACAAGGATTTTCACATCCTGACAACCCAAACATTTAACCATGTGTGATATATGCGGCATCTGTGAATTAATAATTAAACATGAATAAAGTTGTATAAAGGCAACGCATTGTATGAGAACGTGGAACCATAACCATCGATAAGAGTGAGATGTTGTGTCACAACTTTTTAGTCACGACAACACCTTAAATCTGGATAATTAGAGATGATAAGATTATTTATGCGCTAGTATTTCCAGCGACTTCTTTAATCCAGATTGAACCACAACAGGCTACTTAACAAGCAGCAAAGGCAAGTCCGGACTTGTAGAAGCCTCCCTTCCAAAACATTTGCCTGAGGTTTTTCAGTCAGAAAAAAAAAAGAAAGAAAAAGAAAATGTGCCTTTGCATGGAAGGATTAGGCACAGAAGACCCTGCCAAGCATTAGAGTGTTACAGGAGGGATCAAGAACAAATGAGTAATGAAACGACTGACTCACTGAAACCGTTCTGAGACACGAGACACGGCATGTGCTCTTTCGAAGGCCGCTTCTGTTCCCGTCTCAGTCGGAGCATGACTTAAGAATTTCCTGACATGTTTTTAATTGTTGGCTCCTCCTTGTCATGCACGTCACCCGTATAAGCAATTAGGCTTCTGTCATCCATGTCTAATAAAATGGAGATTTCGCTGCTGTGTAATTGTGGCAGCGCAGACACATCTGCATAAGTAGATGTTTCACTAGCGGGTTAGCAAGTAGCCACAGTGAGACTGTGTACAAATGAAGATTTATGTTCTGTCCTTTGCAGCGACAGATGACAGTGGTTTAACAAGAGGGTACATCCCGTTGTCACAGATAATTCACTGCATCCCGAACAAAAACGCTGGTTTGCTTATATATTTATGAATTTATTATTTTCTTTACATTATCTCCACCTCCTGCTCCCGAGCCCACAGACGAAAAAAAAAAACGTTATAAGAAAATGATTGTAATTCAAGGCCACAGAAGCAAGGAACCATATCCCCACGAGCAAATACAAAACAGAGTTGGTAACAGGATTGCAACACCAAAGTGAAAGCATGTCTGCCAAGTCTACACATTCAAAGACCACAAACATCAAACGGGTTTTCCAGGCAGTCAAGGGTTTCAGTGTTCATAGAGAAGAAAACAAACAGGACTGTTTCTAGCTGAGGAAAGATGGATATTTCCAAATGGGCACAGGATGGGGTGATTATTTTTTGTGCACAGATGCAGTTGAGAGTCTATAATTGGGTGTATCATCTGCATGTTACATGTGATCCATTTACATTACAGAAAATGTTTAAGCAAGACAGCATCAAAGGTTACCAAGGAGCTTACATTTTTGCCCAGGCCGGGGAGCGTAACATCACAGAGTAGAAATGGTCTCTGACTTTTTTTTTTCCTTTTTTTTTCTTTAGCTATACTTAATATTCATCTCCCTGTTCAGGCCACGGCCTGCTGAACTCTTTCAAGACAAAGGCCCAAAAAGATTGCTGGATATCTGATTGGCCGGGACATGAAATGGAAACTTGTGCTGTTTGCGTTTCCTCCAGGCCTTTACTGGTGAAGATAGTTCGGCAATAAAACACAGGGTAAGACTCAGTTATGGCATTTTGCAGATTAATATGAGTAGCTGAGGGGGATGCTTTGGAAATTGCTTTGACTAGAAATGTGTCAAGGCTGACAGGTTTTCTTCTTTTTTCAGTTTGATCCCTATTAAGCACTTCCCTCTGATCTAATTCAATAAATGCCAAAGGGAGTTACAATAATCATATTCATCCCTGATCCTTTGGGATATGTGTCTTTGGAACCCATAAATACTTTCCAACTTTCTTTCTTCTAGACATTATATCTTCAGAGGTTTTATATGTTTCCAGGCTAATCGGGTACACACTGTAAAGTTCAGCCTTGGAAAATGCACTGAATCCCACATACAATCAAAGGAGTCCCTGTGAAAAGTGCTAAGCCACCGAGCCGCCATGACATCTTTGAGCTTCAAATAAAGTCCCTCTACTGATGTAATGAAAATATAATCCAAATCATTCATGTGTCTATATTAGAGCGATAAAGCACAACTGTCATCTTGATCCCCGCTTCGCAGGAGAGTCTATACATTGCAGCATCTTTTTTTTAGTCTTAAAGGGAAACGGCACACAGAGTTAGGATATTAAATTCACGACAGCCAAATTAGTCCTTAAAAATTCTCTCCCAAAGCTACAAATTAAAGGACTGTCAATAAGTCTCACTACTTAATGAGCTTCATAACATTTCTGTTCCAAATGAGTAAATACCCCCCACCACCACCTCACAAAAAAAATAGATAAAATAAAATAATGCCAGTAATAAGAGATATGGATTCTGCACAAACATCTCTGACATCAAAGATTAGGGATGGAAGAAGCTCTCATTTTTCATCTCTTACTAAGACATATGGTAAATAATCCTCTCTGAGAAACTGAGCCGTTGTAGGGATGCTGCAGTAACACAACATTTTTGCTGAAATTCAGTGGAATGTAAGACAGCAAAGGTCTGAAGTCTCATCCGATGAAAGACTGCTACAAGTAAGTGTGAGGGGCAGCAAGGGGAGAGGGAATAACATAAGCTCCCTTCCACCTATTTTAATGTAAAATATTCCTCCCTCACAAACATCTGTTGCTGTAGTCTGTACAACACCTTACATACACCCAAACAAACACAACCAAAAGAAAAAAAAAATAAAATAAAATACCAGATATGCTATCCAGTTTTTTTTGTTCCCTCAACTCCTTACATCTTTTTAAAACTTAAAGTCAGTGCAAAAACAAAAAGATTTTACAGAACTCAATAAAACTGGCAGCTACAGTAAACAAGACAGCTCAGTATCAGCTGACCAGCAGCAGGAAGTTAACTGGCAAATCTGGCATAACCCAGCCTCTTCATCACACTCCCGCATACATCCTCTATTAGTCTGATGTCCTTTCGAGGCATATTTTGCCTCCACATGTTTATGTTGGCTGGTGAGATGTCTCCCTCGTACATCAGATTGTACAGGTTCGTGGAGGTGGTGAATATGAGCTGGTTGAGGGCCGCCGGCGAGACGGGCACCCCCAGGAACGTGTGCACGTTCTCCGCCGTCTCCTGCGGGAAGTTGACCACGTCCTCGAACCTCACTTGGAGGTAAGACTCCTCGGGCAGGCTCTCGCTGACCCTCAGCACCGCCGAGGTGTGAGCCAGCCACAGGTGAGCCAGTATCAGGATGGGGTTTGTCTCCGAACGGGCCAGCAGCCTCTGGATTATCTTAAACTCTGGCGCCACAGTCGGGCACGCATCCCTGACTGCATCCTCCTTGAATATCAAGGAAAGGTGCTGCGGGATGTTTTTGAGGGAGTAAAGGCTGGGTTTGCTGTTATAAACCATGAGATAAATCCACGCTCGAGGGTCCCTCACCAAGTAGATTGTCCTCAGGGACTGTCCCACAACTTCCTGAACGAAAGGCAATTTGAGCGCCCAGCTCCCGCTCCGCATGTTGAGGACCACCCGGGCGTTGGGGTACTCTGCAACATGACGTCTCATCTCCCTGACGTACTCCGCGTCTCTGTCCAGGCTGGCTCTCAGTTTGCCCTTCAGCTCAGACGCCGGCTCTCTCCTCCTGGATCTTTTCTTTCTGTCCCTGGAGGGGCCGGCTCTCTGGGGCTGTTTGACCCTGCCGCCCTCCACCAGCTGAATATTTTGCAAGTGCAGCTTGGTGTTGTGGACCAGCGAATGCAGCCAGCCCTGAATAATCTTAAACCGTCCATGTGCTGCGTCTGACCTTGACCACTCGCAGGCGTCGACGAGAGAGTCAAACTCGAACTCGGTCTCGGGTATATCCACGTGCTCGGTGGGGACCCTTATGTAAACAAAGTCTGAGTTGTTGTAGAAAAGGTGCTTGAGTATTTCTGATCCTGATCCGGGGAGGGTTGTTATGACAACTGTGGGAAGGGGGAGCCGGTGCTGCTCGTACAGTCTGATTTGTTTGTTTACTTCATTTTTGGCACCCGCGCCTTTCCATTTTACCCCACAGAGTAGCTGATCGCAGCTGTTAGACACAAACAGCAGCTCTGCTATCCACAGAATGAGCACCGAGAGGAGGGCGTACCGCATCAGCCTACTGAAGCAGACATAAAACTTTCTCTGCATGGTCAAAAATCCTATGGCCACGCAGAGAACCACCCCCGCTATCACATTGACTGTGAAGCCAAAGTCAAACAGCTGATTATCACTGCTGATTTGTTTTGGGATGAGCTGCGTCCCAAGGCCGTACCGAGTGATTTGATATCTATCCTCAACTTTACAGTGTCCTCCAAATCCTAAATAAGTCTGCCTAGCTCCTATGTCTTTATAGTTTGTAGCAATAGAAACTATCTTCTCTGTGTTATTTAGGATTAAAGAAAGTCTTACGCCGTTTTTGCTATTATCTATGAATCTGCAGTTAGACACTTTGACATATGGCCCATGTAACACGTAAGCTATTCGGCTCACTGTGCCTGTCATTGGAAAAGTGACATTGACATACTGAGTCCACCTCTTTTTAAACTCAGCCGCCTGCTCTGCCTCTTGGATTCTGGTATCTGGGCTGTGACCCTGGCTGTCAAACCAGAACATTTTATAATGAGCGTCCCACACGTCCATCATGGCGCCGTTGTATCTGTCCATGAATCTGAAAGGGACGTACTTAAAGTCAATGTCGAGGTTGTGGAAAAAGGCGCTGAGGGACGTCAGCGGCGAATCGTCCCGCTTCTCCACGTGGTCGAGCACCAGCAGTGTCTGCGAGTTGAGCAGAACCAAGGCCCTGAACACACTCTTCAGCCCCATGGCGGGGGAGTAGGCCAACACCGCCTCCCCGCTCACAAACATGGTGTCCCCGTGCGAGGAGGCGACAATCACCTCGCCTCTGGCATCGCCCACCCCCTCATCAGTCCAACGCAGCCACTTAGCGCACTCGCCCAGCTGTCCCTCCCACGGACTGTTGCACTGGCTGGTGGGAGACGGGCTGAACACCAAAACATTGTTAAGATAGCTGTACTTTGGCCCATACAGTGCTTCAGACACAAACACCTGTCCATTAGGGGCGAAGGTGAAAGAGTTCTGATCGGGGTGCTCGTGACCTGGGTTGAAGCTGTTCCAGCCCTCCACCCAGGAGTAAGGCTTGTCGTGGACAATGTCGTAGACCGCCCGGCCACCCAGCTTGCTGGACTTAAAGGAGACAAAAGTATTACTCTGTCCATTGGGTAGCCCCGCTCCATAGGTAACCACACCCCAGTTGGAGAAAATATGCATCCTAGATTTGCCAAAGTCGGCGGGGGGCTGCGGCGTGAGGTGGTTGTTGTACCAGATGTATTCTGTGTGAAGAGTGGCCCAGCGCTGGGCCGACGACTGCCCCATGGGGCCGTCCTTGGGTCGGTGCTTTCTAATCTGCTGGGCCAGCCAGTTCCCCGTCCCGTTCCGCATGACGAACGTGTCGAGGAAGACGAGCTGGCTCTCCGGTCCATAAAACCAGTTGTAGTTGGAGTCTGCGATGCCGACTGTTCTCTGAAACCCCGGCAGCAGAGTGGCGTAATAAAACCAGAAGTGTCCCCGCAGCCAGTTGTTCTGCAGGTTGTCGATGTTGAAGTGGCGCTGAGCTAAGAAGACGTACTGCGTGATGGACTTGGCTGTGTAGCTCCCATAGGCCACCCCCTCGTCCAGTGACCCATCAACAACGTGGTTCAGGAGAAACATAGTTTTCTCCATGTAGTTCACTGACACTTGTTTCCAGATCATCGATTCTGGGTCGTCGTGTGAGCCGACCACTATAGCACCAATCAGGATGGCTAATATGTTGGTGGTCTGGTGATTCTGGAGATACTGCTTCCCCCACCCTCTGTACTTTGAGAGCTCATACAGCTCCTCTGTCTCGGAGCGGATTTTCTTGAGGTAAACATCCCTCCGTTTTTCATCCAGGTAAGAGTAAATAAAGTCATAGGCAGTGGCGAACCCAGTGAGAGAGTGCGCCATCGGGACCTCGTCGTTAGGAGCGCTGGTCACCTTCCAGTCTGGGTACTCAGCCATCCTGTCCATAAACTTGATAAGAAACTGCAGGGCAGCAGAGTCCTCTGGGCACAACAGGCAGTAGAGAGCCAGGGGAGGCAGGTTGTTCCCATAAATCTCATTCCACTTGCTTGTAAACTCTGTGTGTTTTGCAGGGGGCATGTAAAAGGCGACATTAGACAGCATGGTGAGCGCAGCCGCCCGGATGACTTTAAATATGTGACTGTGGGTGGTGGAGGACCTTTGCCTCAAGTGCAACACATCCACTTGGTTAAAATACAGGTTTGGATGGGAGTCAGCAGACCGGAGTCTCCACTGCTCGCTCGCTCTGTCTTGTGCGAGCTTGACCTGCAGCAAATCGTCCGTGAAAATGTCTCTGTCAGTGGCGTTGAAGACCCCCGAGAACGCCGTCCCCACCGCGAACAGCGGCAGCAAAAAAACAGAGTACACAACCCAGTTCACTGCCATGTTGCCTGGCATTCGTGAATACATTTTACTGGGTCTCAAAACTGGGAAAGTGGCTGTTTTTAGTCCTTTAAGATGTCGCTGTAATGTCCCATAATTTGAGCTATTAGTCCGGATGAGTCTAATACTTTATTAGAGTCCCAAAAAGTCATATTTTATAAAAACAAATGATGCAAAGTCCCGTGCATGATGAAAAACTTTAGTGCAATCCATGTCCACTTGTGATAATCTCTTAACAGTTTGCAAAAGGCAATCACACACCTTAAACACACACAAATGTCAGACGGTGAGATCTTTCTGCTTTCTGTTTTAAATTTAAATCCAAGACAGGAAAAAGAAAAAAAAAAAAGAAAAAAAAACGAAGATCCTCAAGCTTGCATGTCTTCCTCTGTCCTCATAATAATGCTGGAGAAAGCTGGGGCATCTCCCCGCCTCGCCAGCGAAACTCGCATTGATCTCCTCCCCGAAACATTTCCTCTCGGACAAACATCAGTCAGCCCCAGTCGGTGTCCGGCCCAATCACAGCCCCCCACAGGCACCGAGCCGCAACATCCGCGGACATGAAGCTCCGCGACGCACGCATCTCCGCAGATAACATCAGTGTGTGTGTGTGTGTGTGTGTGTCCTCCACCTCCTACCACTCCATGCACACACACATCTCACAGCTACTTCAAACTGCCTGGTGTTTACTAATATTAATAAAAAAATGTGTTTGCCTTGTCAGATCTCCTCTTGTGTGTGTGTGTGTGTGTGTGTGTGTGTGTGTGTGTGTTCGAGGCTCCTCCACGCTTCATCGTCTTCGTCGGCGGAGTCCGGAAAGAGGAAAGTTGTCGTCACTCCTCAAGTATTCAAAGAATCGAGACATTTTTTTTTTGTTTTTCCTCAGCTCGTCCGCGGGAGAAGGGAAGAGAAGAGAGGAGCGACACACACTCACACACACATAAAAAAAGAGGAGTAATCCAGATGGAAACGCGCCGAGGCTCACAGGATCTTTGTGTATCTTTATGTATCCGCTGCAGATTGGCGCACACACACACACACCGCCGTGTATCTGTGTGTGTGTGAGAGAGAGAGTGTGTATGTGTGTGAGATCTCCGGGCTCGTCTCTCTCCGCTGTGTGTCCTCCTCGACTGTTCAACAGTCAGTTTGATTGTTTTTTTTCCTGCACTGGATGGGAAATTTCCACTGTACAAACTGTAGAGGGAGCCGTGACTTCAGCAGCTCCACAGCCTCAGAGTGTCAGTGTGGGGAGGGAGAGAGCTATCCATTTCACTAAATCACTCTATAACCCCCCCACCTCCACCACCAACACCACCTCAGTGCTGACAAGGTGCTCCTGCAAAATGCCAAAAATTAAAAAAATAAATAAATAAAAAATCAAACAAGTGGTGATAAAGCACATCAGTTTAAAATCCATTAAAACAGAGACTGGCACTATTTTCCTGCACTTTGCAAAGTTTTTTTTTTTTACATAAGGACACAACTAATAATGAAAAAACTGTAGTTTGGCATTTTGGGAAATACACTATTTTTGTTGAGAACGAGATGTTAAATATGAGGCTACAGCATGAGGTTAATTAGCGTAGCTTAGCATAAAGATGGGAAAGTTGGAAAACCACCAATTTGAACTTTTCTATGTGTCATTTAATTAAGTATTTAACAGAAGTAAACAGCAATCATTCTTGCATGAGGCAAGATTGACTCTTCAGAGGGATTCATTGAAAATTAGGCTAGTTAGCCTTGGTAATTTCATTGATCTATTATTTATTTTTAGTATTTAAGTAACAAAAAGAGTCTACCAGCATGATCAGGATATTCATTTTTTATTCATTGTTTGTTTCATACACATAACTTGTGTAAAAATGACTATTTGCAGATTTATGGGGACTATTTTCTTGCGAGGGCCAGTAACATCCTGGAGTCTGCAGGCAGCAATATGTTAACTTTAGTGGGGTATTAATGCTAAGCTAAGTTAACCAGCTGCTGTTTGTAACAATATTTAACAATCAAAAATGCATCGTATCAGTATTGTCTTCCTCTCAGCAGGTAAATATTGTAACGCTAAAACAACACTATTATAATTTACTTTAAGAGTGATCCGTCTTGTTAGATTTGTATTAACCATTTGACCTTTACAAGCGTTTAAAGCAATACAATATGAATTCATATTACACAAACAATAAACATTACAGGATAGATCTCATTAAGATGTTAGCTAGAAATTAACCTCTTTCTCTCTCTCCAGTGTCTCTTTACATCTTTTCATCTGCAGTCTTGGTTGCATGCCTTTGCAACGTTTCCTGAGGTGCACCATATCTGTTTTCGAGAAACGTGTGACATTTGCCTGTCCTAACACGCGGCACTGTGCACTCATTGATCAGCTCATTCTGTGCGTATTAGGTTTCTGTGCAGCATCTTCATTAAATGATGGATCGCTTTCCCTCTACTGGCCAGTTCACATGCGCCTTCTCCAGCATGCTATCCTACAGGGACCGCTGTTGCTTTTTTTCTTTTTTTTTTTTGTCAAAAACACACGCTACAGGCACACACAGTTGGCCTTATCAGGATCGCCGCAGGAAACACAGAGTAATCTCTCTGAGGACAAACCTCTCCCATATGGAGAGGAGATGCACTGCAAAAACAGCTGCCAAAACTTAAACGGCAACGGTAATCTTCAGCTCACATCAGTCAAATCGTTTCACAAACATAAAGCTTGCACTTTTGAATTCAAGAGGAAGCTTGAGAAGTCTGTAAACAACTGACATATTTTTTTTTTTAAATAAGGATAAAAATGATTCGTCTTCTCATCCAATTGTGTTTGCAGCATATGTTCCTTCTCTGCATCGAGTGCTCACTCTGCAGAGGAAGAAAATTGCCTCAGACTTGTCCCTGTTTTTAGCCTTATAATTCATTGTAATTATCTAATCTGATAATATGTATAATTATGTCTTTATTACTGCACTGTATAAGGCCTCTATCTCTGTGCAAAGCCTTATATATTTCTTGAAAACAACTGGTGACTGCAGGAAAATCATTTTCACAGATTGTCCGTTTTTTCCAGAATAAAATGTGGAATATGGAAAGCAGCAAAATGCATTTCAGTGTCTTTGTGGTGTCACTGTTAAAAGATAACAAAGGTATTTTGAAATGTTTGTAAGTGAAATGTAGACTATATTCACATAGATACCATCCTATATATCATAGGATAGGATATATATATATATATATTATTTAAATATCCTGTCCTATAAAGGCCTTTGTCTTGCAGATTGTGGTGAGCAGCTGCCTATTTCAGGCGTTTTTTCTTGCTTCTTTTAGGCTTCTGATTGCCTGCTTCTCTCATGAGATCTAGCAATACTGCTTCAAGATGAAGTCAATAAAAAAAAAAAAAATCTGCAAGGTGCAGTACCCCTACCACCCACTAGGGATATCACCCCAAGATCAATCCAGTCAATTTAAGTCTGCATTTTTCTCTCAGAATACAAAAATATTTTCATTTTCACATGAATCTTACTAGCAATTTTAGACTAATTGTTCACTATTATATTATGCTGTATTAATTTTAAGGTTTAAAAAGGATCATATTTACAGTCATGCTTGCTTGATTGACCTGAGTCTCGCTGTCTCATTCTCAGTGGTTGTTGCTTGTCCGAATGCAGCCGCACCCAGGTTCCTTCTCTCTTGGTCAGATTTGGATTTTGGCAGAAAGATGGGAGCAGGATGCATACCAAAATCCAAAATCCATGCTTGAGAGACCTAAAGAGAGATCGTTCATGCAGTGTTTTAGATTTAAACCCTATGGTCCACTAAGTGTGGTGTATTTTGGAGAGGCAGAATGAAGCTAAACTACTTGCTTATTATCCAGTGGCTAAGTCCCCAGCTCTTCTACTCAGCAGCTGACATGCGTCCTCCTTTTTGGAGTGCATTACATTTGCATATTCACCCTGAAATCTAACCCACTCTTCTGCATCCTGTATCCACTCCTCTGGAGAGAAAAAGTATCATTGCATCTCTGTTTTTTTTTTGTTTTTTGTTTTAACCACATTGCACTTCTGGCCGTTCCTCATTCAGTGATGTCTAAGCTTGTATTTCTCTTTTGGCAGCCGCTCAACTCTGATTATAAAATTATTGCCTCGCCCACATAGAGACGGATGAACTTAGGGAAACACATCACTATTCCCTCTCCCTCCTCCACCTTTTAATGTGTTTGACGTCACCCACTTCAACGCTCAGTCATCGTGTTACATTTTGCCGGTAATCAGGGCAGCGATGGTGCAGGCTTCATGTTCGTCGGTGATACGCGTGGATTTGGTTCACAGCAAGTTTAACTCTCACCGGTGAGAATTGTTTTCTCCAAAGTCCTCACAGAACTTCTTTTCAGCTGTCATCTAGACTCACAATGTGCTTTTTATATATAAAACTGTTTTTCAAAAAAGGAAACATTATAAAATATTGGAAAGTAGATATGAAATGAACCTACTTAAGAAACATTGGAGCTGAAATGGAGATATTTTTTTGCAGTGTGCACCCCTCTGCTGTATGCTCTACGCAGACTTTCACTTTCATTAACTGCCCATCTGTTCAACCTCCATGTTTCTCACCAGAGTACTTTTGACTAATTTGATCTTCATTTAGTCGCCTCCACTTGCATTATGTCCCGTCTTCGCTGCAAAAATCGCTCCTCCAAATGAGCTCTGTGCGAGAGGAATGTTTGTCTGGTGCACACAACCCGCCGTCCTTTTTGAAGGTTTACTGCAGAACTAACTGGGATAACTTTTAATCGCCACAACGCCGCGTGTCAATCCCTCCCCGACAAGGTTTGTGTTGGAGGTTCAACCGAGCATCCTAATTAGGGGAAGCCTCGGTGTGGTGGAGTGATTGACTGATGTCAACCGCAGTAAACTAATGCTCTAATCACTCTGATCCGCAGCTGCTTGGGTTAAACAGGAGGTCCTCGAGTTGTTGCCTAGCGACGTTTCAAGCACATCTGATCAGAGGAGGTGGATTTAGATTTGCAGAGACTGTGTCGGACCCTGAACGCACCGCTGACTGGCAGGTGGCAGCTAGTGTCCGCGTGCTTACTGTAGCTCTCCTGCTGTTTATGCTGGCTGTTTGAAGCTTTGCAAATCTTGACTTTCCTTGTAGAGTGAAACAAACCTCCAGCCATACATATATTGAGAGGAGAGGTGTGTGCTGACAGACAGTGCCCTTATTAAAAATATGCCATGCTGGGAGCAAAGGGAGGTGCGAACCAGGGCCCTGAAAGACTCCCCTCTTTCTCTCCCTGCAGAGAATTTCAATTTCCCCTCAAGAGTCCACGGCTGTTCAGCGTGCCCGTGTCCTGCATCCGGCCCTCTGGGTAGAGGCAGAGGGAAAATTGGCTCCAACTGTTCAAGTTTCAAAGATGGTTTCTGTGCCTTCTATGAGGCCGTCTGTCAATCACAGGAGTCCTCTCAAAACAAACCGCGAGGCTGAAATATTCCTACGCTTCCAGAACCATCGGGGTGCCTAAAACCATTAAACTCAACGTACTCGTCCGCAGAAGAGGAAATAGTTTACTTGATGAGCCTGGAAATGGAAACTCTCGATGCAGAGGGGCCCAACTTTGTTAACGATAACCTCCTTACACATAGATGGAAAGCATTTGTCTCAGAGATTACGATGAAACAATCTCCTGAGCTTCGTTTATCAGATCGCACTATCACGCCGCGTGGTTTCTAACGTGAGGAAAACAAGAGCGGAAAGACAGGCACAGAGCGCCTCGTTCGCAGCATTTGTGTGGTGGATCGCACCTGAGGATCACTTCCTTTCTTTCGCTTTCAAGGCCGTGAATGTGCCTCCAGCATCAGAACATAATAACGTACAGAATAAAACGTGAAAGGAAAAAGGCTTCTGGTGCAAATAGAATTCACAGTTATGTTTTCCACTTCATTTATAGTATGTTTCAATGCATCTCAGAGGTTATGTTTGGGCAAAAATAGTATTGTTGTGTGTTGTTTTTCTCTTCTTTATACATTTTTGCACATTGACTTATTGTTTTGCATTTGTGGCTGGTCGGTAATGACTGCGCTGTTACTTTTCAGTGGCGTTTGCATCTGTCTGATGTCCTTAATACCTGCTGCTTAATGTGGCCCGACATCTGTTGTCGTTTCCGTTTGCCGACGTTGTTTCACCCCCTCATCATTCACCCCCGTTCGTCTCAGTTTGCACATCGCTTCTGTCGCTTCCGTTTGCACATCGCTTCGGTTGTTTGAGTTTGTACATCATGTTTTTTTTGCCTTCACAGTTTGCACATCACTTGTGACATTTGCATTTTTCCACACCTCCTCTCGAACGGAAACAACAACAACAACAGGGAGCGGCTGATGTTGAGTAGCAGGTGAGAACATCAGGCAGATGCAAATGGTAAACACTCGTGTTTGCTTTAAAATGCTCCAAAGGGAGTGTGAAACAGCAGTACTTTGGCTCAAGTGGAGCCTCACATTTTCCTGTTTCCTTTTACTCATCCTGATAGAGTTGTGAGTGACCTTGTAGTGCATTAAGTGCCACAGTTATTTACTAAAGAAAGGACAGCGTGTAGATAAATGCCCTGTTCACTATCTGGCACTGCAGTCACAGAATTGTGATTATTGAACAGCATAGTTCACATAATAAAACATCACATCGTTACAGACTCTACCCTCCTTTCAACCTTTGACCTTTGCACTCTCTGTAGATGTGAGTGCATCAGTGATGCAACTTAAGTTTAACCACTTCATGTAATGTTTGTAGTTTAGTCCAGTGATTTCTGATCAAGGTCTTAGGCCTCCAAAGGGTCACAGCATAACTCTGAGCACTCGTGAGATGTTGGAAAGATCTTCTGGAGGAATTTTTGCTGCACAAATCTGTATACATTTTTCAAAATTTCTCTGTGATCTCTCCTCTTTTTTTTATAAAAATATATTGTATAATTCAGTCTCTTTGTGCCTCAAACAAGAAAAAAAAACCTTTAGAGAAGTTCAGAGGGGAAATCAGCCTTTGATGAACCCGCCAACTCACAGGCATCTGAAATCACGCTAAGAGGAACTAGCTGTTTTTTTGGGTGGCTTTCTGAGGATTATCATATTTTTCACAACAAAAAGTGGGAATTGTCAAGTAATATACCTCAAATCTGAACTTAAATATCTGAGTAAATGCACATAGATACGTTCACTCATTGGCACACACAGTTTTTTGTGCAATGACAGATTATCAACTATATCTGATGCTAACTTTTTACCTCCACGTAAGGAAATGTATTTAATAAGGTTAACCTGCTGGCTTTTTTACAATCCAGGGGTCAGTAACTCCCAATTGTTTTTCTAGATAAGTCTCAGATGATTACTGAAATACGTGTTCTGCTACACAGATTTATGTACATTTTACACTTTTCTTCAGATTTTCTTCAGATATTTTCTGAGCTGCTGGCACTAATTAAATAATCTGAAAAGGGGAAATAACTCCACAGTCAGTCTCAATGAGATATCTGTGACTAATAATCTAGTGCCATCACATTTTGTTGTTGCGATGTTGCCGTGGTCCATCTCTCGGCAGTAATGTTAAATATTGTGTTATCATTAGTAATAGAAATAATAAAAATGAATTGGAATCAGTCTTTAAAATATACTTCAGGACACTGGGCTGTGGTAGCTAAGGATGCTGTTTTGATGAAGAATCAGTGTGAAGGGAGAAAATTAAAGTGTCTGATGTGTGTAACATTGAGGATTCACTGATCTGAGGTCTGCTGCATAGTGCCCATGAAAGATTTACGAACGCCGGTGGTGTTGATACAGTACCTGTTCAAATCCTGGGAGGCGTACAATACAAGCTCTGAAACTTGCCATGAATATTTCAGGATGCTAATTTCAGCATCCCAAAGGATAATTTGAATTTTAAAAAGGCAGGCTTTTATGAGAGGTGACAGGAAAAGAGATGAAGACTGTAAAATGTATTTAAGAAAAAAAATGCAAACATACAGCCAATTGAAGCTCGCAGTGGTCCCTGTCACAGCTGCCACCGCAATACAGGGCCTCCGCCGCTACGATTGATTTTGTTGTGTTTCCCCATTTGCTGATACAGCTATGCAGATATTGGTTCGCCGTAACACGACACATTGACTCCGCGCAGAAGGGAATAAACAGCCCTCAGAACTAATTCGAACCCCAAAGAGTGACATGTGATTTTCTCCGAGGACGACGAATGCAACATCCGGCTGTGGCTGATACATCATTTACAACCAGTGTTGAGGTTTAGCTCATAGCAGGGCGAGATTACAACTCCAGCGATGTAACATTTCGGCCCGCCCCCCTCCCCTCTTCCACCACCACCACCACTCTTTCTTGCTACTTTCAAAGAGTCTGGGGTTTAATCTGAAGCTGTCAGGACTCATCTCTTCGCAGCAAACACATCAAAGAGTCCGAGAGAGAATCTGTGTTCTCCTAGGTGCACATTATTCAAATGGGCAAACTTGCTTCTCGTAGTTTGGGTTCGACATCTCGCCGGTTTCTGCGGCTGCTGTGTCGTTTTTGAAGCGAGGGGGGGGGATAGGAGATGAGTTTCTAGTGTCACTCACGGCGGCATCCGGTGGGAAACTGCAGTGTCTCTGAAAAGGGACTAAAAGATGAGGCGCGGCGCAGAGATAACCGTGCCTACTTCACATCATGCAGTGTTTTGGCAGGAGAGCACAGACCTCTTCCACAGCCACGCACCGCTCGCCCTATTCCCCAAGCCCCGGCTGTGATGTACACAGACTGCTGTATGAGAGCTTTACATAAATTCATGAGTCTATTTGGCCCTAATTAAAATCCATAAACAAGCAAAGTGCAAGTTCATCTGCAGTTCACAGCAAAATGTCTCATTGATTTCCTGTGCTCTTGTAATAGCCAAGGAATTCTGAATGGTGGCCTTTCGGGGGAAATTCATCGGTTTACAAATGATCCTCCCCTTAACAGAAAATTGTTCTCTAAATGGATAGTCATGCTACAGAGGTTTTACATCTTCTGTGTTTTTGGTATCAGTGTTATTATCTCGAGGGAAATATCTCCACATAAAGGCTCCTGCATCCACTTCCACCTGTTTAGACAATCATCAATGTGGTTTCATTGATGGAGATGTGGGTCAGTCGGTCAGTCCGCCACTGAAATATCTCAAAAATGGTGTAATGGTGTCTTTGCTGAACCTGAGTCCTTCAGCAACACTATGGGGTTGACTCTCATGGCTTTGAGTGAAATGTCTAGACTAAACTACTGGGTAAACCTCTGTGAAATTTGGATCCGACATTTATGTTCCCCTCAGAATAAACAGTAATGACTTTTGTGATCCTGTACACTTTCCTCCAGGACTTTCACTGAGACAAAATTTCAATGTGTCAGTGCTTCCCATCAGCCCCGGCGACTTTGTGTTGTGCTAATTAGCAGATGCCAAACTCAGGTGATGCTAAGCAAATTTTAGCGACGTGTTAGCGTTTTCATTGTGAGACGTATACTGACTTTACAATTTAAAGGTGTGAAGGGAGGGAGGGGGGTTTAGTCCTGTATTACACAATTTACACTTATATATCACCAGTTCAGGAGCGATAAACATTCAGACGAGTGACAAATTAAAGCAAAAAACAAACGTCTTTAGTAAGGTGTTGGAGCAACACGCGCCTCCAGAACATTTTCAATGTGCCTTAGATTATATTCTCCAAGTATCTGAACTCTCCAGTAGAAATGAACACCACTCTTCCACATCATATTCCCTTATTTGGTGTTTTGATGATGGCGGCGGAGAGCATCATCGAACACGTCGCTCCAAAATCTCCCATAGGCATTGAGCTGGGTTGAGATCTGGTGACTAAGAAGGCCGCAGCATGAGATTCACATCATTTTCATCCTCATCAAAGCCGCTCTCGCCCTGAGGACGCAAGACCTTTCCTCTCCTTATTGAAATGTTTAATTCAAGTTTAAAGGTGATCACTCGGAATAACTTTCTATTGATTTGCATCGACCCTTCCCCCTAAGGGTACAAGAGGACCCAAACCATGCCAGGAAAATGCTTTTCACTTGTATAGAAGCGCCCGTCTTTGGTATGTTTCTCATCTCTTTTACATGGTTTTTTTCTTTAATTTTCCACGTTTTAAATATATTATTATATATGTTATTTTGCTGCTTGGCAAGAGAAAATACATAAACTCCCCTGACCTTTTTTTCATTTTCATCTGTCCTCCGAGGGTTTTCGGCATGTCCTTATTGTCAGACTGCCTGGCAGATGCAGAATGGTGCTCGGAGGCCCGACCCAAAGAAGCAGCTCTGCAGGCCACAGAGACTCCGACTTCAAAGGGAGTCGGCATTAAATGACCAGTCACTGAATGTTCCCTGCACAGCTCTCTGCCGGGGCTCAAATCACATGTTTCTGCTTTGTTTAGGTTGCGAGTTTGTGCCGGGAGGCAGCGTGACGTTTGTCTGGAAAGACTACTTGTTCCTTGTTTTCTCAAGAAATATCGCATGTTCCTCTTCACATGACATTTTACATGCTTAAAATGCTTCGGATTCTGTCGATGGGAGGCGCGTCGACAGCCAAAATCGTGAAATTATGAACATCTCAAATATAATTACACACAGTAAGCTGTCCTAGTCTTGCAATTTGGTGGAGGAAATCTATAATTTCTCAAGTTAAAAATTGCTTAGGCAAGACCGGTAGGGAATAAAATAAATGATAAGGACAGTGGATTCCCTGTTAAGATGTGTCTGTGGCGTACTGAGAGTGTTGAGATTAAAACACACTTTGATGAAAAATGGAATTATGAACACAGGCTTGTCCTCACTGAAGGATGCCTCACCAGAAAGAGGGCTGCCTTCCTGAGCCTTGAAGTAAATCCCTTGACATCTCCTGATGTGATTTTTAATTAATTCTGAAGTTTCCTGCAAAAACACGGAAACTTTCCCCCTCGCAGGGAGCATCCCTTCGACGGTGCGGTGCGACTTTTTAAGGGCACGTCTTAATTCAGATGCAAATCGCCACCAAATCAATTTCACTGCATTACGGTAACCACGCACGAGTTTCCTGTCTCTGTTTAAAGTTAAACATCAAAGTAAGTGCCTGTCTGCCAAAGCTGCATATTGATAAAATAAGGCATCAGTTTAAATAAATGTGCCCCGTGATTTAGACTGCCAGTGCTTTCAGTAGCTTTTCCTGCCATGGTTTGGATTCGCTCTTTTCTGGCAGCGACGGCGGTGCTAATTACGACGTATGTAGTAATTTGGAGAGATAATCTAGGCCCTCCATATTTATGATGACACTGGATGAGAAAATGCTGCCTCAAACACATTTTCAGACTCACAGACAAGAGCTCAATTTGCATCAGGTGTGGTTATTGAAAAAATCCCTGGGAAATTCTGACTGTTACAGCCAAGCTCTTTATTGGAAGACAACGTGTGCCTCGCCGACACGGAAACATTCAGTTTTCGGTGCCACATTGGCTCCCGTCGGTAATAAAATGGAGACAAAAGAGACCTTTCTGATTTGTTGTGTTTGTAGGTGGTGAAGACATTCTGCTTACTAATAAAAACATTAAGGAGTAACTTGTGAGGTGAGGCGTTAAACCAGCCAAGATTTTCTATTTTATGAGAATATCTAATACAGCACAGAGCGACAAACACACTTTAAAGCCACACGCTGAGGAAAGATGTGAAAATGCCAGACTTCGGTGGTAATAATAAAACAACGGGCATCAAGAAAATGTGACTGAAGAAATGTACACCACAACAATACAGTACTTACTTTTCTACTAAATGGATCAATTCAGTATATTGGGAAATGTGCTTGTTTGCTCTCTTATTGAATATTAGATTGAAAGACTGATGCCAGTTGCACATCTGTGCAGAAATGATGCGGCTACAGGACTGAAAACACGAATCTCAAATCGTCCAAAGTGTTAAAATAAGAAGTTGGCTGCTGGTTGTAGCTTCACATTAGCATACAATCAAAAGAGCCCTGACCTTCTCGTCTAACTCTTGACAAGAGTTGTGGATTTCCCAAAATATCAAATGATTCTTTTAAATTTCCATCAAATAGCAACCAGCAGCACACCTTCATTGTACTATTGAGAGATGTCAAAGTCAAAGTCAGACAGTGATGATCAGCCTCCTTTTAAATGGCCTAATTTCCTAGCAAATAAAACATGAAATTGCGACGTGAATGTGACTGTGTGTGTGTGTGCGTGACAGTAAAAAGGGGTTAGCGCATTCAGGACATTCCTCCACTGTACGAGTCTCAGAGGAATATTCGTTCTCTGAATTCTTATTCTTCTGCATGAACAGCCCGTCCTCTTTGTGGCACGCCTTTTGTTTCACGCTAAGGTTTTTTTCTGCCAATTACCGTGGGTACATTAGAGAAAGATGGTAGCAGCGTTTCAAATTTTCATCTGTCTCTGTAGACAGTTATTGTTCAATAAACACTGATTTCTAATTGGGTTCTGCATAAAAAAGCACAGCAATGTGATTATTATTTCTTACCAAACAAACAGGCACTTTTCCCATTCAAACAGGCAGTATTGTTGCTAGGTTAATAACAGCCCATGCTTATTCTTCACTTATGGGTTTTATGTAAATCTGGCAGCAGCGGTGAGACACAGCCTCTTAGACAGAGGCATTTACATGTGTTACAATAGCTCTGTGATTTACGCAGACTGCAGGAGGTGAGTGAAATCAACCATCCAACGGCCTGTCAGTCTGCTCAACCCTCGACATGAAAAAAAAATCACATCATGGCCTGCTTGGATTGATTAGCTTCAGGCTCCTGCCTCTTGATTGGCAGCTTCAATTCTGCACCACTCAGCAGGGTTTCATAGTATCGCGTGTCAAAGTGCCCCACTGATTGAGCGCCACAGACCACCATGAGGACGAGGAAAAGTTGGACCAAATTTTAAAATGTATGCAGTCAGGTTTGGATATTGCTACGAACATTACCATATCATCAGGGCGGCAGCCGCCATACAGGACATTGGGGTCATGTCCTGTGTATTTTCGGGGAAATTCAGGGATTTTAGCAAGTTTCTTTTTTTTTTTTTAGGCCAACTAAATAAATAAAGGTTTTAGCAGTTTCCGCCAGAATCCATCATCCTTCTCTGAGCTTAATAAGGCATTTGGACCTTTCTGTTAGGAATTAAAACTCAAATACTGTATTTACAGGTCTGTAATGTAATGTACATATATTTTCTTAGAAATTTTCTGTAAAAAACTTATCTGGTACAGAGTCCTTTTGGTCTCTTTCAAACCTAAAAACCTGGCTATGATACTGCATATGTTGCCAAGTAAAGAAAACAACAGTTCAGACATAAAAGTGAATGAGAAGACTGAGAGGATTATGAACATGTAAACATTACTGCAATTAAAACAGACAGTATGTAATGTATACATGCCAATATTTTAATCAGCTTTGTGCAGTTGTGATATGCATACACAGTGCTAAAATATGGTTGCAGCGAGGAGGAAATTCCAAGCATTGCAAACAATTAAAAATGTTTGCATCGCTGCGTTTTGTCACATGAAAATGTCACACAGGTAATTTGAAGCTCTTCATGCTCGAACCTCGAGTAGACAGCCCTCCTCTGCAACTTTTTAGGCTAATTAAACCATTTTAAAATCTACACATCTTCTTTAGTCATTGCAAGATTGACAGTTTGGAGATGAGAGGTTGACGGGTCTGAGATAGGAAGATTTCACCTTACAGTGAGGATTAGCTGCTCATTGACTGGAAACGCAAAGCTTGGAAGCTGCATATGACATTTACCTCATATTGTAAGCCAAATGCTCGTCTAAGCATCCCATCATGCTCCAAGCGATAATGTTAGCATACTGATATTTAACAGGTACAACGTTTACCATGCTCCTTATCTTAGTTTAGCTTTGGAAGTACAGCTGTGGCTGATGGGAACGTTTGTAGGGACAGACCTAAAAAACAAGTCAAGGGATTGCCAAAGTGGGAAACACGAATGTCTGCACTAAATTCTGTGGCAATAAATCCGAGATCTGTTGATAGTTCACCAAAAACCACAAATTTCAAGGTCATACTGGCACTAGAAGAAGAGTTCATAGGATCCCTGAAACCCTTGTTCTGATCCATGAATAGTTGTTGAGATACTGTATGTCAATCTTGACCAAAGCACTGGAGAGACCGGCACCCAATGCCACTGCTATAAAAAGAATCTGAGAGTGCTCTGCAGTGTAATTAACAACATCAATATTGCCTTTAGAAATGTGTAAAGTGAGAGTAATTTGCATTGCCGTATGCATTGATTGCATTTAGCATCAATTAAGACTTTTTGTTGTGTTTTGCAGTTCAATTCGCTTAGCATTTATAGCGTGCTTACCGCAGCATATCTGCCACCTTTGTTTATTCATTAGGCTGCTCTATAGCATAGAGGTTACACCTCCCGTTTGATAAGGTCGTCCTTCTGCCCTCACTGCAGCTGATTTGATTAATCAACATCAATTAGAGCAGCTTAGGGCGGCACGCAGGGAGAGCCCGGTAAATGCCCTCCTCACTGTATATTTGGATGACTAGAGGATAAAAGCGCTTTCCTGTTCTCCCTCAAATCCCTCATTTCTGAATCAGATGTCACACAGGCATGGCCGCTCATACATTAAGAATATCTGGGTAGTTCTGTTATGATGGCTTTTGTCTGAAGGCGGTGTAATTTATCCGGGCAAAAGGACGACTGCTAGCCAAAGATCAGCTGAAGAAAAGCATGCTTTTCTTGTTTCCGCAGTTCACACTGTTGGATAAATGGCTACGGCAGTGAGCATTTGCATGGCGAGGCAGAGGAGGCCCATTTATCTTAATCAGGACTAATATCGCCATCAGGGAGATACGGGGGCTGAGCTATCTATCACATTCCTCCCTGGTTTTCTTGGGGCAAAAAATTACTTTCGATCAATCTCCAGAAGCAGATAAGTCTACCGCAGAGACCTGCAGCCTCATCACTTCAAAAGGAGGGTGTTTTTCGGGGGGGAGCTGCCAGGTCAAATTCCATCTGGGATGAGCTATTAGCTATTAAAGACCCCACAGTCCGCGCTGAATCAAAATGATTGCTGATGGTAATGTCTCCAAAACATCAAGACTTCTTTTTTTTTTTTTTTTTACTTGTTTATTCTGCAGGTCACTCTCTTAACCTCACGCTATCGATTTCAAATACTATAAGAGTGTGCACGGCCGGGTCTAACCTTACATTGACGTTGGCATCATAACATATCATCCCTTAATGATGCGAAGATGGTCCATTTACTATTGAACAAGCATCGGTATGCTGAAAATAAGCTGTCAAGTGCGATGTGCTGAAGCCAACAAATCTGCATTTTTGAGCTGTTCATATTTCCCTTTCAATCACAGCACTTTCATTTAGCTGGGAACTTAATAGCACTTCTAAAGCAATCAATTTGGAAGTGATTTGAAACTTCTATGGTGTCACTTTGGTCCCTCATTATTTTGATGCAAATTCATTTTAAACTAAATTGAAACCACCCATGTTGTGAGTGCCAATCTTTTGGAGAGCAACTAAAAAAGCTTTCATTACGGAGGGTGTGGGTGCGCTGTCAAACTGCTGTCAAATGTGAAGGTTACGCCTCAGAGGATATGACAGATAGGTGCTTTTTATGGTCTCATAAATGTATATTTCCCCAAAAGTGGTATACGCAAAGCAGCCGACACATTTCCCCCACCATCAGTCGGTGCGGGGAACGCAGCAGAGCAGATGGCATATGTCAACACAGCGACGCTCCACCGTCCAGGAAAAGTGGAGGAGTCGCCGCGACCAAGACGGGAGATCAAGCGTGCGGTTGACACAGTGGAGTGGCTCAGCAGAAACCGGGCCACAGCACCCAGCTCTCTCCGGAGCCTCTCATCCCTCGTCACAATCAATCCGCCGCAGACCAACCGTAATCCTATTTGTTCAAATAAATAATGAAATAGCCGCAGCCCCACACGGAAGCACACAGAGGGTGGTAATTGCTGCGTTTCAGGCTGGATCAGATGGGCTCTGTGGGAGGCTGGCTCAGCTCCACTGTGACCTTGTGTGTGTTTGTAATTTTCCACAAGCTTAGTGGAAATGCAGCAAGCAGGGGCCCTCAGCGAGAGCACAGGAATCCCGGCACCTGGGGAGTGTGCCAAGGCCATCTGAGTGAATGGCTCGGTGTGATGGAGCCTTTCTCATGACCGGGCGGGAGGGGGGAGAAGAAAAAAAAAAAAACCTGCACATACACACACTAGAAGAGGAGAAAGATGACATGACAGCCATTAGGCAAGTGTGTGACTGTAGAGTGAGTGTGTTATGTCCTTTGCTGTGCTCTGGCGCTCTGTAATGTGTCTTGTTCAACTTGTTTACGAGCGATGCCTCAGTGCATTACAAGGACGTGTGCATGGGGCAGAAAAAAAAAATCTAAAGCTCTATCCTCCAATTGAACTTGGACTTCACTCCTCACTCAGCAGATTAACCTGTAATACCAGACCTGCGAGTTTTACAATTAATGTTTATCCCACCCTGTCAGGCCGTGTTTGCCCTCATAATCCCATTATCCCTGACAAAATATTCCATTATCTGGAAAATTTCCAGTGTCGACCCGACCAGTCAAGCTCCGGGTCACGCTTCGTTCATCGCAGCGGCAATCTGTGCTGTTCGCCATCGGCAGCAACAATCCATTTGCAAGGTGAAATACTGCGCAGAGGTGGGTTTTCCCTGTTGGTCCAAATGGCCGGTCATTCTGTGAAGTTATGGCCCGTTGTTGTCAGTAAGGTGTGATTGCAGTGACGCTTATGGCCCATCTCTCTATATTGTTCAGACGTTAAGCAGAGTCAGGGAAGGGTCAAGCCGCAAAAATGTTGCTGGAGAATGAATGTGACTGATCTACAGCCATGACTTTCCTCAATGAACGCTCCAGCCTCCCACTTCTTTAAAATGAGATGTCAACAGCTGTATGAGCACGCTGTAAAATGGGAAGGGTTCGGCGATTTACTGTTTGCAACCGATGCCGAAGCCGGCAGAAATCGCTTGTGAAGTTCCACATTTGGAAAGCAAATACGATGAGGACTCCCGTCTGGTGCCAAAGAAACTCATGTGAAGAAACGGTTTAACATTTTAGGAAATGTGTTTATTTGCTGAGATTTAGATGCAAAGATCAATACCACTCTCGTGTCTGTGAATATAAAGCTTGGGCTAGCAGCCAGGTAGCTTAGCTTCGCAAAAAAGACTTGAAATGGGGGCAACTAGCTGGCCAAAGACAGGAAGTTATTCCATGTCTTTGAACAAAAAAATCTAAGAATGCAGCCAAAAATTTGCATGTTAGCTTTAGAGACGCTGGTAAGCAGATCAAGGCTAACGCTGACATTTGTATGTAGTCCAGTAATCAACAGGAATTATAGCTACGTGCCTCTTCATCAGTTACTAAGGTGGTAAAATAGTTCTTTTAGTCTGATCATACTGCAGGATGTGGTGCTTTGGGATGTTATAAAGGGGCTTCAAAATCATAATTTCATTCTCTGCTATTAAACATGAAAATATTTGTTACAATTACAAGTTTAATAAAAAACAAGGTTGATGAAAGACACAGCAGAACCAAAAAAAACAAACCAATTTGTAACAGGGGAAATAAAAGCACAGAAGGTGGTAAGTGAACTATTAAGAGACTGCCCTGTAATGGTGTTGTTGGGCTGTCTCTCCCATTCAATTGTGGTCAATTTTATACCCAGGGGGAGGTTCAGTTACAACATAAGGACACTACTTCACTTGGTAACTGATCAGTGCAGGAACAGGATCGTCCAACATCGTTAAAAAAACTCTGAAAATGGGATTCCAGTGGGAACACAACCTTTTAAAAGCAAATGAATATTTATACTCACATTTTTATTTCAAACAGGTATTATTTGCTGCATCAGAGTCAGAGTGAGCTCTGTGCCGGTCTTGAACCCATGAATCCTCCGCTCAGGATAGGAGGCAAAAGCTACGAATTAAAGTTTAAATTAAAAAAAAACCCTACATTTTATTTAGTGTGGGCTTCGCAATAGTGCAACTTCCATTTATCAGAACAAACACCTGGGCTGTGGCTCAGAGGCTGCCAGTAACACAATAGGTTAGTCAGTCACACAGAGCAAACAAAAGTAGGTGAATACTGAATATTAAAAAACATTCTCACACTGCTGTCATAGAGAGTCACACACTGTTTAATCTGCCGACAGGTGAGGGTATTTGTGGAGGAAAACAGAAAGGCAGGGAAAGACATAACCTCAGATACGTGATGCTAAGTGATAAAGCATCAAGAGTCCTTTTACAAGGTGAAGGCTGTGTCACACAGACCACATTTCACCACTTGCAGAGAACATTTGTGGGGGAAAAAAATAATTTCTAGAAATTGCTTGTTGTGGGATATTTGCCAGAGGCACACTGCTCCTGAGAGAACACGTTACAGAGGAACAATTTTGTGTCATGGTTTTTATTAGTTTTCTAATTCCATCATTCAGGCAGCAAAGTGCAGTGCTATTCAGAGATAAAAGAGAAACGTGGGCAAGGATAAAACTGGAATTCTGATACTGTTAAGGCCGCTCTTTTAGCCGTTGACTTGAAAATCAATAAGCAATGAGCCATCTGGTTTGTCTTGTCACAAAGTATAGACATGGTTCAACAATCCATGATTCCTTCAATCCCTGCAGCTATGAACCTGCAATCTTTGATTCTGCTTTTTACTTCTCATTCCTTGTCAAAGCTTAGTTTTCCACTATCATTCATCATTCATCGCTTTACCAATGTTTTCCTGGTACTCTGGTACGCTGCAGACCCCCGACTGCCAGACTAGCAAGGCTCAATGCAAAATGATCAGAAACACGAAAAGAAACCAAATGTAACATGTCACATAGAAAAATGGTGATTGTGCCATAAAAACTTTCATTCAGACTGTTTGAGCTTTCACAGAAACAAAACTCTGTCTGATCATAAAGATTGTTTGGTGCCAGCTCCAAGTAATTGTTGTCTTAAAAGAGGAACAGCAGTGAGAAATTTCATCCAGTGTCATCATCCCAAGCCATTAGCGAGGCTATTTGATCAGCACTAAAGCACAGCGCAGACATGGACGCCGGCCAAGCTGCAAATCACAGTCACACCACTGAGTGAATGAAAGCAATGTGCAGACACATGTACGACAAAGTACCCACATCTACACCGCAGCTCCACGGTTTAGAAGTGACTGTGTGTGGTTTATTTAACCATGCAGTGCTTGGAGAACTCATGGTTCAGTAACTGGCAATGACCTAAGGGGTGCCGAGCCAGCTGAACGCGCAGAGCTGTGTGCACACTGCGAGGCAGGAGATAAGCATCCGGGCTATAGCCTGTTGACAGGAAACGGTCGCGAGCGAAGAAAAGTTGGCCTGAGAGCTTTTGGAGTGGACGCTGTGTGGTCACTGTGCATTTCCAGCCGAATCCTTCTAGCTCTATTAACGACATCCTGAACATTATCTCACTGAGGCATCGCCATGCTCACTTTTGCATGAGCTGTTCCATTTGCATTTCATGTGACCTGAGGTTTACGTGCCAAAAGACATTTTGCTCTGTCACAAGCACGCCCGACGCCGTCGCACAGAAGCTCCTCTCCACACTGTTGTCAATCCAGCTGCGCTAGAGTGCCCTCGGAGAGTCGTGCTCATTTCAATATTTATTGAAATGTTATCAAAACCACTCACAGCTACTCACGGCAATCAATGTTGTTTAGGCTCTGTGCTGCAGAGGCAGGTCTCCTCGCTCTCGCTACCATTGTTTGTCTTCATGCCATTCACTCCCAGCCCTCAGAAGAGCAGATAGCAGAGTCACACCTCTGTAATTCCTGGCCCAAAGGAACGGTTCAACTTAGATTGCGTGCCGACTGACTGCAGTGTGTTTTAATTGACAGAGCATTATATTTTGCACGAGAGAGAAGCGCGGGAACATGGTAAAGGCCAGGGAACACTATGTTGCACAGAAGGCACACACTGCAGGGATCCTTTTTATTTCCAACAAAGCAATCATTTGCCAGTACCAACCATTTTCCCACATGCTAGCTAGAACCAGCAGTTTGCCTCACGATGGTCCTCTGGCAAATTAAATTATCCCTGCTCCCGTTCTGAGGCATAAAATCGACCGACAGATACCTGCAATCTGTCAGCGATAGAAAAATACAGGGGATGGTAAATGATAAATGAAACAGTAATCCGCTGTGTGATAGTATTCATGGGAAAAGGAAACAAGAGCACTTAGTCCCCGTGTTGCACCGTCAGCACCGAGACCGAGATAGAAGTTTGTCACGATGGACTGAGCTTTATGTTCTCAACAGCCAAAATATCCCAGTGTCTCTTGCTGCACTTATAAAGGGCAGGGAGAGAGAATGGATTTGCCTTTTGGGCTTAAGTGGTCTAAGAGGCGGATGAATTAAAGAATCATGAGGTAAACAAGTGACGAGCTGAAACCTGTAGAGCGCACCGGCCGGGTCTCCAACCCTGAATCTGCACCAGCACATCAGTAAATTACCATCGCATCCATCCACACCGTTTTAATTCACGAAGCTCTTAAAGAACTCTAAATGGATGAATGAGGGTAGTAGGTGTATTTTTAGATATGTCAAAGGAAGCATCTCTGTGCTTGCTGCTGCTCTTTCTAAAGATGCTTTTACCTTAGAAGAACTTTCTCCTCCAGGTCACGGGTCAGTATTCTTGTATTTGATAATCATGCAACACATCTTGTGGCAGCGGTGTATTATGGTCTATTTATGCTGCTGCTGGTTCTGAAATTGGTATCTCTGTCCTTTCTATGATGGATTTCCTCCAGTATGAATGTTGAACACACTGGGGTGCAGAGTAGTGAAACTACTTACATCTCTTGTTTCTTTCAAAGGATACTCACTGAGGTGAGGCTTTTATTGAGTTTTAAGATCACTTGAAGCATTTTCTATTAAATTCCACTTTAGTTGTTTTGGAAATAAGTTACACTGTTCACGGCAAGATGAGCACAAGTATAAAAAACGCCCAAAACAAAACAAAAAAATAACCCCAGCAGAAATGCAAAGAACTTAGTACAAGAATAAAACAATATACCAAAGAGATGCAGAAACATAAAGCGCAGCCTGATGTAACTGAGTTTGTGAATTTAAAGTTGAAATCATCCCACTGCCTGCAGAGAGCTCGAGGCATCTTTTGGCAATAAGTACCGATCCAGGTGTGCACAGGTATAGTCTTTTTCAGCAATAAGAGAAGGTCCTTCGTAGTGAAAGGACAAACAGAGTGTATCCATCTGGTTCCTCACCTTTTGACTCGTCGTCCTGCCAAAACATAGATTCACCTGGAGCTGAGCCAAGCATAACGGGTGACCTACTATACCAGTCTCAGCAGTACATATAATGCTTTTTTTTCTAATCTGTCCTTTATTTCTCTCATAACCCTCAAAGCTTTGGGAATTTTTTTTTTCCCCAGCACAGTATATAACACATTTACTGCAGAGGTCAAGCTAGAAGTATATCACTGCATCCCACAGATTCGCTCCAGCCAGACAGCCGATGTATGAACAAGCCGGGGATCTCACAGGACACTAAGCAGATGGCGAAACCGCACAGTGTCAGCACTTTCCCCCTGGCAACCTGAGAGACTCGCTATGGTCAAATGAAACACGAGACATAGCAGACACCTTCAAATTCTATTTATATTGCTTTTTTTTTTGCAGATGGGCTTCTGCTTTTGGAAGGAGAATTTAGAAAAGCATGCTGATCGGAAATGATTCCCTCTGATTCCTAAAACTGTGACAGAAAGTTCTGCAATACTGAAAAGTCATTTAGTATGATGAGGTTTGTTTTGTTGAAGGACTAAATTACAGTGGTTTAAAAATGAAAGTATTTATTTTCTTGTAGGGATTTAGATGAAAGCTCAACACTACTTTGGTGTTCATGTGGTAAATATGTAGCTGGAGCTAGTTAACTTATCTTCACATGGGTAAGCAGCTGTCCTTAGTCTTCTGAAAGGTGACCACTCTATTTACTTGATAATATTCAATAATGATCTTTTTTGCATTAATTCATAAAAAATAAAAAAAGCATGCCAAATTAAGTCAAATTATGGTTTTGCAGGAGTTACATGCCTCTAGGAGGTTGCTGCTTCTGATTAAGAAACAACCTGGCATCCTTTTAATATGATGAATTGCGTGAAACTGTTGATTTTGCACATTTCATCAACCAAATATGTTAATCAGAGTCACTGGTAGAGTTTGGACAGAGCCAGACAAGCTATTTCCAGTCTTTATGCTAAGCTAACCTAACAGGCTTCTGTACATATACAACAGTGCTATCCATCTTCTCACTTAAGTCTTGGTAATATAGAAAACACGTGCCCAAAATCACAGAAATACAGGTTTTAAGTTCTATAAAATTCAAGGATTTTATTACACCAAATGTTGGAGAGGGTATTCTTACATCTAATCACAGCATCTGAGGAGATAAATGGAGCTCTAAAGAAAATGCAGCAAACTATACTAGACACCAATATTGCATAAGAGATGGGATTTCAATGCATGATGTTTGGTTGGTCGGGTCAGTGGTAGAACAAGGCGTAGAGAGGGATCGTCCTCTCGCCGGTCCATCGATTGTCTCCAATTCTAATTCCATCCTGTCTCCAGTGTCCAAGAGAAAGGTGGCCGGCCGCTGTCGGGATGCATCACGTGTCGGCGAACACATTGTTGGCCATGAAACAATTCTTTATTGTTTTTCAGCCTAACTTGCTTCCTGATGAAGTTCATTGATCTCTAAAGCAATCCATGGTCCCCGGCTCCACATCATTTGTTCCTCTGTTGAAATGATTGGTCTGATCTCAAGGCCAGGCGTCAGCTGTAATTACGGAGATGGGATTTCAACTGTCAGCATGATAAATGGCCATTTGACTTTATTTGTCTTGGTCCGCCCGTTGGCTTGTACTGCTGCTGTCGCTGAGGTATTCTATTTCCTTTACTCAGCATCACACACACACAGAAACATATCGAATACCTCTTCCATCACTTCAACAGAAAATCTTTCGATAATAACAGACAATTTTCAGAACAAAATGCCTTCAGCGAGCGAAATGGCTTGACAAGTCAACTTCTTGTTTTTGTTTTTTTTTTTTTCTTCCGGGACGGCTTTTTGTCTTGTTTGGTTTAACTGCTGTCAGAAACTTAGGTTACCTGACTTTGCCTCTCCGGTCCTGCACACACACATCACCTGAGACCAACAATTTTTTTTCATTTTCTCACAAATCATTAAGCTGGGCTGCAGCGGGAATTCACAATGGGCGAGATTCTTGCAGGTGCACATCTCTGGAGGTATTTTTGTGCATCAATGAATACAGCTCCTGGCCCTGGGTGACCTTAGCCCTCATCCCTGAGAAAGAATCAATTGTGTTTCCAGACCGCCTGTGTCAGCCGCTAGAATAGGAACACAATGCTAACGATAACAGTGAGTACCACAAACAGGGGTTATTCACAATACCGAGCGAGGTTATTTCTTTGCCACGTTGGTAAATATTTGTCTAAACGGACAGGACTGCGGCTGGCCAAATGAATGAGCCGCGTTTGGAAAAGCGAAGCGAGGCTCCCGAAAGAAATGTTTCCTTAACAGCCTCTCTCCACGCTGCACACAACGACCTCGAATGCACCTTTTACAGCAACCTATCCATTAGCTGTTAAACAAGCTGTGGAACATTTTGTCTTTGTGAATGTAGCTACTCTTCAGTCCTCAGCAAATCAGAAAATTGTAGTTAAAGCCATTCATGTAGCGGCGGACTGCCAAGCGGCAGCAAACAAAACAGCTGCAGAATCTCAAGTCGTCAGAGCCATAATAGAACTTTTTTTTTTTTTTTTTTTCTGCCCAGCTCCTCGGAGCCTTTCATTTCTGCATGGCAGTGCTCTTTCCAGATCAATTATTCCCACTAAAATAAGTAAGAGGAGGCCATGAAATATTAAAGCGGAGGCTGAGCTGGGGTTGAAAGCTTCCCTAACGCGGGGGTGTTGTATCTGTTTTATTTTTCATGACGATGGAGGGACTGTGGCGAGGAGGAGGCGCTGCAGTCGCTTGGGGCCGTTTCCGTGGTAGCTAATTTAGTCGGCCGCCCGAGCCCACCAGATGAAGAGCCCATCCAGAGTTTAAAGAGGGCCAAAGCTCATAGCCGGGGCCTCCCTCCTCCTCCACATCCACGTCCACATTGCGAGCTTACCTATTAACCGCAGAACATACAGTTTATTATTTAATGCCGCTGCTGACTCAACTCGGGTCCTTACACTCAGGGAACGAGATGTGAGACAGTTGCGCGTTTACTCTGCGTGCCTCGCAGCGTTGTTAGTGTTTTCCTCGCCTTTCATCTTCCTCCTTTAGCTTAGCACCATGGGGCAGGAGCGCAGCATCCGACTTAAATGGTGAGATTTGTTTGCCTGATTGAATTGCAGATCAAACTTCCGGTCTTTGTGCCGAGCTTGATAAATGTATCACTCCTACATCTGTTGTATTTTGCACATCACGATGTTAAAATTATGCAGATTTAACTTTGCGCCATCCGTATTTTCTCACCTCGCCGCCACCTTTCCCTTCGAGCCCACGCAGGCTGACATGCTGTGTGTGGCACCAAGCTCAGCATGTTTATTACCTTGTTTAAAAATGTTGCATGAAAAAGTCATGAGCATCGGGCTATTTTCAGATCTCTCACCGTCCGACTGTACAATCCTTCCACAGGTCACTGTTTTCCCAGCTGCCATGTTCATATATGTTCAACAGCTTCTCTTTTTTCACCCCTCCCATCCTCCCTGCATTATGGAAATGTGGTATTAGCTCAGCTGTCAAAGAAGCACATACTACAGTACCTACAGTACAGTGTGTGTGTGTGTGTATGGGAAATAGAGCATCGGTGACTAGGCACATCTCACTGATGGCGCTTCAAAGCTCACTGTTATCATTGTATGCAAGCCAAGCATCAGTCTGTTCCAGATCAAACAGTTCATTTGTCACTCTGAAACTGACGTCGCCGGGACAGGATTTTTATTCATCAAACCTACAGAGCACTTTTCAAACAGCACGCTTCACCGACTGTCTGGAAATGCTTTGTTGGAATTTATCAGTGTTGTAAATTCACTCCTTTGTCTTTATTATAAATATTACGAGTTTCATTGTGGCGACTTTGCTTGAATCATGAGCTCAAGGTGAGATAAGGTTACCCAGGACATGGATGGAAAACTAAATTAGGTAAGGCCTCATTTTTCATACTTCTGGTAGTATTTCTCCATGCAGATAGTTTTGGGGGTTTCTTGCTCAGGTGTTTCAGATATCAGTGTCTCCTAATTTCTGCAGATACACAAACACAATAAAGGTGAACGATTACGTTTGTTGTTGTTTTTGTTGCTGTTTTAGCTCATTAATTTCTGGTGCTGCTGAACTGTATTGCATTACGCAGTATAGAGATGTTTTTCTGTTCTTCTTCAATGATATTAGAGAATTTTTTAGGAAAGGAAACACTAGACATAAGGATGGATTTATTGCAGGAGCATTCTATTAAATTACATTTGTTTTAATTAAGTGTATAAGCAATAAACTAGCAAGAGCTAAAGTAATTGAATATTTGCATTATGCAGAATTAAACCCACTCTCTCCCTCCTTGTATTCAGTGTGTCAGCGTGGATGGATCTGCGGTACATTTGGATTTCATGTGCTTTTGCTCTGTCCAATGATCCGACAATATGATCTGATTACCTATGACACGTTAATGCACTTTGATTTTTTTCGCTTTGAGCAATGCCAGGCCCAATCCTTCATGCTAATGTCCATTTCCCAGAAGAAATGTTGGGCTGAAAATTGTTCAGAAAAATGACACAAAACAACTCAGACGTTTAGACCGACCGGCTCTCAACAGGTCACGTCCTGTGTTGAACCCGAGCTAAATGCTGCGAATCTAAGTTCTGCCAAATCTGTTAAAATTTAATTTGGTGTTATTTCCGGTGCGGTGACTTCAGGTGGACTGTAGCGGTGAGCCGTAAACAAACACCCGAGAGGAAGATTTTTTTTTTTGTGGGGACGCTGCATCGAGATCCAAAAGTCGGCCTACGGTGGAAACAAGGCGATAGCTGTTGCAGTGTGTGAATTACAACAGCAGCCCATGAATATTTAAAGCGTGATCAGGAGGGACCTCTATTATGTGAGCTACTGAGCTGTAATGTCACGGCTGATTATGAGAGCAGGGACGGTTCACGCGCTGCTGTTGGGCTGACAAAATCAATCGGCTCGCGGGCGCACACAAACAGGTAGCCGCCGATTCACGCGAGCCCGCTTGCATGTGTGCAAAGAGAAGAAATAAATAAGTAAAACAGGCTTTTTTTAAGTGAATTGGTTTGACAAACACATTCTGAAAACTGCAAACACGATCTATTTGACTCTTTTTATCAAAATCCTGTCCCCCATAACAGCACACTCACCCGCGGTCAGGCCTCTCGTCACAGTGCGACTCCAGCCACTTCCTTTACATCTCCGCTAATCTCAGGGGCACTGCGGCAAATTAGAATTCAGAACTGATGAATTATGGCGTCCGTCCACACCGGGTGCTCCTCTGCCTTCGAATCAATTTAAGTGACCCCCCGCCCCTCACCCACCCACCACGGTGAGAATGGACTTTTTGTTAAATGACTTCATGAGAAAAAATTATAGCTATAAATTTGAAGCCAACGCCAGCTGTTATGAAGATTTATCGCCGTGGTTAATGTTAATATACCACACCGCCCCATTATATCAAACGCTGAGGCCACTGTGGGTCAGCCAATGAGGGTTTCTGGTTATCCTTGTTATTTCCTCAGCCCGGTGTGAAATTAGCCTGACAGTAAAATGGTCAAGAAAAATCAACAGAGTCTGTAATAATTGCTGATTGTCCTATTTGAAGTGGAAACGTCCTTGGTGGAGCTTGTTGATAAAAAAAAAAAAAAAAAAGATCTACACACTCTGAGAAACCTGCCATTGACACTCTGTGTGTCTACGAGCAGTAAGACATGAGGGTTCACGCTGGGTCGCTGACAACCTTTCAGACGAGACATTTTCAGAAAATGCAAAGCTTGCCGTTGTTAATAGAAATTTCCCATTTATGTAATTAAAAACTGGTTTCTACGCATTCTTTTATCACATAAACTGTGATAAGTCGTCATCTTAGCCAGGAATACTATCTGAAGGCTAACGAGCGAGGAACCAATACAGCGAAGGCTGCATCTTTGATAGTCTTTGACACATGGGTACAGCAGTTTGGCACGTACATGAAGGTCGATCTACTTAAACCAAGCTAAACTCTGTCACAACGTTTTTTAAATGAGTTTGGATCTTGGTTCGAGGTTGTAATTTTTCAGTAGTTCGGTCACTTGCAGTTAGTTTGCTAACATAAAAGCTGAATTGTCAAAAAAAGATGACAGTTTTTAATCAGCATTGGACTCAGAAGATGAGGCTATGGCTATTTTCTGGAAGAATTATGCACGTGTCAACTGGATGTGACACATTCGGGATTCAGCAGGAGAGCAGTGGTGGAGATTTACGGACTTTGCTAAGAGTTTAAATAAAAAAATATATAAAATAAAACCCAAACAACTTCGATCAAGAGAAGAGAGGTCACCATCATCCTGAGGGACCTCATTGATAAAACTGACTTATGATCAGTTTTAGTAGTTATGTATAAAAACCTTACTTTGATATGAAAATGATCCTATCTCTCAGCAGCTTATGTCGTGGTATTAAGTTTGAGATGCATATGCGTCCAAGCTGGTGGTGAATTTTACATTATCTCTATGAAAAATGTGACAGGAATAATCAGCTGTAATAATGGTCGTTCTTGCCTTATTAGAAGATACTGAAGACCATGAAAAAATTGCCATCATCTCCTAAGAAATGTCAGATATGTGCGTGGATTTAGCCTCCTAATCTGGGGACGGCAGACGAGCTGTAATCACGCAGCGCTCGTATCTGTCCGGGCTCCGTCCACTTTGGGATTTCTCACTACTGGGTCGTTCCAGAGGGAAATTATAGTGTTATGATGCATCAGTTTCCCATTTGCAGCTGACGAACAGGCATCTGTCAGAGCAGAGTTTGTCAGATACGTGTGACAAAGTTAATTTGAGGTGAAGTTTGATTTGAGTTTTTTTTTTAACGCTCAGTATCTTTCATGAATATGAATGTACACCATCAGAAATTATCTTAAGGCTCGAGTTTAGAGAACACTTTCGTAAATGAAGCCTCGGTCGTTTAAAGAGGATGACTCATCTCAAAAGCAATACTGAATTCTGTCCTCTGGCTCTGAGTGGGTCTGACTCCTTGCGGGATAAACAGGAACATACCCACGTCCAACATCCACCACGCAGGGCCAATCGTGCGCTTCACAGCAGCGATCTGCGAGCGCAGCCTGCATGAAAATGACGACGTGTTTCGCAAATGATCGTCGCTTCTAAATTGCAGGTACATTTGGGCCGCGGGGCTCTTGCAAAATTCGTGCATGAGCGAGAGGAAACGATCGTCTCAAATTATAGCTTGCATGTTGGAAATGAGGTGAAACGGGACCGAGGAGGTCTCAGGTTGCAGGTATGTTTTAAAACCTCCTGCTGTTTCCTGACATGCTGACACATAAACACTTCGCAAACATGAATAAAAAGAAGGTATTTGCGGAACTGGAGCTGTAATGTCATCGTCCTGCTTTATTAACTTTAATTTGAGCATTTTTAAAAAGCGCATGCTGCAGCTTCACACTTGCAGACCGAGATCTCCAGCTGCCATAGCAACTGCTTAATATTCCTCCACTTATTAATTTAAATACCACCTCCGTGGAAACTCATTGGCATTTAAGTTATTTACTAGATCAACTACTGTTTGCTTTATCATGTTTAAGCTGTAAAGTGGGTCAGGAAACTGGAAAAAAAAAAAGGAGTTTTCATCCGTTCACAGCTTAGCAGCCGCCGGACCACAGACGCGCCGGATGGTTGCTTCAGAGCGCTGGTCAATAAGGATTGGCCCCCACAAATTGAATGTTTTTCATTCCTCGCATTGCCACTTCAGTGCCCTGAGTTTAGTGTAGCGGAGTGATGATTATCAGGGAGGTGTCTGATGCGGAGGATGGGGTTTGTAATGGTGACATCCGTGTAGCAGATGGTGATGCGACTTTGAATTACGTCTATCTCACAGCCCGTATTTACTGAACAGTCGTAGGAAAATGGAAAGGAAAAACATTCAAAGAGCGGTTTGTTCTTTTCATGCGTTGGCTGTGCCCAGAGGGACAATGAATACTTTCCAGTGACCGTTTTCAACTGACCAGATTTCAAAAGAAGAGCACAATGAATGCTGCTGCGTGAACGCCGGCCTTTTATTTTGCTGTTTTCCTGTTGTTTATTTGCATAGCCCTTAATCACAGCTACAGCCTCGGAGGACTTCTGTACGCCCACATTAGGAGAGGGAAAAAAAATGAAAACCATAAATGAAAATGACACCCCCAACCTTCGACCCTCGCTGAGAACGAAGGGGAGGGAGGGGGGGGGGGGGGGGGGGGGGAGATGCTCGTTAAAAATTTCAACCCAACAAAAAAAAGTGAAAAAAATTAGCAAGCTTTTCCGCGTTGGGCTTTAATCTCAACAGTTCAACAACGAGCTCCCCTTGT
>JBAJHX010000046.1:14806541-14818388 GCA_037176925.1 Amniataba percoides | reverse complement strand
CACCCCCCCCCTAGATACCCCCCATCCCATCCCCCCCTCCCTCCCCCTGCCCTTTTGCGCGCTTGTATATATATATATATATATATATATATATAGATATATATATATATATATATATATATATATATATATATATATATATATATATATAAAATGCTTCACTCAATCTGCAGCAAACTTGGGCAAGCTGTCACTCACCGGTCACCTATGTCAACACCCACCTCTCTCACACACACACTCAAAAGGTAATTAACTGCTCGCCTTCAAGATCTGCTGACAGGCAATTACAGTGTTTAAACATACATGAGCACGCACTCAAAAACAGAGCATGTAGCTTGGATAACCAGGCGATTAATGGGCCGCGGGGATGTCGGATGTTGTTTGTTTGCCGGGAAAGTGAATCATAAATTATAGATGTTTTGAAATGTATACATGAATTTTGTAGGGACGGCTGCAAGCTGACCTTTCGATACTGGGCCAAGAGTTCACGGTAAAAACTACAGAAGAGTTCAGTACGATCAACTTTAAAGCAGCTATGATAGTTAGTTAGCCAGAGATGAAGAAATAGTTAGCTACATCCAAGGATAAAAGTTGAAATGCATTAAGATAATTGATCATCAGTAGAAATAGATACTAGAAATATTCAGCTAATGCACAAACAGTTGATTAAGTTAGAAGTTTGAGAGACTGGATGTCCATCTTCTGCAAGTCCAAGTCACACAAATATGAGGCTATCAAAACATCTGCATGAAAAATGATCAAAATCCACTTTGACAGGAGAAGTGGTAAATAATGTCATGTTTATGATCCATTCACATAGCATGTGACAGTCCTGTCAGTGAGGGGGTACTTATCTGACAGGATTGTGAGGTATATGACAGGCAAGAAGGGAAAAAAAAGGATTTTAACCACAGAAGTAAACACAGTTCCTCTGTAATCCTACCAATACTAAAGTAAACACCTGCATGACAAACAAGATTAGATCAGTATTATGTGAATATTCGTGTGAGATTCCCTTCAAATAATTATTTTTTTTCATTTGAAATCTGATCTGTGACATTGTTCAGAGGATGAAAAATAATAATCATCTCCGAGTGGATGATGCGAAATGCTGTGAGTGCATATTTGCAATCTGATACAGACTGAAAGGGATCTTATGGGCTTTTTTTCATGTTAAATCTGGCTTAATCGACTGTATTTTCCTCAAACCCATCAGATATTGAGAAAATACATTTGTCCTAGTTACTCAGATCATCGTCTACCAGCTGGCAGCGAGCGCGTGGTGAGTCATCTTGAGGGGGGAAAAAAAATATGCATTTCACTTGGAGGTTATCCAACATTCACCGCGCCTCCTGAACATTTCCTTCAAGGTGCAATTCAAACTGTAAAGACGGGCTTTAAGTGGAGATTAAAAAAAGACTGTGGTTTCTGAAGTAGTGTGGCTTCCCAAAACATCCATGTTAACTTCTGCGTGGAATGCAGACCTCAAGTAGTCTAAATAAACTAAACTGTAGGAAATAAGACATAAGATGCTACATCGCGGAGAGATACCATGTGCCTGCGCTGTACTTTGATCTTATTTAAATGAAGGCCACCCTCAACAAAACGACCTCTAATTATTTTGTCTTTGAATCTGAAATACCCACGGGACTCGGAAAGTGCTGCAGCTGAAACTCATTTTCTCATTTCCCTGAGCTCCGTGAAACTCACCCTACCAAACCCCCCCCCAACAAAAAAGAAACAGTGAGAATCCAGAAAAGTGGACGGAAGATTAAATCATGCTTTAAAGGCTCAGGGACAGGGAGGGGTCCAGAGTCACTGTGATATGTGATATAGCACAGTTAATGTGATATAGTAGAGTCCCTAAAAGTTTATCTACAGTTGTTCTAAATACTCCCAACACTTATTGAAAAGTTTAATCTGCTTTCTTTGCGGTGTTAAAAACAGTGAAAAAACACACGCAGTCTCTCATCAACACTTCCCTCTCAGAGAAAACACCGTGGCAGCTTGCCATCTCTCTGCTGAATCGTTATATTCATCGTCATAAGCAGAGTGGAAGTTTGTGTGTGTGTGTGTGTGTGTGTGTGTGTGTGTGTGTGTGTGTGCGCAGGGGCAATATCTTGCCTTCTTTTCTCCAGAGACCGAGTCCGACCCAGTGATTCTCACCCCTCAGATTCATGGCTCACCTTGACATTTCCAGCTAATGACACTGACCGAGGGCTCTGGATTTTTCATGGCTTTGTGCGTGCCATTTCTGTGATTGAACTAATAAAGGATTCTTGGATGTAACTGTGCCAGTCAGCTCGGGATCGCAGTCCAAGAACTCGCTGCGCTGGGAGGTTTCCCGTCTCTGAGCGCCTCCCAGGAAGACTCATTCAGCTCCCTTTATTTCCGTTCCCCCATCGGCCCCCGCTGCAGATTTACACTCTACGTTTCCGACGCACGTTTACTGTTCGCGGGTGGAGAAAAGATTCATGCACGCTCTTCGTTCGGTGATGCCGATCGCTTCCCACAGCCATAACAGAAACGTATTGGGTTACTGCTGATGCGTTCCAGCAGTGGCTGTTATTGAGAGGAGACAATGAGAAACACGATGTATTTGTTACGGGGGGTCAGCTACTGATGACTGAACATTGTCTCCTTATGAAGTCCTGTTTCATTATTTGCGCTTTTGAGCAGCAGATGATTAAAAATTTGCAAAGGGGCAGTCAAAGTGAGATTTTATATGAAGATCCGCAGGTGATGGGTGGCATATTTTGTGCAGTTTGTGAGAACGCTATGAAGGCAAACAAGTCCTTTTACAACATCGCGCTGTTGTGTGGATGAAATCTTGTTTGGAGGTTGACATTTCAGGAAGTGCTCCTTACCGCCTTCTTGAACTATTTATAGATTTAGGAGATTGCAACTCATCTTGTGTCCCTTCAGTGTGACTAAATGTGTAAATACAGTTAGCACAGCATACAGGCTGGAAAATTATGTAATCAGCATTTTGCTTTTTTTCATCATTAAATGTTTAGTTGCATTTGCTGCCATTTAATCTGCATTTCAAGTCCTTCATGAGCTGGTGTTTAAAAGTTTAATCCTCATTTTAAATGTAATTAGTTGATGTGTTCGTCACCTGTGCGTCTGTGTCAGTCTGTCTCTGTACATTTGTACTAAACAACATTAAAGTGAAAGTAAAGTCGCTGTTAAAGTGGTTTTCCATGGTGGTGGTGAAGTGTGCTCTCATTTGCGCTCTCTCCTGCGGTTATTTCTACACTGAGTGCATCAAGCCTGCAAAACGTGTCATCTGAGCAGCAGGAGATAACTGCTGTGCTTTCTTGGTTTTCGAGCCTCTGAAGACTACCTTTGATTTCTCCCCCTGCTCTCGGCTCCGCGTTGATACCATCTGGCAGGAATAGAGAGCCGGCGAGCTGGGGGAGTGGCGGCGCACTCCTCTGTCTGATTAATCATGCTAATCAGCACTGAGGGGTTAGAGGTCCATTAACCTGTTCGGAAACGTCACAGACCCTGCCGCAGATAGGGGGGAGGGGGACAAAAAAAAAAAAACTGGAGCCATGTGAAGGCGAACTCAAGAGGCGAACACGGGATGAGGAGACAAAATTCAGATTCACCTCCCCTACGCAACATGAAAAAACTCATCCCTCCCCCACATCGTCCCTCAGAGGTGTGTCTACCAAAAGGGAGGAAACCAGGATAATCCCACGCTCAGCCAACATGTGGGCCAGCGTCTCTAAAATAGCAGCCGAGGTGGTGGGGCATTTCTATTTAAATCATAATGAGCGGTGAGATCACAAAGGCAGCGGATGATAGCGGCTTTGCGCTTTTATCTTGTCAGAGGTTCGATTTCTCCGCTATGGCCGGAGGCACAGAAGCAATATGTACAACATCATAATTACTTCTAGTACATAAAGTAAAAAATAAATTTTGTTCGTTGCTCTTTTGATTATTTCTTTGTTGCGCTTTTTAAAATTTCCTTATATCACCCCAATGTTAAAGTTGAGTTTTAAAAAAAAGGAGAAAATGAACTGAAGGGCCATTTATTGCTGATGTTCTCATTCAAGCCTAATGAGAGAAAAAACATGTTAGAAAGTGCTAAAGAGCTGCAGTTTCACTTTTATAAAATCTCTGTGTGAGGGAAAAATGTCACGGCTATCAATTCAGCAGGAAACTATCGTAGCTCTCGTAGATCGGTTTGAGTCTCTTGAACAAGTCTGAATGCCGTTTTTGTGGCCTCTACCATTTATCATGTGGAAGCTGTGTTTTTTTTTCTTTTCTCAGCACAAAAGCAGCACTGCAGAGCGTACAGTGGGGGAGTTTGCCTTCAGACTGCCATGAATTTCTTTCACGGGGATGTGTGATGGAGTCATTGTGAGGAGATTAGAAAAAAAAAGACAAATAAACTTGGAAATGTAAAAGAGGACTAGCAGAAGGTAGCTAATGCAACTTAAAATCTGATCTCTCTCAAGTCACTAAATGTGGATTAAAGAGAAAAAAAAGGCTCTAAAAGCCACCGCCAAACACACTACCAGCGGTATCCTTGAAATACGAGAAATATGATTTGTGAACAATCCTCTGCCACAGCCTGGATCCCAGATAACCACGGTTTCTAATGTCTAAGGCTTTCGAGCAATAACACTTATCCTGTGGCAATACTGTAACCTGGAGATTTTATCAAGGTAGTTTTTTTTCTCTTTTTTCTGGGTGATCATCAGGACTCTGCCCTTGGCTCTGTGCTTCCTCAGCTTGGGGAGGATTGATTTGTTTGTGCTCACATGTCCAAATTGGGGAGAGGAAGGTTACGTTCTGTAAATGCGCCGGCCACCCTGACCGACAGTCTGTGGGGAATTCCAGCATCTGAGCCTCCATCTCTCTCTCTCTCTCTCTGTCTGCCTCTTTTTTTCACTCTGTCAGTGTCTGTGTGTGGGTGCAGCAACATGCACAGACTGGAAATACAGACTCCAGCACATGATGGGTCTTTCAGGAGGGATGAGCGGTTTTTGAAAATGTGCCACCGAAGCTCAGTGTGGCGCAGTCACCGTTTTCTTCTTCTCCTTCTTAATATCAACTCTGGTTCTGGTGGGCTTCTTTGTACTTAGTATGCACTGATTATCTAGTTGGCTGGCTCCAATCCAACTCCAGCTGATTTGGATGCAGTTCCATTGATTTACACTGTAGACATACTGTATAAATATTCAGTGCGCCGAACCTTTTCTGTGGCATCTTTAGCGTTAATCTTGGTGGACTCTGTTTGGATTGGGACGTTTTATCTGTTTGCAGAGTAAATGAAAAGTTAATCTACGTGGATTTGAAAACAGTGTGAGTTGAGGAGCTGTTGAAATGTTTTAACTAGAACAGAAATTTGTGTTTATCTCAGATCTGTAGGGCACCTTATTCATCAATAACAGAGATAACGGGAGGGGGATATGAATTACTGTTCTTGGTAAGTTTTCAGCCTCACAAAAAAACAAAAATAACAAAAAAATCTATGATGCATCTGCACAATCAGCCCAACATCTGTTGTTTTTCTACTGTGGCAGAGGCTCAGTGTTCCCCTTTGTGTGTGTGTGTTGTTGTGTTGTGTGTCTTTCAGCCAAATCACCACACCTTGACCATAACTGATTTGCCATAAACACAATCTTTCCATAAATATGCCATATATGCTGTGTGCAGATGTGGAAGATAGCAAAGTTTTTTTTAAATGGAGATGGGTTTTGCAGAATTGCCCAGTGTTTGCAGAATCAGCAGCTAAACAAAATGAGAGCAGATTTAAGTAAAAAAAAACATCCTCAAACTTAGCAAATAAAGCATGTGAAGATTTGCATTTTTGGTCATTTCTGACATCACCAAGTCAGCTGCAATGCATACAGCTGTCCTATTAGAAGAAATTGCAACCATACTAACCAGTAAAATAGTATTCTGAATCTGTTTTCTATAAAGTACTTCCTGGTTCTTGCGAGTGTTTGCACAGGCTTAATGTCCTGATCCAGGCGGTTTGCTTTCACCAGACATGAAGCGGCCGACCTGTATTAGCAGTGAGAGTGTAACCCCAGTAACTTGTTTTGTAATTTTAAATGACTGTATTGGTTAAGGTTGCAGTTACAGTTGAGGTTAATGGCCAAGTTATTATTTATTCATCCCTGTGGAGAAATTTGTCCCCCTGCATTTAACCCATCCCAACTATTAAAAGAGCCACGTGCGGCACAGAGGGACCGACTCTGCTTCAGAAAGGAAAGTGCTTTGGTCAAGGGCGGCTGCAATAGTAGTATTTCTAATGCCCACAGTTGCATGAATGCCTTTTGATTTGAAAGGAAAACATCCAGAGTGAGCGGAGAACATGCAAACCGTACACAGAGAGCACAGGATGGCGAGAGCCGGGCTTTTTTAGGACGCTCAGATTTAGATTTAAATTTAGATTTTACTCGGTTCGCTCGGGCACAGCTGAACCTAATTTCATTCAGCGCTCAGATTTCAGAGCGCTTTGGTTTGTGTTTGCATCGAGCGCGCTTCAGTTTTGTAAATTCAGTTCTCCCAAAGCTGTGCGAGTGAGATGCTATCGCCGGGCTCTGTAGGCAAACTTTCCACTTCTGTTCTTTTGATAAGAAACAAAACATCCCGCAACACAAACAGTCTTTATATTGGCACAGATGAAGGAGGCTTTCCAGTGATTCATTTATACACGCTGCTATGAATAGACTACCCTGCCTGTGAACCTACCGCAGCACTGATCTGTTTCTGGATGTAACAAAAGCCTCACAGTGCAAAAACATATTAATTAAAAAGAGCATGAAGATTGTTCTCCGGGTCAATAAAACTGCGCGGACTAATCTCTTAGTCGGGGTGTTTAGAAATGCCGTGGCTCTATTAAACAGAGTTTTTAATCTTTCCTCTACAGATGTGAGGAATGCTGGATGAATTTGTCTGTTTCTGTCCAAGCAGTGACGTCCCTTGAGGCTTTGGAGGACACTTTGATCTGAAATGATGACGATTATTTCCTTTTTTCTCCCCCTCATTTTCAACGTTTTAATGGCCTTTTTTTATATATTTTTGCTGTGTCTCGCCTGAGAACAAACTACGTTTTGATCAGGTCCTGAAAGAGTTTTTTTTTTTTCTTACCACTTTCATACAGTCCTGTGGATTAATTCCTTAATGGTGCTCCACAAAGCACAAAGTAAAACATATCACCTAGCGGGAGCGCTTGAAGTCAGCCCAACAGCACTAACATGAGAAAAATCTGTCACTGGCCCAACGTGGTCAATATATCACTCAATGTTTTCTGTGTTTTCTGCTCCAACACCGATAGGACGCGAGCCAGGAAATCTGGGCTCGGACCGAAGGGGGCTGAACGCTGGATGTTATTTATCACTTTAACTGTAAAACATGGAGGCAGACCAGGGATGAGTAGGAGGAGGGAGGGCGGGAGTAGTCATGTTAGGAAGAAGCCCATATCTCCATAGGAGTGATTGATGGGGATGAGGAATCGCTCCTGTCACGGTGCAATTACACTAGTCCGACCGGATGTGTTTGAAGGACGGAGCCGGAGAGTACACGCTGAGAGGATGAAGCGATTCATGCGCAGCAAAACAAAATGATGTTACGGTCCTGACCTTGTAGCGGTGACGAGATATCATCTCTCTTGTTAATTCTAAATGATTCCCTGTCTGAAAGCCTTTTTTCTTCTTCTTCTGCCGCTGATTTGTTCATTAAAACTTGTTCAAAATGGTCATGGCCACACGTGTCACAGCCGGCAGAGGTTGAGTCTGTTAGCTTAGTCCTTTTTGCTCCTTGGCAAGCCATCAGCTGACTTAATGTGGATGCACTAAAAGCTATGTATGCATCCATATGAGTGCACAGTGCAGATCACATTCACTGTTTTCAGACTAAAATGCAATTGGTTGCAATATCATAAGAATAGCAATGTGGAGGCAAAAGAAATTATTGTTAATGTACGCGTGTTAACAAAAACAAATATGTAGGATCATCAGATACACACAGTTGAAGTTGCCCCAAGATTGAAGCTGGACTAAGCTGGTGGACCAAATGACCGAAGTGAAGGTTGAAACTGTATATACTGCAAGGGCAAAAAAAATAGGTTCATCTGCATCTCCTCAGAGTCACTTCTCTTCTAGAAGGCTTTGAGGCAATGCTGATGTTTACACAAATTTTTGGCTCAGACAGAGTACAGCAAATTTAGCTTTCGTGAAATGAAATGTAAAAGCCTTTGTAACACGATTAGGTCACATTGAATACGAGCTGGCAACGGGGAGTCGTATTAAATTTCATCTCGTGCTTTAGTCAGAACTTTCTAACTTTCTTGGTACTTCATTAAACTCACTGTTGATCTCATCAGCGCCGGCCGAGGGGACAGCTGACCCTGCTGACTCGGAGAGCCCACTCAGCAGTTCTGCATGGATAACAGAGCAGCAAGTGACCTCAAGATGAGTTCACTTCCCCCGAGTGATTTGGGGAATTGGCGGCGGATTTACAGAATCCTGCGTGCCAGCTCAATACCTGGCGATTCTTTCTCTTCCTCTTTCTGTCTTCCCTCAATCATTTCTTTCCTCCAGTGTGTCACACTCTGTCAGACACCACATCCTCTCTCCTGCAAGTCTCAAAGGTTTGGTCTAAATAAGCAGCTCTTGTGTGAGATCAACATCCCCGCACTGCTTCTGCATCTCGGTCGGACTCAACGCACTCATCGTTATCAGTGGAAACATGACAAATGATGAATAAACAAAAATTGATCCTCATAAAGATTCACACCGCCGGTTCGTTTAGCTTTTTAAGTGTTGAGCGATGTGTCACAGCACGCAAACATCTCTCACTAATGTCACATCTGCTGACACTGTGGAGGATTATCTTAATTGGCTCACACGCGAGGTAAACATTCACACGATCAAGCTTTTAATTTGTCCTATAAGGGATGTGCTGCCTTCTTTCGAGGGAACATCAGTGGTTCGTGAGAGACACAGAGACGCCACGTGTCGCCCAATATGCAAAGCTGTAATCAAATTTAGAAAATCTAGATAAGACATGCTGAATTACTTATCTTGAGTGGCAATACCCTCAGTGACCTCTTGTCAGGGGAAGCTCTTCTTGAAATGTGCATTAGTTAAAATATTAAAACAGACAATGCTCTTTCAGATAGCAACATCGACTTTCATCTTTAACATGCAAGGGCCCCTAAGTACTAAAGACAAGTTGGATCTAAGAATTTAAGATGATCTTTACAATAACCATCAATTACTTTTGCACATTTTTCTCGTAACAAAAACATGCCTCCCTCAGCCTTCAGTGAAAACATTAAGATGTTCTGTTCAGACACCACAGTACCTTTCATGTTTCAGGGGTTTGTTGATGGGTTTTCTTGGGAATTTTGTGTTTTCCACTCAACCTGTTGCCATTTTGAAAAAAAAAAAAAAAACTTTTTGCATAACGCACCCTCAGCCATGCATGCACTGCTTCCTACCAGCCCTAGCCATGCCAGGAAATCTCATTTTTTCTGTTTGAATTGAATTAGTGTGTTTTTCAGAGTACAGATAGCGCACAGTGGATCCTCTGCCCTGAGCATCCTGGCTGGAAATAAGATATGAGTGTTGTCGGTTCCGCTGTCCTGATCAGTGTGATGTTAATGCAGGGAGACGTCTGGTAAGCATATATTTTTTAAAGATAGATGTTGCCAGTTATTTCAAGATTTTGCAATGCAACACAAGAAAAAAAAAATATTCAGAAAATCCTACTACTCTATTTCTCAGACATGTGAAAGAAGACTTTTTAAGGATCTCCATTAAACACACTGAAGATTACAATTTCATCAATGGTGAAAATATCAGTATTGCAAATTTTTATATATAAATTTAGAAGTTACTGAAATTTTGACATTCATTCTTTATCTTGAAAGACAAACATCAAGCATTTTGTTGGACATAGATGTCTCATTGTTATCCACTTTTGGAAATCTTACTGGTATTTAAAACCCATATCATTGCCATGCATGTGACTACTGATAAAACAGAATAAATTCTGAGAGACAAGTGTTCATTTTAGCAGCAGACACCAAAAATAGCCTCCTGAAAGCAACATTAAGGTGGCACCCACCTCTCTTGTTACAATAATATCACATTAGCTCACCTTTTTAGAAATGCTGGTGTGCTTGGTTGCCAGTTTTCATGCTTTCATGCAGTTGTTTTGTCTCATGCATGCAGGGATCACACTAAACTTTGCTCAGCATCTTAGAAACATGCGTAAATGGACCGAATCTATTGTTGTCAACAGTAATTTGCATGAATAACTCTTTTGACATCCCCTTGAATAAGACACAGAGTTGCGTGTTACCGAACATCTGTACATATCGTGCAGCACATTAGTGTAAATGATTTACAGCGAGTCATCTCGGGTAAATGAGGATTAATTTGAGAAGTTGGGACTTTTTGTTTATGCAGAGCGAGAAAAGTAGTCTGGAAACGTCTTTTTCTTTTTATATGTTATCGCTGGTGCCTATAAGAGCTTCCCTGAATTGTGATTCGAGCCGAGCGTGGCACAGGCCAACACGTCGCGCGTATTAATTATTTTAAGACAGCACTCCTCTATTGACGGACAGTTATTGCTCTGCCATGTGGCTCAATAGATTTCGGCATTAATATGCAACACTCTTTTAACTTCCATTATTAACCTCTGGGCAACACCAGTGTGTGTGGATGACACACAACAAAGAAAAGAAACCCCATCACCCATGTTGAGCTTGAGTGAGAAAATTCAATAGTGAGCTTAGGAAATGAAAAGAGCAGTTTGATAAGAGAAATGACTGGGAATGATGATTTCTTTTTTTTTTTTTTCCAATCCCTTATTGTGAGCCGTCTCCATGAAAGGCCACGAGCGTCTGTCACGAGTGATTCTGTTTTCATAGAGTGGTCTAATCCAGGCTCTCCATGCTGTCAGGTCCGCTGCCTCTCATTGTGTTCCTCGCCTATCTGATTATCTACAGCATTACAAGTGGTCAGAACCACATCACCTCATTGTCACGAGCAGAATACATTTTGGCCAGATCGAAGCTTTTTTCAGAGCCGTGACTATGAACTACTTTGAATGAGTTCGCCGCAGAGTCCATAGAGGACTGTAATGACATTCATAACCTTTCCTGAGTCCCCTACAGCAGCCGCTGATGATGTATTTCCCTTTGGGTTCCCGATGTTAAAGGCCTCGGCTAAGTTAGAAAGTGTTGGTGTGTACACTTTGAGCTGTAAGACTCTTCCCCAACATCCTTCTGAATGCTCCTCGATGAACAGACGCCACATTAGCTCTGTGATTTTATGACTAGTGCTGATTGTGATTAAATTAGCGGGAGGAAAAAAAAAAAGGAGTGCGCTATCAGTCTCCCTTTTAGGTTAAAGATGAACTAAAACACAGCCTCACCCTTTTTGTGTAAGGAAATATAAACTATAATGATACAATTCTGTAAATTGTTCACACCATTTTTCAGACAGATTTGAGGAAATGGCTTCTATATGGGCAGCAGATTCAGGATTAGTATGACAGTCGATTTCCCTTTTTCAATGAGCGCACACTAAACAGGCTTAGCTAATTGATCATTCATGAAGCGCACGTCTTAAAATCCACTGAGATGATAAATAATGGCGGGCAAAAACATGAGATCTGCATGGAGACATGACGAGACTGTAATCTAACGTAAACGAGCACATGGAAGCAACTTAAATGTCAGATTTTTTTATTGTTTTCTCCACTGTCGTTTCAGCATTTGATCAGCTCTCTTGGTCGTGTTTCATTCATTCACATGGTGCAATGTTTGTTCTTATATTGGGTTAGGTAATAATGAGCGAAGCAGAGCAG
>JBAJHX010000046.1:14753735-14806441 GCA_037176925.1 Amniataba percoides | reverse complement strand
GGTCGTGTTTCATTCATTCACATGGTGCAATGTTTGTTCTTATATTGGGTTAGGTAATAATGAGCGAAGCAGAGCAGAGCTGCTATATTGGCACCATATGGAGAGATCTAATGTAGAGGGTGCTGCCTCTAAAGGTAAATACAGTGATCTTAAATGATAAACCTATATTTTTTCTTTGTACTTACTGCAAATTTTACCAAATAAGTACACAAGTCAATGCAAAAATAATGATATGAATACTGACTTCCAACTAACAGTACATGAAATTTTCAGTTCAATTCAAAATTAAGTTGAGTTTGTGTCTTCATGACAGATGTGAAACATGAGGAGGGATTTTTTTCTAATGCTGCTGTAAGTAAAAAAAAAAAGAAAAGGCAGCCACCTCTGTCAGTCATTATTTTGAAAAATTCTCTCATTTTTCAGGTCTCATTTCTCACACCGAAGACTTCGGAGTTGGTCCCGTCGCCATAACAACACCGTTACTCGGCCTGATCAGCTGCTGAGCTCACAATAGGCTCTGCATCAACGGCAGCCAAAACATCACTCTGCTGCAATCAGCCCAATCGCTGTACAAGCCTCTTATCAGGCTGCATGCACCGACAGGGCCTGAAGCGCAATCAGATCCACCTCATGAATGAACCAACCCAGACACCGGCTGCCACTTTTAATTTGATTGGGCAAACAGTGAATTAATGGGGGCTCACTGAGAGTTACACTAGTTTGGAACCGGTAACCTCATTCAAAGTGTATTATGAATGATGCCTTTGCCCCTTAAAGGCAAGTCATTAGAGCACTTAATTATAAAATATTGCTTCTTGGATACCCAGCCAGTCCTGCTGCGTTAGGGCAAAATTTGCTCCCTTGTGCAGTTCATAGCAGAGCATGCATTTTTCACAGTATCAGACCTACTTAAAGGACAATATGCCCATTTTTTTTACCCTCAGGTCATTTGTCATCCCTGCTATGCCTAATTTCTTGAATCGCTGTTGTGCATGCTTTTAAATTATTTAAATCTAAAGTACTTTTTGCATCACTGAGCATTATGAGAGGCCTGTCAGTGTGTAAAAAAAAGAAATCATTGCATCTCTTTCAAATTCTTTTTCTTTTTTTTTCTTTTTTTTACCAAAGTGGCATAAAGCTGTGCTATATATGATTTAGCTGCTTTAAAAAAGGGTAAAAAGGATGCTGGTGTGATGCAGCATCTTTTCAAGGAATAGAAAAGTGGTTTCAAATGGCCTTTTCATCAAAAGGACCAAAACGCTCTGTTGTCCTTTAAGCTTCCTCGGTACAAAGATCGGATTTTGTCTGCAACACTTCTGAATTCAAAGCGATGAGGTCGGGGAAAACATTTTTCACCCCAGGGTGAAAAACGCCATCTCTTCTCCCTCCGTATGTAAAACATCTGAGACGCGATAAAGCTTAAGTGATGTTTGCAGTACGTGTTTTTATCACAGTTTCACAAACTTTTAAAACATCCAATGTTCCCACCAATTAACAGCCATCACAGAGGCTGCACTTTACACCTAGTTGTCAGGATGTGTTATGTGCGGTATATGCGTCGCTGTCAGACAGTGTGTCTGTTATGGGAATTCAGTTCCCATAGCCAATTTGAATGGTGATAAAATCCAAAATAAATATGCAATGCAGATCATCTTTTAGGGGAGATTTCTAGATGTATTTTTCCACAACCTGGAGTATCTTTTTACACCCTTTTTTCCCCATTCACATACACACATATTAACTTTGATGACGCCTCAGTCTGGATAATTGTCAAGACTTCCTGCTTCCTATTATGGCTGCTGCCGTCCTTCTATGGTTGGATTCAGATTCTCTGAATTTTAATTAAAACTGCTTCAGTCCTCCCTCGTGCGGGAGAAGCGCCATGTTTAGCTGCATATTCATCCCACCGTGTATAGCGGCTGATTGATCATATCAAAGCCACTTCCTGTGCGCTCCTCTCCACAACTTCCTGATTGCTAATACAGCTTGGAGAGTCATGCAAATGCTGCAGCGCAGATGAGTTTTGTTTTTGTTGCCTTGCAGCTGCCTCCTCTGCTTGGCTCAATGAAGATACTGCACGGTCTTTTAATATATTCTTCTTCACATTTATTAGCCTTAGGAAATATAACAGTAAAATTTAAATATCAAAGTTCCCCACAGCGAAATGATTTTTTATTTTTTCACCTTCATTGTGAAGCTGCTCGAGGCAGTATTTTAAAATAACAATATAGTTGTCTTATCAGTGTAAATTTTAAATCAGGGCTTCAATAAGAGCAGCACGTCACTTCTTATTTAAAAACCACAGTTTCTCTTCTCCCAAATGAAATCCACATATCAAATATGAACATGTATACTCTCATAAGAAGTGACAAATTAAATGAACTAAAAAAATCTAATTATAAATAGCATTAGTCAGACCGTTCACCCCCCTTCTCTTTTTCCTCCCTTCCTTGTTTGTAGCTTTTGATCACAACTCAGTCACTCTGGTAAACACGGGTGTTTTGTGTGCAGTTCATCATCAAAAAATTCAAATAGTTACCCTCCTGTTGGGTAATTAAGCACGGGTCTCAAGAAAATTCCCATCATCCTCTCCATGAATGCAGCTGTGGATCTCAGCAGCACCTGCACATATGTTAACAGAGAGGCCGACTTCACCAAGCAGCTCCGAGTGCAGCGTTTGGCTCCTTTCCAAGGTATCAACAGTCTGCTGGGTCGCCTTTCGTATGCTCACAGTTTTAACGCAGTGCCAAAATGATGTAATTTGGTCTCTCTTTTTTGTTCTTCCAACAAATACTATCCAGTCAGCTGGCACCACTGAGCATTTGATGATGCACGGTCCTAAAATTTAACCTGTGTGATTATTTTTTTATGAGGTAAATCAGAGATCTTGTCATGTTACGCCACCTCTGAAACATCTTGTTTATTTTAATGCCCTCTATTTATAATGAAAGGGAAAAAAAGCGTGGATATTGATATATATTAAAGTTTTCTGCAATAATAATGCAGCAACGCTATTTTTGGGTGAAGCAGGGTGAATGAGTCCGCAGGCCCCCAGCCTGGCAGGACTCCAACATGTTGGGATTAATTGCTGCAGTGTGGGCGATTCAGCACCTGCAGGTAACTCGTCTACAGTTTTAGCACGCACCTGTATTAAGCAAGCATTTCCTATCACACCCAGAATAACATGGCAACCTGGTTTCCTGTGTGCATACATTGAAGGGAAATCCACTTGACTTGGTTTCTGCTCTTTCTGCTATAATCAGCTTTTTTTTCCCCAGAAGTGTTGATAGAAAGATGGTGACCGCAAGGTTGCCAGGTTAGATCCTTGAACTGCTGTTGCCTTGCTTTTACCTATATGGACAAAAAAACCCAGCAAAAATGTCCTGAGTCAACCTCTGAATCTGTCTCCATCATGACTGAAGTTTCATCATTTTATGGCCAGATGCACACGCTGTAACGAACAATTTGCAAGCTAATACCTGATAAGGCCACATCCACAAACCCCATCGCGACACACTGACAGATCTATTAAAGGACTGAAATGACTAAAACCCAACAAACAAACAAGTGTACTTTAAAAGAGCAATGTATCCAACTCCGTCTGCTGACCGGCTGCCTTTAAAAGAAATATCTGACATCGAGTTTGTGAGCTTTTGAGCTGGGCGTGTTCGTGTGCCCAAATGTCACGACTCCCTTGCTGCCTGCGCTTTTGGTGGTCCGAGCGAGCAGGCAGTGCAGCCCGATCTCCAGAGTAAGTATCAATCAGGAAGATTGTTTTCACCAAAATTGCACTGCGCCGTTTGATTGTTACTAACGCTCCCACTTCCGTGCCCCTCCTTCTGCACAGCTCACAGGGCGACACCAAAACACCCAACAGGAACTGGTAAGAAAATAACCTGGGTGCAGTGGATGAAAATGCCACTTTAGCGGCACAAAAGCCCCAACGTCATAAAAATAGAGCCCTCCAGAGATGTTTGCAGACATGCTTCTGGGATAAATAAAAGTCAGAGCTAGAGGTGGTAAGTTGGAGGGAGAAAAAAAAAACGGAAGGAATGCACCTCTCTCACTTTCCCACAAAATCAGCAGTAACCACAAACAACCTTCAATGACTTGCATCGTGCTGATCACATTTGCTCAATTTAAACACACATTTTTTCCTTAAAAGAAAAGAAAAGCTCACAGAAGGATGACAAAGGACTTCCTTGGTGCATGTATAACAGGTTGGGGAAGGAGAGACAGAGGTTCCTGCTCCTTTATCGTCTAATTCAGCCCCAGCTTTGTCTACGCTTTTTCAATCCTGCGTAATCCTGGCACTGGGTCACTTACCGCAGGGCCACTCAATCACCCCTTCACTCGCCGTGTCCTCCATGACAAATAGATGTGTTCCTGCCGAGCTCTTCTTAAACAAATGAATGTGTTTTTCACCACCAGACTAGACTTGTTTTTTTTTTTCTTTTTGCTGAAACAGGCAAAAACACCTTGCAGTTTGTCACTTCACAGGCCTACTGTATATCTCACTCCTCCGGCGATAGGTATTTTTCAGGAAGACGGATTGATACATCAGTTGCCTATTCTCTGCTCACCGCACTACAAATAACCCCTCTCGTATCTATACATAGCCTGCCTCGTGCACTTGTTTCAGAAGATAAACCACGCCTAAGCACTGTTGCCTCGACTTCTTTTCCTTTTCTCTGGTATCATACAGGGTTTCTTTGCGTGACAACAGCACAGATGTTTTACTGATAATCACGTGTAAGGCGGAGAACAAAAGAGGCCACTGCAGAGTAAATCACACACGGATAAGGTTTTTGGTTGCCACTCCTTTTGAAAAACCAAGTGATAATTTTTTTTCTTTTAAATTCCGGAAACAAGTGCTAGTTCGTGAAGGTTTGGGAGACGTCATATTCATTACAGTCACAGCTTCCAGGGTGTTTAGACTGAACGAAATGAATTTTAGAGGCAGCGTGCTCGTTAACTATACTAAAGGACTATGATTTAACATTTTGCAGACGATACCTATTCACTTAAATTGCTGAGAGTTAGGTGAGAAGATCCACACCGCTCTCGCATCTGCACAAGATATATGAAGCCAAAGTCAGGTGGTTAGCTTAGCTTAGCACAAAGGCTGGAAATGGGGGGGAAACAGCAAGTCTGACTCTGAAAAAAAGTCAACCATAGAAAAAGACCTTAAAGCACAAGCACTACGCAATGTGGTTTTATGGCTAATGCTGGACTATTTTTTGGCAAAAGTCCCCAAAATCTTGTATTAAGCTACTTTGGCTACATAGCTACAACACACACACAAACACACACACAGAGAGATAGTACGAATCTCATTTTACTCTCACTGCATTAAAGTGAAAATGCAAATTACCAAAACTGTCCAACAATTATGTAAGACTATGTATGTAGGCAGGTGTAAGTGGATGAAACTTTCACGACTTTTCATGGCAGTTTTAAAAGTATTTCATGTTTGTTATTGTATCTTAAGTCATTTTCAGCTAAAGTAAATGATCAATGGCGTAGTTTCCCTTGTGTGACTTAGAATTACCTTTCTATAAGAAATGTGTTTTTCATACACTAAGAGACCATTTCACTGCATATTAGTCTGGATTTTTATTTCATATAATCCCAAGTGAATATAGTGAGTTTATTAAAAAATGACAGTGTTTATATAAACATATATTGAATTATGTGTGAGTGCACTGAGAATGGCACCATTTTCCTCTAACTGTGTCTGAAAACTGTTTTATCCTGTGTTTTCCCACTACACCTAGATTATCAAAGACTTCCTCACCAAAGCTATGAAAAAATGCCATAGTAGTGGAATCTATAAATTAGAATGCACCATTGCTTTTTCATTTATCAAATAGACCTTGAAATTATATTTCCAGTGGGAGATGCTATTGATAACACGGAGCCTTTGATTGTGTTTAGGTGGGAAAGGAGGAGTCCGGCTTAATGTAGTAAAAACAATCTCCATCATCGTGTCCTCTCAAGCTGTTCCTAAAAAGGGCCATCTGTGTTGCAGCACTACAGAAGTGTCGCCGGTTTGTTCTCGTAGAGGAGGAGGATATTTTTATCTGGGAAATTTGTAAAGGAGGTACAGTTTCATTGTCTGCAGGTCCCAAGACAAATACATTACTGGATACAGTGAGATGAATCCACACAGATCCAGGATGGTGTTTGCTCCTTTTGTTCCTAGTAGGGATTAATACGAGTGCTGTGTTTAGGTTAAAAATAAAAACTATGATTGAGTCAATGAACACTGGTTAGAGAGAAAATTAACTATGAAATACTGATGTCAACGTGTGTAAAATCCATGAAATGTCCAAACCTTTGCTTTGACATAACGAATTATGGTTGTGGTTGATTTCTTTAATATGTCTGAAATATCCCAAACACTGCAAAATTTCATGCCACCATCTGACTGTTTCTCTAGTGCATCCACTTAAAATGTTCTTGGACCTAAAAATGTTGTCTTCAGCTTCTGATTGGACTGCTGTGAAATCTGAACATCCCGTAAACTTTCTAGCCTTTGTTGCAAGCTACAGCGATCCATCAGCTAACCGTGCTAACAGACACTAGAGACTTTGTGGTTTAACAGTTGCTTTAACATGATATTTTCATCAGCTTGTATTAATGCATAATGTGTCTCAAATTTATCCATAAAAATCCTCGTCTGTGGTGACAAAATGGCACATCGATAAACCAAAAATTGGCTTATGATGCGATAGATTGATCACATGATGGAGAATGTTATTTATTTCTGGATGTCAACATGCAGTATCTCCATAAAGCCGCCTTTCTGCCACTGTTTTTGAGGAAACGCATCAAAGGCATCTTTGTGTGAATATCTGACATACCAGTGACAGAAGGGTTACAGGCGCTGGAGCGATTGCAAAGGTTTGGAGTTGAAGGGAAAACATGCTGAATTCCCAGTTGTTTGCCAGTGTTTCCTCAATTACCTCACAAAGTCAAAATCAAATCCAAGCACTAAAGACATACGTTTCACTATATCAGGATGCAATAACTATATTTGTGCAAATTATAAAAGCCTTTCACTGTGACACGTATTACTGTCAAGCTAATCTTTATTTCCTCCATTTTAAAGCTCCGTGTCCACTCGAGTTACCACGTTGTAATAGAAACCTCTTAGTGTCAACAGCACCAAGGCAGGTGATAAATTGAGGTGTCAAAGGGCCCAACATTACCAGGACTAGGTGAGTGTTTTGTGGATGCCTGGCAGCTTCAAGTAAAGTAGTCATCGTATTAATAAATGACTTGTTCTCCTTTTTTTTTTTTCTTTTTTTTTTTTTTTTACTGGCAGTAATCTGTCTGGCTCTTGGCGTCTTCCTCTCCATCTGATAATGAGGTGCCTTCAGCCTCACCCAGGGGCTTTTTTGTAGCCACTCTGCCAAATTTGCACTTCTGAACAACTTTTAATTATACTCTCTGGTATGAAAATACGCCGGTGGTAGTCTAACAGCACTGGCGGGGCGAGTGCCAGTTAAAAATAATAGCCATGCGCTTTGGTCCACATTTCGCATTTATGTCTTTAAAAAGGTATAACATTGTCTAAAGATGCATGTTTTCTATTAACAAAAAAAGGATTTTTTTCCGCTAATCTAGCTCTCATTTCCGTAAGTCTTGGCTGGTTATTAACTGAACATTAGTGGAGTTGATGATAAATAGCGTATCAATAGATCAGGAATGACTGATGATAGTCATTAAAGGTTCATGACAAGTCATTGTCGGTAGGAGATTTGTCCTATTGATTTTAAAGAGGTCACGGAACATTAATTATGCCAAAGAAAATCTAATGATTATATCATACCACCAAGCATAATAAAATCTGAATTGTAAGTATGTCAGTGAGATTAAATGCATTGCAGCAACTGGTGGAGAACACCCACTGTCAGGCCTGAGACTATATAGAAATTAATGATATGAATAACCTTTAATGCTGGTGCAGATATTGCGTGGCGAAATAGGTTTCATATGCCCTTAATTAAGTTGCCTCTCAGCCTACCCCTGAAACTTAACGTCTCCGAGCCGTCGTGAATAACTCAGCTGCTTTTCTGTCACGTGTTTTTCCCATTGAGAGTGCAAAGGCAGTCCGGCGCGTTACGGAGGTCTGAGCGTGAACACCGCCTTCATAAACCCACGCATCATAAAACTTAAGATTCCCTTTAAAATGTGGCTGTGATTTAATTAAGACGAAAAACCGCAGTCTGTTTCAGTACAAAGAACATTGCTGCTGACTGCAGCTATTCCAGACGGTTTTACCAGCCCTGCACTACATTGGCGTTTTGTTGTTAAAGTCTGTAATTGTTTTTAACATTCAGGGAATATGGTGGGCTGAGTGGGAGTTGGTGAGCAACAGGAGCAGGAACAGGGCACGAGGCTTCTGGAGCCGCTTGAGTTACAACTCGAGGTATTTCACCTTATTCGCAGTTTTCTTGGCAAGCAAACGCTTGCACAAATTAGCATACCATTACCACTGTGGACTGTTATATATCCCAACAATTGTCCTGGTTTATTGCAGGCTGATGATAAAACTTCTTCTGAAATGTCTTCTGAAATAATGTAGTGTTCTGGGAGTCAACATGTTCTAAAGTAATGAAAACAAATGGCAACATAGTCTTTTAAATTTGATCATTTATCAGTAAAGGGCAGCGAGTTATAGGATTGCATGGGAAGTAAAACATCAAAAATGTGTGGCTGAGACATGAAAACAGCTTGTAAAACCTGCGCTGACATGTTTTATTCCTCTCATTTATTCATTAAGTCCTTGGTTATATATTTGTGAACCAAGTCTTTATTTAAAGCCACGATGTGCGCAGAGATTCCTATTCGGCTGAATGGCTGGGAGGAGTCTGTCTCCCTAGAAGAGCTACAAGCCCATTCGAGACACTTTCATGTGTCCAAAAGAATTAATGGAGCATTTTAATGTCAGACATTATGGGCTAAGTGTTGTTTCAGAGGCCTTTCGAGCCTTATGAGAATGAAACTTTCAGGGAAAAGCAAAATGTGGCTGCAGTTTTACAGAATTAAAATGATCAAATTTAAGATTATTGTATGTGTAGATGCTTAATATTCGAGTTCTCTACACCAGCAACTTCAGTCTGAACAGGTCCTTGTATGGATACACACACTATCCTCTTATCAGACTCAGTATGCAGAACTATAGCCAACTGTGGGACGCATCCCCCCTCCTCAGAGATCAAACAGGATGCTTCCATTCCTCTATTCTTGCCTTCTGTCAGAAGGGCAGAGCCTGCCTTGACGCCTCTTTATCTTCCCCCGCAGCCACCCAGACAAGGCGATGGGCTGTGTCTGTTGACAAATGCTTCACTTGTTACAGATAACAGAAACATGTAAACAGGAAATGGCCACTGGGCCAGCCATACAAATGTTTGAAAAACTTAGATTCATTCAGAGTGAGATGGTAGTGTTATCCAGGCAGCAAGGAACCAAACATTTCACATAAACAGGCTGCGTTGCAATACGTTTCCCAGCAGCATCGCCAGCTCACAACAAACAGTGATCTGCTTCCTGTTCAGCAACACCGTCACCATCCCGATAATGAATTAGTTCATTTTAATGCAGAAATGCTATAATGTGCCTGCTCCAACAAGTCAAATATGAGAATATGCTGCTTTTCTTTGTGTTATAGCCTTGTAAATTAAATATGTTTTTCCAATTTTTAATTGCACATCAGACAAAACATTAAAATTTGAAGACGGAAAATTGCAAAGGCCTTTTTCATTATATTGTGACATATTAAAGGGTAAATAAATTGATAATGAAACTAATGATGAACTGCCACATTATGCATTTTGTGTCTGGATTGTGTCCAGAAGAGATTTATCCACATTCAATTTACATTTATTGTCGCAAATTGGATCTTTAGCAGAAACTGCCTAAACCCTCCCAAGCCGCAATATGCATTTTATTGTTTGTCCACAGTAATTTAACGGCTGGTTTCATTTCTCAGTTACACTTTTTTTTTTACTGTCTTTAGTGGTCTCAAATTGGCTATCTGATCTCCAAAAAGTGGAAGTGCATCCAAGAAGCAATCAAGATGAATTAAAACATGTTTGCTTGAACCGGCTCAGACCAGATGTTGAAGAAGTGCAAATGCATCCATCTCTTTAAGTCTCATACGTAGTATTTACTCCCCCACCCCCCCAAGTTTAACTACATCAGTAAGCAGTCTGTGGAAATAGCCTGCAAAGTGTCTTTCCCATCTGTTCCCTGTAATAACTGTGACTGAAGTTATACTGAAATTTTTTTTTTTTTCTCCCCATCTAAAGCAACAGGGTTTAAAAGGAAAAAACGAGTTGAGTTTAGTCTACTTCAACATACAGATACAGAAAGTGGACAGAGTTACAGCGTTCATCTGATCAAATAGACTATGTAATGATTTGTGTGGGAGAGAGAGCGAGCATTGATCAGTATTGGCGGGGGAGCAGCATGAATGAGGGAAAGACAACATTTCAGAAAATAAAATGATTCAAGATAAAACTTTTGTCTGGCTCCCTGCCCTTACACAATTTATCCCTGTGTTTGTTTCGGGATAGTTTGCTATAGTTGCTATAAATGAGTCACTTTTTTATTTCCTTAAATCTTTGGACTGGAGGAGTAGGACTGACCCCGATTTTTGTGTAACCCAAGAAAAAGCCAAGACAGATTACACTGATCCGGCAAAACAAATAAATCCATATACACAAACGGCCGACCTGCAGCTGCATCACATCTCAAACCACATTCGTAGTCGGTTTATTTGATATCAACCAGTCCTTCTGTTCCTACAGCAGGATTGAGTCCAAGATTTCAGTAGTGGGGGTGAAATGCAAATGAGCTTTTTCTCTCCTACGTCAGAAAAGCCTTTAAAAAATTTCAAATGAACGGGTCGCTTTGTGTCTTGGTCACCAAGCAAAACTGGTATGTCATTACTGAAAAGGTGGCCGCATTGTCTGCCATTCATTGTTGCATGAGATTAGGGACAGCGGTCACGCAGTAATGTTGCCGCTGCACTAAAATGCTCGAGAGCGTGTTGTGTTGGTGATGGAGATGGGTATTGTTGGTATAATGTGGGCAGAAGAATGATGGCAGCTGAGAACATTAACCTTCATTAGTGGGCTGACCAGGGTTGGTCGCTTTAAATGGAGTAATTACTGGCGACACAGTGATGATTAATGGTAATGAATGGTACTAATGTGTGGCATCTGTCAAATGCATTTGAAGATCTGAGCAACCTTCCCCTCCGAGTCAGTGGCGACATCTGACCGCCTGACGATGACTGCACCTGTTCGAATTTGCAACCTTTAATCCTAGAAATGACTCTGTACAGTATAAATTACAAATCCAAATCCAACCAAGTATATTTTGATAGAAATTTGTCACTTGAATTACATTTTATGCCGATAATGACAGATTATTTTTCTTCAAACGTACCTGCTGAGCCATAAGTAGAAAAAATGTGGAAGATTATTTTCTCATACAAACAAAAGCCCGTCAGTAATTATTATGCATTATTGTATGTATTACAGCATTGTGTAGTGTACTTCAGCAGGGATGATATGATGGAATTGAGAGCTTAACCCCCTGAGAAGAACAATCTATTATGGTTTCCATGGGTCATTTTTTGCAGCAGCGAGTGGTATAGTTGGTAAGCTCTTTCTGACTGCAGGGAGCACATGTACTTATTTATTTATTTATTTATTTTGTATTTTTTGATGAATGCAGTGGGAAATTGTTTTTGGGAAAATGGGCTGTTGGACTACCATACAGATGTCTGAAAACTTCATTCATAGCGACATAGTGTTTCAGGAAACAAGGCAGAAAGAGCACACAGCTAAAGAACCAAATATTTCCCTCAGGAGTTGGTGGAGACCAAACACAGAGCTAAAAGAGAGTATATCAGACTCAAAATGAATGATGATGTCACCGCATGTCTGTTGTACATGTAACAATCAGTAATTGAAGGTTTATTTGTACCGAGACCACAGACTGCGCCCTACTTAAAGCAGAAGTGGGTACCTTCTGCTTTAAAATGATTTTAGTGATATTTTCTTAAATTGCTGTCACTGTCCTGACAGTAGTACATGAGACAGATAATCTGCTGCCTCCAAGGCCATTTGACAAGAAAATGACAACCAAACAACCAAGCAATGAGAAAACTGTCTATCTCTTTTTTATTGATGACAGAAGATAGGTAAACAGAAGAGGAGTGATGAAGAAAAGCGAGGAAGGGGTTTTGAAGGCGAGTTGGAGTGGGAAAGGGACCTGCAAGTGTTACTCCCTCAAATTTTCAAGCCCACTTTCTTCTCAATACTTTAACCAAAGTGCTTTTGTTGCCTAAACCTAAACATTATGCAGGAGTTCGGAGGCAAACCACGCTCTTTGGTCTCATCGCTCACCCTGACCACCTCCCTACTACTTAGTTGTACATAAACATCATTTCCTGGAGACAGAGTCAGAACCTGATGACATACAATGAGCCAATCACTCTGTTTCTTCTTTGAAATTCTGCTGTCTCTGGAGATTTTTTATATCCCTCTTCATTCTCGATGCAGAATATGGTATGATGTAAATTTGCACTCTTCTCTCGCTGCAGAAATAATGGAATTAATGCCACATTGTATTCACATATGCAAGCAAAAATGCCTGTGAATGTATTTTCCCTGTGATGCAATAGCGATGAAACATTGCCAGTCGTGGCGGTGGTGGGTGGCTGACAGTTATGTCCATATTGACGTATGGCGCCATTAAGAACAAAAGCTCCACTCTGCTAGAAGAGACATGACAACAGTATCGCCACACATCTGACGGGAGCACACATCTTTCCAGTGTCATCCCTGACCTCTATATCTCTTAGCTCAAGATAGATGCATTTTCATGCCTGGCTTCAGGCTCTAATAGTCCATTGATTCATTCGCAATATGGCCCAGAGTCAGCCAGGTCTCTGATTATTTATTTTCCTCTCAAAAACACTCTCTCCCCTCTGTCTCGCTCCTCTCTCTCCCTCTCTCATCTGTCTTATTAAAATGTAATGGCAAACAAAACCCCAGTCTCTCTCCCTCTATCTGATGGTGAGGAGAAAAACAATTTTAAGGGATTCGCGACGGTTTATAACCCATGGCTCCGAGAGGGGAAAACACTCAGAGGTCTTAGATGAGATAGACCTCCAAATCAATCACTACCGCCAGAGGATTCCTCACATTGATGCAGGTGCTGATTGACAGACTTCAAATCTTCCCAGCGACTGTCAAACAGAGCCAACCTTCGCCAGCAGCTTAGGCGGTCTAGACTTTGCGCCCTGCCGAGGTGAGGCACGGGTGAAATTTAAAGGTTGTTTACAATAAAAATGTGAGGGGAAAGGAGGAAAAAGAAGAAGATGGGGTTATTATAGCATACAACTTATAATTTAACCGAGCATTAATTGTAGTGTGCATAAACTTCTGTGGAATCTGGAAACCCGCTTTTTAAATCCCTGTAAGAGAAAAAATATACCAGCAGTCTCTGACTCTGTCATATGCAACAATTTTCTACCAAGGTCATTTTGGCTTTTTTTTTGAGGAATGTTACTTATATACTCCGCTGGCATGTAATCTGAAATTCTTGCACATGGATGGTTTTTCCACTTGTGCAGCTGGTGGTGCAGTTTGGCCTCTTTACATTCTCGGAGGGGGAGAGATAGCTGACCACATTGTTTGGGGCACACCCTGGCAGTCCTGAAATGACAGATGAGGGAAACCTGTGTGTCCCCAGCGCCCATCTATCGGTGCGCGAGCTCACTGGAGGGTGAAAAAGCTAACTTAATTGAAACCTTTAATTTTGCAGAAGGGAAAAGCTGGAATGGATGTGGCGGCTTTGACTTGAAAGTCTGCCCTTTATATAGACTGAGGAGACATGTAATGAGGAGGGGAATCTGATCATTTAGATTCAGCAGCACTAGGAGCTGCAGAGGGAGAGAAAATATTTGGAATAATTCAGGCAGGAAAAGTATGACATTTTCAATTAGAACATTTCATTAATCAGATGTTTACTGGGGTGTTTTTCCCCATTTAAACCTTAAATGCATGGCTGCTTCTTGATGTTTAGTATCATGTTTACCATGCTCAGCATTTTAGTACATTATTGGAATATTAGCATGCTAATATCTGATGATTAACTCTAAACTCAGTGTCCAGCTGAGGCCCATTGGAATGGACAATACTGAAAGAAATGCATTTTGACCTAAAGTTGTTACGGTTCATCCTATTTGAACTCATTTTCACAACAATGTGGTTCAGTAGTTTTTTTGTTTTTGGCAGTACAAGTTTTTGAGCAAATCCATCAAGTATATAACAAGATAGTTCTAGACAATTAAGATAATTTATGGATAATTAAACACCTTGCCCTGCAGGTGAAAAGCTAAAAGGATCAAAGTTATAAGAATGTCTTGAATTGCAAATATTCACTACACATAAGGCATTCAAAAGCACTGATGCCGGCCTCATAGTGGCACTATAGGGAAAGTCAATGGATCTCCAAAGTCATTTCAATTTATGTTCTGGGAACAATGAATGAATGTCTGTAAATGTCAAAGCAATCCATCCGGTGGTTGTTTAGATATTTCAGTCTGGACTGAAGTGCCGGACCGACTGACAATTGCCATCCATAACGCTGGCATGGGCTCGAGGGCTTAATAGAATAAACTGAATGAATTAAGATGTAATAGGATCCTGGCTCTCTGGCAAATGTGAAGCCATGTGATTGTGTTATTGTTACACGCCCTCCCTTCTGCATTCAGACAAAGCCTGCTGAGAATATCCCACTTTTGTTTTAATGTGTGTCAACAGAAGTATGTTACAGCCGTATTGTGTGTATTTATGTATCTAACGTAATTAAGGATGATTTCGTCTGACCTTCGCAACAAATACTGTCAGACCGTTCTTCTGCAATACGCGACTGCTGTGTTGACATGGCTGCTTTCTGAATAAGATGCTCTCTAATTTATTACAACCTGACAGATTTGTTTACCAAATGTAGAATTTAGGGAAGCGCGAGTTTCGTGCCAAGCATGACATCCACATGTGCTAAGTCCAGCCTGCACACCAGCAACATAATAAACAAAAACAGATCACTATTTCTACAAAGAAAGAAGATATGTTTTGAAATGCAGATGGTTGCTATTGGCAACGTAGCGATGGATACTGCAGAAAGGTTTTTTTGTAGGTCTTCTCTCCAAGAGCGGTTTAGGATTATTTGATGCATCGTTCTTACACAAGTGGGAAAAGAATGGTTTTTGAATTGGATCATTTTTGTCTTTAATTTAATTCTGAAAGGAAATTAGCACAAAACATTACAGCCTGCAGAGAAATACGGCCACGCTGCAGACTCGTATCCCATGTGGAAGTTTGTCCAGGATCAAACCACAGCTGTGTTTTCAGAGTTCAGCACACTGCGACACTGCCCACATCTCACCTCCCGTCCGCCTGGCATAATCTGCCGATAATCACTGCTTAGAAATAACCCTGTCAGATGAACCTGACACGCTGCTTTATTGGATGATACTTTGAAGTGTCCACGCAAAGGACAGGGGGCAAAGTGATGAATGTATTCCAATAGGCCGTGCATCCAGTGTTTTTTATGTGTTATTTTGTTGTGTGCGACCCCTGTGAGAAGAAAGGTTAATTGCCGCCCCTGTGAACCAGTCAGAGATAGTTAAGTTGGCCAAACACGCCCACGGCAGAATCTTTCCCGAGGCCAGGTCTGATTAAAAAGAGAAAAACAACAAAAAGCTGCGGATCAGACAGGAGGCCTTGTGTGTTGTACGAGTGTTGGATTACTCTTCATTCCTGAGCTGATTGCTTTTACATGACGTTTTACAGACATGAAGTAAGACAAGGTAAAAGCTACTATATGAGCTTTCCTCTTGTAATTAGTCTCTGCGGGGAAGAAGTTATGGAAGACATACAAAGACGTGCTTTATGTCGACATAACTGTGATTTATTATACGTCTCTTACATGAACTCTAATATATATATTATCTGTTCATACACCACCCTACGCTTATGGATCATCACATGAGGAGTTATGGTCATTACTAAGGAACTATTTATTGTTTTCTACATTTTTTTTCTATCATTTATATACTCCTCAGCAAGGTCATTGTGAAGTGTTGTTGACAGGGGTTTAATTAAGTAATTATTTTAGTATAATAATGTATTAATAGTAGGTTGAGGTGAGAAACTGTCAAGGAGATAGTGAGACCTTGTGAGAAAAGCTCCTTAGAAACATCAAGCGAACATTACAGCAAGTCAAAATACACGGTTTGTCTGTGGCCTCTGGAACAACACGTGCTGATGTTTTCTTATGAGACACATCTATCAGGAGCACATCGTTCATCTGCTGTGCCTGCCAAAGTTAACACAAATCACTGCTGAAAAATAAATCTGTTTTACGATGTGACGGTACCCTTGGTCTCGTCATAACTAATATGGGCACTAGTGGGCTTTGATATTTGAACGTAAACATATGTCTTATAGCTTTGTATGGAGCACTCTCTGAAACAACAGCTGCTGTTGTTGTTGTTGTCGTTGTTGTTCTTGGAAGGACAGTGTCGAACAGTAAAGCAGTGGCCACCGGGGAAGTTCAGCAAAAAGGCCGACAACAAAGTGAGCAGCAATGCTCTGGTATCTAAGATAATTAAGTCTGCCTTTTAAGAGCAGATTTTCTATACAGCATACACAGTCTATGCATTGTTTTTGGCATATTAGAGACCTTACTGTATGTCATAGGAACAATTAATTAACAAATTCAATGCCTAGTTTGCTTATAGTACTGTATGTCAGGTTCAGTCCACAAAAGAACAAATGGACACAAAAACAAAATCATGCAGTATAAGATTACCTGCTGTCTAAAGCTGAGAGTAACTTCAGGTTTTTTTTGTTATCGGTCTGGCTGCCAGAGGCTGGAATTACTGCTCTCCCTCTGAGGCATGCTGCCTGAGGCAAATTAGGTCTCTGGGACAGTGTTATGGAACACAATAGACACAATACATCCATCAAGGTAGGCACCTACTCCATATCCAAATTGCAACAGGGCAGCCACGGTGAGAGACACCTGTTGCTGCCGCCTCTCTTCTGCTTTACAAAGCGCTGCCGCGAGACCTCGGTCTTTTATAATCGAAAGTAAAAACTAGTGGCAAGAAGAACCACCTTCACCTGGGGCTTACTAGGACATCCAGATTCCTGCAGAGACCGCATCGCTGCATCGCCACTGGCATTTTTCTGTCCCAATCAATTCTCTAAACTCTCAGGTGGCCAACAACTGGGGTAAAGATTTCCTCAGGCTTTACTGAGGATGTGTTTGCAAATTTAGAACGGTGATTTTAATGCTGTGGATAATTTATTGTGTACAGTAAAAAAAAAAAAAAAAAAAGGAGGGCAGTAATTTTAAAGGACAATATTGTCGGCCATTTATCAACGGCACGCCTTACTGTTCTGCCAGACCTTCCATTAATGGTAGCCCGAAGCTCAGTCCCGTCAAGGATTTCGTTGGATATTAAGCCTTAAAATTGTTTAGGTTTTGGTGTCCTGCTGTGGGTTATAATTACCAAGGCATCATCTCCATAGGAGGTAAATGGGAAGTAACTGAAGGTTAAATTCGTTTCCACGTGGCTGGGTTTCAGCTAAAAAGGGAGGAATTGAGACTAAAAATAACTCAAATATGTAGATTATTGGTGATTAAGTAGATTATGCATTCATTCTCAAATTCTAATCTCTTCCCAGGAATGACTGCGACGAGGACATCCCAGCACATGTAACAGAACACACGGGTCCTTTCAAATGGAAATGCCAGTGCCTTTCTTGTGGGATCACGTCTCTCTCTGTGCCTGTTTTACATTATCCACAAGCCAATTCCAGGTGGACGGATTTAGGCAGTCTCTTCCACTGAAAGGACTCCGCTTAATGGCATCATGTGTAAACATAATCTATAACGCCAAACTCAGCACATCCCTAATATAAACAATGTGGGTGGAATAAAACCTATCAAATTTTTATCAGCTGCAACAAAAGCCGTGTAGTGTTTGCATTCATTAAAACGTTCCATATCGAGGAACTTACCGTCACTGATATCAAATTTCATCCCCCCTGAAAAATGAAAGCTTTTGCTTACAGAACGCATTCATTTGCAGCTTTGGATTATAACTTTGGATGGCTAAACCTTTCAGCAGTGAATGCTAATGACGCACACTGTGTACACAGCTAATGTAGAAAAGCTCCCAATATTTTCCCCTCATTTAAATTACTCCAACGACCAGCTGACAAGCAGAAAATTGTTCGTAAATATATGGTGTGTGGAATTAATTCATGTCTTGTTTGCTAGTTATATAGATTTATAGGCCAAAATCATACAGCATGCAGTATTTTCTGTCCTCACCTTTGACCCATGCTAAATTATGGCAGTTGTATGACCAGAAGTATGGAGCATAACTGTGGAATTTTTGTGAATTTTTCATCAGCATCAATTTGACAATGCAAACACGGACTTAAACGCTGAGAAAAGATAAAAAGAAATTGCAAATTTGTGACTCATGAAGTTACTGAAGTCAAGTCTGCGTCATCTCTACGTGTTCATGTTCGATGGTGGATTTCTGCTCGATTATTAATGAGTAAAATCAAATGAAGAACTGAGACACTACGACATTACAGCCAAAAAAATAAATAAATGAGAGTCCTCCAGTTCACAATGTCATGGCACACCCAGATTTATTTGTATGTAAATCTGCTCCCACTATGTCAAAAAAAAAAAAAAAAACAGTATGTGCAAACATGACTGACTGAACACACAAACCTACTGTTAGGATCACATCATGAAATATACATATGCTATTATAATGACTATATAGCAAATACAGGCTGAAAGTTTGTTATATTGCATGAATATATATATATACCAAAATAGTATGACTTCATGAATACTAATGCACCTCCAGGCTGAAGAAATGTTGATGAGATTTGCAGCCCTGGAGAAACGTGCACTGGTGATGGCAAGAATATATTACGAGAATGAACCACCTATAACAGTGAGGTGGTAATTATCAGAATTGGTTTGGTGGACACAAAAAAGGCATTCTGGTGGATTCAAGAAAAATTCCAGCTAAAAAAAAAAATTTCTTGGCAGTAGCCCCATTATGCACCATTATTGAATGAGGGCTCTTTTAGGTCCAACCATTGTCCCCCAATTACAGTTTGATAGAGCATAATGTTACAGTCAAGGTACTTCACACTGATGAAAAAATTAGAAGGCACCTTCCTTCACTTTGGTCCCAAATAACTCAAAAGATTTACATCTGACAGTTATAAGATGGAGTTAAAGTGGCTGATTTCCACCACATTACATTTACTATATATTATAATTCTGAAGTTACGAGTTGCCACATTATAACTAAAAGAAACTTTCGATGTGTGTGCAGTAATTTCTGTCTCTCATTATAATCAGTTTTGTCAATTCAGGATTAGTAAAAGACCTGTGAGTCACGTCTCGCAGCACGGCTCTAATGATGGTGCTGTTCGTCTGTCAGTCTGCCACTTTGGTCCAGACTGAAATAATTCAGTAATGATCATGTGAACTGTCATGCAATCTTGTGGCTTTTCCTTAATAGTTACCATGAGGGGGGACTTTAGCTTTTCTAGGAACTGTATTGAAATTTACTGGATTTTATGAAATTCGATGGATTTATTCATGGTGCGTAGATGATGACCCTAAAGGTTTTTCTTCTTGTGCCACCATGAGGTTGACGTTTAAGACTAAAACGTCTCCACAGCTCTTTAAATTAGGTGAATTGTCTTGTAGCACAATAAACTGTTTAAAATCTTCCTTTGTCTGATGCTTTGCTTCATATAAATAACTGCAGAACTATGTGCCCATCAACCTCAGCTGCACATTGTGTTTGGTGCTAATTATAAACATGTTTTTCTGCTAACACGCCACACTAAGATGTTGAACTTCGTAAACATTAAACCAGCTAAAAGTCAGGTTAATACATAACAGAGCTTTTTTGTTGGACTGTTACTCATTTGTACATCTTAAACTCATTCTGGGTTTTTAAACACAGCTTTTTTTAGACCCAAAAATTCAGTTGGCAATCTTTATAAAACATTTAATGACTTTCAAATGTTCAGTTTGTTTGTGCCTGTTCTTAAATATCTTAATTGTTCCTCAGCCCCACTTTTCTTGGCATGAAGTAGCAACTTACAAGCTTTTGGTATCGGTGAAAGTATTCAGCTTTTTTTCCTGTGGGATCCCGCCACTGAGCCGCTGTGAATATATCACAAACTACAGTAACAGTGGGAAACAAAACCAAAGTGATACCCAAAGAGCAGGAGAGCCGTTCACTAGAACTTTGAATTACAGCCTCTGCTGCACTTCTGTCAGCTCTCGTTTGACGACTCTACTTTGAAGAGGCATTTTTAAAAAAGAAAAAAAAATCTCCCCGGTTTACAGCGCATACCAGTTCGACCTTAATTGCAAGGACCCGAAGGAAACCACAACACATTTTTATGTGTGAGCTAGTATTTCCGGTGAAGCAACTAGGATGAAAAGGATACGTCTGGTACATTGGCTTACTAATGAATCTTTAATGGATATTATATTTGCCGCGAATAACTGTGCTGGGTGGTTTCTGCACATTCAGACCGAACAAAAGAGGAAGGCTGTTACAGACACATCACCAGTCCCTCTCGTCTAATGTACGGTGATTCATCACACTGAGTAATATGATAGTCGCTCATTTGCATATTTGATGCTAATGTAGTGTTTGTTTACGGTAATGAGCACTTGTAATTGGATTTTAATTCATTATACCAGAAATGGGCTGTTGGTGGAAAAGATTTTTGCAGCTTTCGTGTCAGTGGAGGCATCAATCTTAATGTCAGTGCGTTTCTGGTGCTGAAAGGTGTCTCTCGTTTCCAGCGAGGCCCCGAACTAATCCGATTTTGGCACATGCAATACCTCTTTAAAGAGCTGTTTAGGGTTGTCTGTGACTCAGTTCAATCAAATCAAATTGTTCGGCTCTCACTTTAAGTATCTCCCACTTTGTGTTGCAATTCATGCATCATTTGTATGTGCAATGAATCCTCCTGTGCAGCTCAATCGATGTAGCGACACAGCTTCCAGAAGCTGCTGGTGGATGAATATCTCTCACCCCTCCCCTTCAGACAACCGCTGGAGAGTTTCAGCAGCATCAGTGGGAGACAGCCAGAGGAGCCACATTGTGCCACGTAAATGAAATCATTGTCTCCGGCTCCTTTAGTCACAAAAGAAATGGTATTTAGACCTACGGGGACAATCTAGACTGAGATAACCAAAATTAGTTTCCTGTGATGGTAAGGAGACGCTGTGCCATCTCATATTTGAGAGAATGAAGAAGTGGATTCTCATTTGGTTTCAGTTATGTGGGCCAAATTTTAATTGCAAACACCCCAAAAACAAAAGCAACAAGTGCAGCCACTATATGCATGTTGTACCTTTATTTATTCAATAGACCAGAGAAAGACAAGTGAAATGGTTTGACCTTTTGAAAACACAGTTTGACTTTTTGGAAACACATTTATTTGCATTCTCAGCGAGAGATGGATAAAAGATAAAAGATCAATACCACTTATCTGTCTGACATATCCGTCAGTGAAATATTAAGCTGAAGCCAAAAACTCCTACAGCCCAGTAATAGATAATTATGTATTGTTTGTTTCATCAGTGTAGAAACCAAAGTGTAAAAACACACAGATATGGCACTGGTATCAATTTGCTACACTAACTCTTGACAAGAAGGCAATGAGCCCTTTTTGTTCCAAAACTATTGCTTTAAGTGTTTACAAATCACTGTTTACAATACTCCAATTTATCTATAATGTCTACAATAGTGTATGGAAACTGTTTCTTTAAGCTATTTTCTTTTTTCTCAGATCTACATCTCATAGTTATATATAGTTCCTTGATGACAGGAGAATAGAAACCATCATAAAGATTTTCTTCAACCATTTTTTTATCCAGCATTAAAACTAATAAGGTTATTCTGGCATCCTTTGTCAGTCTTCATGCTACTTTACTTCCTCTTGAGGTAATTTAATGGACATTTGGGAAAGTAGCACCTGTATAATTTGCTTCACATGTTTCAGTGGTACAAACACCAGTCGCCTGTAGCTGTGGCACATTAGCTGTTGAAATACCTTTCACACTGTTAGATGTTGATTTCTAAAGATTACATCTTGATTGATTGGACACCTGTAGTCCGTCTCTGACAGTCCCTGTGGGAACTTTGCTGAGAACATTTATTTTTATACTTGGCAAATAAGTGAGGTCTGATTCATGGCTTGCATTCACAAGTAATAATGTACTTAGCAGAACACTCTAATCAGACATTAATTCCTCCCAAAAAGCTATAAAATGGACCCCAATCCTCCTTTTCGGCACAGTTTGTCACTGTTTAGTGCTTTCTATCATTTTTCCTTTTGACCTTCAGTTTCAGCGTGTGTGAGTCTCAGAACAAATCACTCTTTTCCTATCATTCATATGTCATCTGTGCTTTTCTGAAAGCGACAGACCCCTTTAGAACGTCTCTGAAATTCTTGTTTCGATGTTGGAATCAGCTTATTTAGAAAACATCGCCACTTCTCATAGCTCAGATTGCATCTCTTGCAGGCTTGCACACAAAAAGAGGCTTTTACCTCCCTATTTTCCACAGACCACAATGGTCTGAACTCCCATCCTCTTAACAAGAGTGAGCTGAGGCTCAGAGTGCAATATCAAACCAGCAGCTCTCGCTCCCTGCTCATGTTGCCATGGCGATAATGGTAGAATCCATAGTCTCCTCTTCGCCATGTTGGTAATTCGGTTATTTTAGCATGAGAGATAGACCCAGTCAGCGATACGGCTGAGCTGCAGACACCACAATGAAACGGGAATTCAATTCTAATGATAAATGTGTTCACTCAGTACACTCGGCGTGATTGAAAGATACAGAGAGAGTGAGGAAGTGTAAATGGAGGGGCTTAGAAATAACAAATTTAAAACTCCATGAATTGCCTTCATATCTTCTCATTATCTACGCTCATGCCACACTCGTTGCAAGCACAAAACTCAGGCCTCTTTACTTCAGACATTCACAGGAGCTAAGAAAAGAAAGAAAAAGATGTGTGAAGATGTTGAAATGACCTTCTACATTAGTTAACTGTAAATAAAAATAATACCTGATGATAAAACTACGGAAACTACATGTTTGTCACTTGGTGAGGGGGGGGTTATTTATTAATCAAAGCCAGGTAACTTGTTGTCATGAGCATACATACACACACACACATCTAATTTTAGCCCAGTTATAGCGAATTAGCCACCTGTATCATAATGAGTGTAATCATAATAAACACATATATGCAGCATCTCTTTCTGCTGGATTTTGAAACCGTACACTTTATGAAAAGGTCATCACACACTGTTGTATTTAATTGTTGAATCCTGTTGCATTTCCTAATACTGTCATGATGTTGATTTATTGTCGCATGGTAATGTAAGCAGTAACTATAAGCAAAACAAAGCCACACCCACTTTTTTAGTTATCCAATCATATCGGATTTATTTAAATCGCTCTTGTAACTAAGCCTTGATCACATACTCCATTTCACGCAGACATGTGTCACATTACAGAAGCTAAACACTCCCGAACTTAAGTTTCAGTGCAACTTTAATGTGTGATAATCCATGTAATACTCGATTGTTCTGGCTGTTCATGCCCGTTCATGCTTAGTTTGCGGCTGACGGAGCGACACTCCATCGCCTACAAGAGCCCAGCGATGTTAACTGTTGCAACCGCCCGTTCTCCCGGGCACCGCGCCATATGGGATGAAGAGCCCCGACGGAGCGCCATATGCTTGGGAAAAACAAGGAGCGCTCATAAATGTTGAATCCGCGAACGCAAAAGTTCAATTTAACACAAATCCCAGGGAGCTCCACGACTGTGTCTGTGACCATACATCTGTAGATACACGCTCTCTGAGGGGAGCACAGCCCTGCAACTGCTGTACGGCCGGTCTGAACACGGGCACGAAAGACACGTACACATAACTCTACGCACTTAGCCTCAAGTCTTTGTCAGGGATGGCAGTTGGGTGAGTATTTACATTATTTACTTAAATATGAATGGCAGTATCATAATGTAAAAACGCTCTGTTATAAGTAAAATTGAAAATGCTACTTGCCTAAAATTCAGTATTATGAAAAAAATACACTTGAAACATGAAATATTGACCCTGTAAGTGAAAGACAATGATATTCTATAGGTTGTTATGGATATGACTTGTTACAGCTGATGCATTGTTTTATTGCTGTTGAAGATGAAGTTAATTTTGTAAACAGGTCCCAGAGCTTCTTGTAATTTCCTAGAAAACAACTATGCGACTGTAAATTCATCTGAAGGACGCAATTTGATGCTAATTATAAAAGGAAAATGGGAAGACTGTTAAAATGGTACACCTCCAATTAATTAATTCCAATGAATCGCTTGTGTTGCCTAGTTAGGCCTGTAGTCATTAAGGTTTTTGTTGTTTCCTCGTGGAAATTTCTCTGCAAATCAATGACTCTTTATAAGCCCTAATTAAACACAAATAGCTGCCTCAGATCACTGTCTATACTTTCCTGTTATTTCTGCTAAATTATATCGATCGTAACTGCACATTTTATGTACTTCTCATCATGTGTTTTATATGAAGAATCTGAAAAGTGACGAACAGTCAAATGAATGCAGTGCAGGCAAAAGTACAATATTTCTCTCTGAAATACCCATAAATATACTTTGTTCCACATATAATTCCTGTAGTTTCATGTAAACAAAACCCTCCACTGCAAACCATCTTTCTAAGAATCAGTGAGGTTCTGACTTCCAACAAAGCAGGTATGTGACACATTTCAAATAGTCATATTTTCATTGTTTTTAGGGGGATCACAGTCAATATAGTGCACATTTGAACATATTGTATGTATACTGCTAATGTACTGTAAGGCAAAAGGAAATACAATGAAGAATATTAAATAAATATACCATTCAAATCTTTACATTTGATATTCTTAATTAAGCTTCCTTTGTAAGCCGACTGTCTCTGCACAGCGCTCGCGAACGCTAAGGCCCATTAATCTCCTTTCAAAAACGTTCAAATACAAACTGACTGCAAATCTTAAAGTCAATATTCAGACATTTAGCTGTTAAATCTGATATTAGCTGTACATACAATACAGTGGCCAGCAGTCTCAAATTGAATAAGAATAAATCCTGAGATGACAATGATGGACTTAGAATTTGCTCTCACTTTCCTTAAAGATGACATTTCAGAAGTAATTCCATTGAGGGGCGAGAGTCCTTGAAAAATGTCTGTCATGATCATAATCCATAACTAAAATTACAGATCAAAAGCTATGAATGAATGATTTCGTTATGACCTCGGTCTCCGGAGACTGCACTCTCACAAAGGCCCGGTGCAGGAGCTTGAAGATCAAGCGTGCTTGATACCGGCCCCCCGCTGCATCCTGTACAGGCCCTGTGAAGGAGGCAGGGACGGCGGTGCGCTGCTCCCCGGGTGCACTTAAATCATCCGGCCTGATAAAGACGGCGCTGGATGAAGCCTCATTGGAATTTTAAAACTGCAAGCTCCACAGCCATAAACAAGGACTATGCTACTTTTAGAGGTGGCGGTGGAGACATAGCATGAGCTATTACTCTGGGGTCCGCCGCTAACCGGCTGGCACTCCTGTTTCTCCTCAATTATGCTCAACCTTCGCTCCCAGTTGGGAAACAGCGGCGAGCATTTCACTCCATGAAGCTTTACAATCCTCCACTTGCATACATTACCGCGGCATTCATACTTCAAAAGTTGGGCGCTAAGAATACAAATGCTTCACGGAAAGCTGCTGCACTTTTGATACAAGGTGTAACATCGTGATAGCAAAGAGGGGCGAACAAAGATACCGCGAAAAAAAAAAAAAAAAACGTGACAATCTCCATGCGCAGCTGCCACCTTGGCTGCGCGGGATTAATGAGAAATAAATAAATAAATAAAAGTCGCCGCTTCGCTCGCAACCTCACCCCGAGGGACGTTATCAGTGCGACAGGCCTGGCTTCATGTCGCTCTGAAATGTCAGACACGCAGACACCCAGTGCCGCATTCTTAATGATGTGAGACACCAATCAGGCTTGCTCAGTACCTGCCAACTTCATATTCCTCCTCTGAAAAACACACAATGGGCAGAGAGCGGATTGTTGTCTGCAGAGGATAAAAGGAGTGTGAGTTTGTGTCTGTGTGTGTGTGTGGGGCGGGGGGCTTCAGAGCTGACAGGAAATATCCAGGAAATTGCAACCATCTCAGAGATCCTCTCAGAACAAGTAGGCGCAGATGCAAAGAGTAGCGCTGCCACATATTTATGGCCTTCCTCTTCTCTTCTCTGACGTGATGCGCTTTTACAGTCCAGTCTGTAGTTTGGAGGTATAAACAGGCAGCGTGATGTAGGGCTGCTAATTTGGGCGGTGTGCGGCGCGCCAGTGACAACGCTCCGTCGCCGCGACAGTAATGAGAGCTGTCACAAATTGGCTGAAACTGGGGGACGTGACGTTGGTTTCCAGGAGCTTTAATCATCCCGTTTTGTCAGGACCGAGGTGCATCCCGCCTCCTCTGCGGCTCGTCTCTAATTCGGGGCCGACTGAAGGAAGCGCTGCTGGTTGCTATTTCTGACGCGCCGAGCCTCTCCAGGCGAGGGAAACAGCTGGATGAAATTATGTCAGAGTGTCGTCAAGGAGGAGAAATGACCAGATTGGAGCCTTAAATCTTGAAAGCGCCCGGGATGACGTGTTCCTCGCTCAAACACACATGATAACAGAGGAAGTGCAGGGTGGTGAGAGCGGTCGGAAATGTAATTGGTCTGCATGAAACAGGGAGGCAGGATGACCCGGTGATTAAAGGCACCAAAACTCAAGATTCAAGACGGGAACCTGCTGTGAGTCTTACAGTGCTGAGAGGTCTTTTAATACAGGGAGAGACACTGGTTATGGGTAAATTTAGTGTCAAATTTTCATAAAGATGGAGGTCTGACAATGCTTATTAAAGAGAATTGTTTAAATTGATGCAGAGGTTGAGATATTACCAGCTTGGGTCAAGTTTAAAAAAAAAAGGGGGGGGAGGCATTTAATAATGCAGGTTGATAGAGTTTGGTTTGAGTGGTGACAGGAATAGTGCCACAATTTTGCAAAATACTCTCCTGTTCTTGAGACTTAGTTAATAAAATGGACACCACTCTCACATCTGCACAGTGAACATGAAGTTACCACCAGTTCATTAGTTTAGCTTAGCACAAAGACTGGAAGCAGGGGGAAAGTGCTAGCCTGGCGTACAAAAAACAAAGTGTAAAAACAGTATATTATATATATAAATGATATAAACGATTATACAAGATACTTTTTTGTGAGCCTCAGGTTTCAAGACTCCACCCAGTCTTCATCCACATCTGGATTCTTCATCTCAAGCCAAAACATACTGTATGCAACGGTTTTCAGTCATGATGAGAAATTTCATGCGTGAAATCAACGAAGTGCCAATTTAATGTTTTTATGGTGTTAAAAGCTTTTTCATAACGACAATTACAGTCTGAAACAGGCTTGTGTTTTCAACTGCGATCATTTGAGAAACACACAAGACACATCTTAAAGTCAAATCCTTCCATTACTGCATTAATTAAGTGAATTAAATGAATTTTTATGCCATGAAAAACAACAACAGATCCGCCCTGCTGAAGTGCTCTTCAGCAAGACAATCGAATTCTTTGTCAGCTCCGAGGCTGCTGCTCTGGACTGACCCTCGTCTGTGCTCTGCCTGGAGTTTGAAATGTTTGACTTTCTCTGCTACAAAGAGCTGATCTGACGAGACGTATTCGGCTCAACTGACTCGGCTGTTTTTAATGTTTAAAGCACACTACAGCTTCACCTATCAGGACGTTTAGTCTCACTGATGTCACCGTGCTACACGTGTCAGATTGACACGCGGATATTCTTACATTTCCCCGTTATTATCCGAGACAACGCCACGTCTCATTTCAAGCTGCTCAGGAGAAATATTATATATATTTAGATAAAGTGAGAGGTATCTGGAGCTTTTGATCGTACGATATAAATAAGCAGCCTATTTTTGGAGGCCGACTTCCTCACATCATCCTTTCAGGTGCCCTCAAAAGAGAATTACTTGTGAAAGTCAAAGGTACTCTTTGACAGAAGTACAAGGTGCAATGTTCAGCGTGCAAGACGGCAAATGTCAGACGCTTGTTTATGAGAAAAGCAGCGGAACATCAGTGCTCCTTTGCTGCTCTTCTCTGCAGAATTTTTGTGCCGCTACTGAGGGAGCACCATGGTGCTGTTGGGATCAAATGAAGCGCTTTTTTTAACGTGCGACGTGGATGGCGTATTAGTGACACTTTGTGATCACACGCACCTGAGATCCAAAACGCATGAGAGCCCTTGACGTTCTTGCCAACTTTCCTCCTCAAGTGTATTTTCTACATGAGTAGTCATTTCAAGTGTTTATCCCCAAACTAAACACAAAGTTTGAAATTGTGTTGCTTGTCTGGAATTAATGCAAAATGTAAAAAAAAAGTCTGCTTGCTATCCATCTTTAGACTTCACATTCTCAGCTGCGGTGCATCTTATCTGGCCAGTGATGCTGTAATTTTGCTTCAAGCAACACATTTTAAATAGCTACTGTATTGTTACGGTGTTTTAATTGGCTTCAGAAGATAATCAGTGGTCAACTGTAAACCTTGTAACATGATGTAAGATAATACCGACAAGCTTGTTTACATGCCGTCAATTAAAAAGCTGAGAATAGGAATGCACGACGCATCTCCGTTACTGTGGTCTTCTCACTAAGCACTGATCATCCCAGATCAAAGAACAAGACAGACATTTGTTCAAATTACCAGTGAATCTCCGGGATGGAGGAAGAAGCGTGGGAGTCTTCAAAAAAAAACTCTCTCTCATACATAACCTCGTGCACCTGCAAACTGTCAACTGCACTTTCTGCAGATAACGTTTTCCTTCTGGAAAATATGTAAATGTGTGCATTTACACAAAAATCCCACAACCAGAGATCTCACATTTCATCTGCCTAAGGTATGTGTATCGAATTCTGCCTCTGCGCTGTAGGTCTATCAGCAGATGAGCACACGAGGGAAAAAAAAAAATAAATAGAGGATTTTGAATCTGCCTTTCGCAGTATGCAAACCAGGCGTCATTTCAAGTGCTGTGTTTGGTGTAAATGTGACACTCTGCAATAAGCCTGGGAAAGGTAAATACTTTCTGAACACAGGAAGAAATATCTGCAAAATGAAAAAAAAAAAAAAGCTATTGTTTGCTTTGCTTTTCCAGCCCACTCCAAACTCGTTATTATTTCCATGGCTGCCGAATGCTGTCGTCATCATGTCCTCGGGCACTGAAACCACAATTCAGCCTCTAATATACACTACAGTTGACCAGCTGGCCGCAAGATTGTTAAACTCAGTTTTTTTGGACAAACAAGGCTGTGCTTCACTCTAATCTGCCTGGCCCTTGTGTGTGCTCCATGGCCTGAAAACTGGGTATGTTATCATTTCTTCTCAGACCGCTGACTAGCGCTGCCGTCCAATTGGAGCGGGCTCCCTGGGCCCTACAGTGCTCTAAGTAATGCCACTAATGAGCATGAGGAGGCTTGGTAGCAGGGATCAATGTTCTGAGCTGTGTGTCAGAGCACCAGCTGCCCCCACCTGACCGGCTGCTGCCCTGAAAGCACCGCGGCCCTGCTGACAACAGCGCTGCACAGACTTTCTAGGTGACACCGGGCCTACGGGTGTAGATGTTTCTGTAATCACCTGTTATCTCCCACACCAGCACCTGAGCCACAGATGACTGTGAGCAGCTACCGCGACTACAAGTACGCCGACGGATCGCACTTCTTCTGCCTTCTTCAGCCAGGCAGCCCTGCTGTCATCATGCCCACAACATAATCTGGAACAAGTTTGCGATTGATTACCACATGAAGAGCTGCTCTAGAGGTGGGATCAATTGGTGGTTGTTTCAGAGGTGCGTAGCCCTTTAAAGAGGAATGCAAAGAGCAAAATCAAAACGTGGTCTAAGGTTGCGTGTTTCTTTGAGATTGTGAGCACGCAAGAGTGATTTTTTTTTTTTCATAATCACATATTTCTCATTTATGTTTAATTTGGATGTTTTCTCAAGGCCTGAACACTGAAATGCGTTTTTTCATGTGTCCTAAATGGGTCTTTGTGCAATCCCAAGGTTTGAAAACATGCTTTACAACATTACCTTAAGAGTCCCACATTTATGGCCTTGTAAAAACAAAAAAAGGAAAGGAAAGGAAAAATAAATCAATAATGCATTAAATATGAAAACTTTATCAGTTTGTTTCTTCTGACATTTCAGACTCCAAAAGCCCTCATAGAAGAAGAAAACATGCGGAAGCTATAACCTTGGGATAAACGCAGTTGACGCACTTTTCCTCACAGTTGCATCAGTCGCCGTCCAAAGTATTTTCCACTAAAAACAAACAACTGATTCTGAATACAGTTTGAAACCGCAAACAAACGATTTGTTGCACCACAATGTAAAAAACGCCGCTTGCATCAGCTGCAATTTCTGGATGGATTAAGGATCTTTAAGTGGCTCTCGAAAAACAGATTGTGATTTCACTGTGTAGCGCTGCTGAGTCATCGAGCGGTTGAAGCGGCTCGCAGAAGTGGGTGGATGCGCGCTCGGTGAGTGGACTCTCACATGGAAATGAGGGCGCAGCAGAGTGAGACAGTGCGGAGTGATAATTGGGCTGTCAGGTCACCTTTGTTCGCGGCGTTCGTTTAATTGTGGAATATGTTGTGCTGCGTTGGTCGGATATGTTACTCCTCACGGCGCGTGGATCATTAGTGGAATTACAAGAGCAGATAGCAGAGCTAAATACACTGAAACTGTTCAACTACGAGGTGCCAAAGTAGTTGATTTCCAGCCACAAACAGATGAAATGAAAATAGGAAATATGATAATTTGATGTTTATATCTTAATATATGCTTATTAGTATTATCTATAGCTATTAAACTTACATATAGCTTGATGTAAATGTATTTATAAGCTTAGATAAACCTCTGAAAACTCTCCTGGACGTAACAGTTAGATGCTTTATTGGTCATTCATAGATTTTGTTGTAGACATTAAAGCTGCATTGAACAATATTTTCATGTTAACAATGGCTTAAATCGCCTTTTCTGATAACAAAGTGGTCACTCAAAGCGCACACAATGAGAATTATCAACCAACCCATCATGGCCAGAAGCAGCAGGACGCAGTTACATCAGCGAAAAAAAATCTTTCACAAAAACACGATAAATAAGCTGCCTTGCTTTAAAGGACATATACGTAAGTTTGCAGCTAGCTGGTGAACATAATAAAGCGTTTAGCAGCTCAAGGCCTGGAAATTTCCCTCAACAGTTGGTGGGGACAAAGACAGAAGGTGAATATTGGACCTTCATTCACCAGACTGACAAAAACATGACCTCCAATAAATATTCATACTGCCTCATGTATGTTAATACGCAACAGTTTTGTAATCCAAGAGGGCCAAAATCATTAAATGTAGGTTTAATACTAAATCAAATCCTTGTACATGCAGTATGATATTATTCTGGATCTGCTTTATAATAATTTTCAGTATCTTGTAAGCTCTTTTTTTGTTTTTTGTTTTTTTGTTTTTTTATTTTACTGACAACAAAATACTTAATCATAATCATTGTAATCTAGTTTAATTATGTCCCTCAGAACTTTTTTTCCCTACAAATCTGCAAAATAATGGGGATGTTAATTTAGTGTAACTCAGGTTGAAAAAGAATTAGCACACAATAACAAATACTTGAAGAAAATCTAAATCAGGATTAAACCACCACTCACTCCTATTGACAGGTTGAAAAAGTCACAGCTGTTTTTTCAGATTTCTATCTAGCAGGAGTTTAAAAGAGGCCGAAAAATAAAAACAGGGGGTTAGACATCGGTTCACCTGGAACAATATGTATCTAGAAAGTGTCCTTCGGTGTGGTAAACAGCCATGTTAGTTGACATTTCCCATCCATTGATTCCCATCATTGGTTCAACCTTTCGGAGTGCTTTGGTCTGACCTACATGGGCTCCGCAGGGAGGCACAATGCCACAGAGACTCGCACAAAGCGGCCTCCTATCGATCAGCCCTCGCCTAAAAATAAAGCCGGGGCGATGACAGAGAGGCAAGCAAAAAGCCAGTGTCTGCTAATCAATGGTGACCTAGAATTTTATGTCCTGAATCGATACATCATGCTTTTCTCCCATGATCTAATGATCCCTTGGATGTGTCTGTCTCCGAGACTCTCGGGGAGTTTGGAGCTAAAATGTCAGGTGGAAAATTACTGTCATTTCTTCTTGTAGTTTTGCTGCATTGGTATGGTTGTGGGGTGGGGTAAATTGCTTGTTGAGCCCAAACCTAAGTGGATAAGTCGTCTGGGATGCGTTAGCATCCTTCGCTGAACTCCATAACAAATTTGCAAACAGATGTGACCTTTCCAGGCAGAGTAAAATTTTAACAGGCAGCGAGTCAGATTTACAGTTCTGAGGTGTTAATTGCCTACAGATCATTCTTTTGCTGACTCTTCCTTTATCTGCACCTCAGTAAATCTCTTTTTACATCCCCTCTCGCTTTCCATTTTTCCCCCTGTATTTCTCCCCAGCTTCCTCTCCTCCGTTCTCCACCTCGCTCTCTCTTCCCCTGCATCTCTCGGCAGGGGGGCCTGCTCGCTCAAGGCTATGCGCTATCACCCCATATTTCTCTCCGGTGAATATTTTATCTCAGCTTTCAAGTATCATTTTCATACTGAAAGAGGGCCGATGTCCCGCAGTGGTTTTTTCTTTTTTTTACCCGCACTCTTCATTGTGAAACGTCTCTGTTTTCAGACAAGGTGACAATCTGTTTCCACGTCGGCTTTTGATCAGAGGATGCAGATCGGGATTATGAATTTTTAGCAACGGGGGCTCATGAAAAAGGCATGAAGCCAAACTGTGGTCATCTGGCACGGAGCCAAAGATGACAAGGTTACATTCAAATGCTCGTGTTCGTGTTTACTGTGGCCTGTGTGGCCCTATGGACAGACTACTATCATGATTTCTGCCTTCCCAGCTTGCTCCCTCCCTGTTTTCTCTCTGCGCCGTTGCCCAGAGTGACAGTGATTTAAGCTGTCAGACTTTTCAAGGCCCCAAATTCTCGACTTTGTGACTCACATTTAGGATCAGCGGATCACACTTGTTTGCATTTGACCAATTTATATTCTCCGGCTGTGCTTCCTGAATGCACGCTGGTGATAGTCCAATTCATTCTTTTCACTGATAGCAAAGAGGTGGAATGGAGAAAAAAAAAGATTGTGAAATATGCTAACGTTAGTGATTATGGAATAATGGGCAAAGGGAAAGGAAGGGAACAAAATCTCAAGAGCAATCTATAGCGTATTCATGGAGTTATATTTAAATCAATGTATGTGTTTATTCATAAATGTTTTATTCATCGGGCGCATTCTATATGGAAGAGAGAAAAAGCAGTGTCTTGCATTTCCAATGCTTCGGCCTGTGCATTAATTCAGTCTGACACTACCTGGTGCATCTGTGAGTGCATGTGCACGTTCGTCCCACCACAAACACATGCTGGGATTGACATGTGTCACTCCCGTTAACGTCATACACTCCTCTTTTCTGATCAATCGGTAGTGCTCATTGGGATCACGTGCAACCGTCAGCATATATTAAGGTTAGATATCAACCTTTAAACCTGCATTGTGGAACTTTTGCCTCACCTTTTCTTGCAGTAATAGTGATCATACGAAAACATTTCGAAGCGCACATGTGACGAATGGCTCGTATTCGGATACAAACATACAGAGATTTCCACAGTTCAGAAACAGTAATCGATCAATTCAGTTGAGTAAATATAATCACTGTAAAGCCTTTTACAAATACATTTTTCAAATATCAGCCCTCTATTTGTTACTGTTATATGATTGACTATTTTAAATCTTAAATCTTGAATCCCACGTTCAGGTCTGGCAAACGAATTGCTGGTTGGTCACATTAATACTGCCAGTGGGCTGAAGCTTGAATGTCACCACTGATACCAGATTTAAAAAAAGATTCTGGTATACTGAGAAATACAGAGAGGCTTACCTGAGATTAATCGGCGTTGTGTGAACTTGTTTGGCAAAGGGCTTGAATTTAAGAGATGTTCATTTAAATGGAAAAGTCCCAGCTCTTACACCTCATCTGCATGACCTCTAAAGAAAAAGGGAAGAGACAGAAAGCAAAAGAGACAAGAAGAGAGAGGGAGTGTGAAAAAGAGACAGCAGCAGTGACAATCACGGAGGCAATGACATAAATAACATTTGGGTACAAAAAAAAAAAAAGAGCTGAGCCATAAATCATTTAGTTTCCCACCAATCCAAGAACTGATAAATCACCCATTCAGCGCTGTGTGGAGTGGCTGGCCAAGATGCCAGATCTGGGTTGGGATTCAGTGGAGACCAAATCTGGGTTAGCGAGCGATTTAAAAATGCTGAAACCACTGGAAATGGGCCTTTGGTAGAATCACATGTTCAGCACTTACTGTTGGGAAACTGGGATACACACACTGTTGTGCCATAAACTCAGGATCTATCTTAAAAAGGTGTCATATGATCTGTATTTTTATTCAATAGAGCAAGATGAGGAGGATTCACATTCTCATCAGCACTTGTCTTTTGTTTGGCCTTATTTTTTATCCAATTTCCTCCATTTTGTTCTGACCTATTTTAAAAAAATCTTGAAAACCACACAACAGTTTTTAATTGTTAACCCTTCACTAACCACCACCAAAATGAAATATACTTAATTACAAGTTCTGCGATCCAAATTTAGCTTTAAAGTCTATAAGTTTCATCATATATTAATTAATCTGATGTAAGTTTAACATCAGTAGTTATTGGAGTATTCTAATTACTGATGATTTTATACATTTTTTATGTTAAAGCAAGTAGAACAGAGCTTATTTTGATTTAATCTAATTTAACCACTGTTGGGTAGACTAATCTGTCATAATACATCATATATATTTATAAAAAATTAATGTGTTGTTATATTGAGCAGGTTCAAAAACTTTAAATTACAACAATAAAAGAATAATGTCAGAATTATCTGTCAATAATTAACATCCCTAATGATTCCTGAATTTACTGCCCATGTTGTGTAGAGTATATATCCACCCAGCCATCATATTTAGTTGTGTCATGTGGATGTGGGATGATCAGTACGTAATAACTGCTGAGGCTGTGAAAACCATCAGCAGAGGCTCCACGCAGACACACGGAAGATTACAGCTGATATCTGCTGAAACCTGCTGCTCGACTTGACACGAATCCAATCTCTGTGTAACTGTGAGCGGACACTGAAGTAATCTGGGGGGGGTTGGGGGCACCCTGCGGGGCGGCCGGGGCCCTCGCCTGATGTTCCCCCGGACACGGTGCGGAAAAAGGGCTGACCGGCGATGACAGATGGGCGCCGAGATACTGGAGGAGCTGTGTGGCAGTCACGTCCTCCCCCGCTGCGGACGGCATGCGGCGACAGCAATGAGCCACCTATAAAGCAGCGGGGAGTGTAACGGGGAGGAGACGAGGGAGGGACGTGTGAAAAGAATGATGGGTAGGCGATGCAGTGCTAGGCAACCGGCCTATGATTCACCCAAGGGTATCGGGCACATAAGTCACAGACAGACGCTGCGGAGGGAAGGGCCCTGCCAGAGAGGAGGAGGCACATCACAACAACATCCAAACTGGTGCCATTTGCAATTCTGACCCCGTTTAACCGTCTTCTCATCCCGATCAAGTCCAACCCGATGCTGCCAAATGTTTCCGCTTCTGTTGGGAGTTGTGCTGCCCAGAAATCGGAGATGGAAATGTCTTCAAACTTTTACTTTTCTGTGCGGCCAATGAAGACAAACATAGGAGTGGACACAATCTTGCCAGTGAACTCAGCATCCAATGAGTGACTGATTGTGTACTGTAAATGTATGGGCCTCTACTGTAAAACAGAAATCTACAAAAACAGATTGTTGTGCATGGTTTCAAACAGATATCAACAAATGCACAATGCAATGCAACACAACAGCCAGTTTACGCAGAAACTTCACGACTGCTTTACTTTCTTCCATTTGATGTTTTGGTATAATTTCTTATGTAGTCTGGAATTTTCTGCATTTTTGTATTTCCAGCACTTGAAATTGGTGGAAAACTGCAAAATCTCTGAAAATGTCAACACTTACAAGGCTGAACTGCAACATTTAAAAATAATAATAAAAAAAAAAAAGTTAGAGAGCCAACTCTGCTTGGTCAGGGTCTGGAAAATATGTGTCATCATGGTTTAAAGAAGGCGAAATTAAGTTTTTTTTATGTGAAAGCCTAATCTGCAGAGCCAAGTAGATGGCTATAAAAATCTGGTAACTGAAGTAAACATCCAATATTTCCTTCTGAATGCAACTGATAAAAGGGACAGTTTCTCAGTACTTCGATAAAGTTCCACTTAACTAATCTTCAATATCAGTCAGTATGACTTGCTGAAACTTGGGAATAATCTCCGAATTAAAGTCGTTTCAAAAGACATGATTGCATCGTGAACTCTCGCTCTCCCTTTGGCACTACAGTGCAAAAATAAATATCAGAAGTTGTCAGGCCATGTATGAATGGAAAATTAAATATGTACGTTATTCATTACAGACTGAGCTTCAACATCCTCTGGGTGCTTTTGGGTTCTAATAAAAGTGTCCACTGGCTCTGAAGAAATATGCTTTACGATGAATGAGGGGGGAAAACAAAAAAAAAAAAAAGAAGAAGAGGAAGGAGCAGTGCATCCTAACTCTGCCATTATGGCTTTTTTTTAATCCACACACACGAAGGTGTCAGCATATTCAAAGCGCTAACTCTATCTGTGTGTTTTATTGCGACAAAAGGACAGAGCGGATCTGTGATAGCTTATCATTACACCCCTCGAATGATTTCACAGCTCATAGATTCATTTGGTCCAGTGAATAATGATGCCACGGTATGTGCAGCAGTGCCACTAAAAATCCTGCTGAGACCCACAGTCCGACATTAGCGAGGCAGATGAAGTGGATGCAGAAGTCACACTAGCGTTCTCCCATGTGAGCGTATGAGCGCGCATGAGAGGCGGAAAAAAAAAAAAAAGCGTCAGGGAGGATGAGCTGTAGTATCCTGCTATGATCACAGAACTGTCATGGCACGACTGCTGCCAATGAGTCATTATTCACATAACAAGCTAACGTGGAGGCCTTCTGATCATGTGCTGTTGAGGATTTCAGCGGGGCGGGCGAAGGCGGCGGCGGCGAAGGCGGCGGTTACAGAGCGCTTGTTAGCCAAGACAGCAACACTTCATTATCACTGGCTGAGACCACAGCCTAGACGCTGCGCCATTTGACACTGGGGAAGCAGTCATCATCGTGTTTATCTCTTACAGGCATACTGATGTCTGAATTTCTGAATTCGTGGCAGCAGGCGCACTGGAGGGGAGATGTCTCAACTTCGAGCTCGGACCGAAAGCCGAGCAGTTCACCAGGGCTCCTGCTGCCTCAAGTGGCTCCATTAGCAGCGTTTCCTCGGTTTTTTGACACGATGACAGAAGCTGAGTTACAAGTAGCAGTTTCTACATCGCAGTGACTCAACAGCTTCGATTCAAAATATGTACAAGCCAGCAAGTCTCATAAAAATCACATGTTGAAGTGGCTAGGATCACTATATTTAGATTAACCCTTTGGAGTCTAGAGCTATTCAGGCCATTTATGAAAACATTTGACTTTATAAAATATTTCTTTTTTCACTTTTTTTATTTTCTTTTTTCTTTTTTATTTCAGTTTTTAGTATCTATTTTTACAGCACAACACCATCTACATGACATGAATATTATTTTTCTTTTTGACATACTGTATTTGAGCGACTGACATCATTTGATCGAGTCGGTTGTGACTTAGAAAGATGAACAATCGAGAACAATTGCTTGGAGTGGGTCACTCATGGTGGTGAATCCACTCATCACCTAACATCACCTAAAATTGTCTCTCATCTCATGACATGTTTTGAGTCAGTCTCATTGGTATTATCAGCAAAAATGATTAAAGAAAAAAAAAAAACACTTCACCTGCTCAGTAGCCAGTCAAGATTGGCAACAAGCCAAAACAACAACAAGCACCAGAGTAAAATGTAGAGTAAAACAGAGCTAAAAGGAAAAGCCAACATCAGACTTACATTCATCAGGTTGACACAAACACTGTCCGTCTCTCTGTCACTCCTCTCATGCAACATGCCTAATTCCTCAGGCCTTTCCCTCAAGGAACCCTGGGATTTTTTCTTCCTTCCTGATCACCTGACTGCCCCACCCATCTTCACACCTGTTCCCATTTCCCTCATCTGCTTCCTCTGTAGCTGCTCTACCTTCCCCCCACCTGTCTCCCCACCTGCATCTCATTCCCTCATCAGTCATTCACCACACACACACACACACACACAGTGGCCCACACCCATTGTTCCCCCGCCAGATTGTTAAAGTTGCCATGCGCTCTTGCCCGCTGGCCTCTGTCATCTGAAACTTATTACCTGCCTGTTTTTGAACCCCGCCTGATCTTTTGGACTCCCCCCGTCCCCCCGCCCCCCTCTGGAGTCTGTTTGCCTGTGCAGACTGCCCTCCCGATTCTGACCCCTCACCCGCCTCATGTTTCCGTAAGCTTTTTCTGTGCTCTCTTCTTGTCATTAAATTTCTGAACTGTTTCTGTCTGCGCAAACTCCAAATGAATGATAATGTTGCTCTGTATCTGCCCAACGTGCAAACTGTGATTTGCATTTATCCAAAATCTAGCAAGTCCCACAACCTTTATGCACTTTTTCTGTGCAAAGAATGATTTGAAAACAAGCAAATGGACGCTCGCTGTGAACGTCAACTTTATTCTTTCTGCTGAATTAACTCTACAGCTTATTCTGCTTCATATTCTCCTCTTTATATTTGTAGTTTGTTTAAGCAAAAAGAAATCTCTCTGCACTTTCTCCAGAAAATATTCTATTTTTTTTTTATCAACTTCATTCAAAATGTTGATTGATTATTTATAAATGCTTCTCAATTCAGCAGATGCATACATAAAACATGCCGTGATCCAGTGAAGTCTCTGGTTGGTGTGTGCATGCTGTTAATTTAACTCGGTTTTCCTTTTGAATCTGCCTGAATTTGTCTGTTTACCTTGGAGGAAGACTGCAGAAGTTCAAACAGAGCTTCAGGAACAGCAAAGTGGAGGTAGCGAGTTAGGACGGGCGCAGATGATGCCGTGGTAACTTTATTATGTCCGGATTCATGAAGCAAAATATTAAAATCTTGGTAAATTTGTTGGTAAAAATGTATAAATTCTGCATAATTTCCTGATAAGTAAGATGATAAGGTCACGAGTTTAGCTTTCAATGCTCAACTTATACCAAAAAAAAAAGGAAAAGTGGCCATAAGTGGACTCTAAAGCTGACAGTGGACAAAAAGGGTGATTCTGCTCGACAATGCTGAAGTTTTGCTCCAACACGTGGGGCTGATACTCACCAGCGTGAGCAGCCGAGGTCGTCCACTTGAAGGTTATCGCTGCGCTGTCTGTCGCCCCGCTGCCGACTGTCATGAGATTAAAATAAACACAGAGTTATTCAAATTCAGGTGCCTCTGCTTTAAAGTGGGATCAGAAAAATGTCAGTCAGTGCAACCGTTTAATCTTTGATCCTCTTCAGATTCAGACTGTAATTTTAATAACTGTTTATTCACATGCAAAAAGACAGTGTCTCTCCTGCATGCTAATGGGCGAAGAATAGCAACTTTTCAGATTGGGGTTGATATGCGACGCTGGTGACAGAAGAGAGAAGAGAGAGAGAGAAGGAGGGAGGGAGGGGGGTGAGTTACAGAGAGGGAGCTGATTTGTGTGTGTGCATGTGCATGTTGAGTGGGTTCAGGGTAATTTAAATACAAATTTTAAGGTTAACGAAGATAAGGTTGTTTCAGCACGGGTGGCAGGAAAGCTGTGTGCAAGTGTGTGCGTGAGTGTGCATGTCTTAGTCACGGGGGATAGTGAGCATTATAAAAATCCATAGCAGTATGAAGTGGACGTGTCATCTACTATAAACCGGAGAGAAGTCTCAGTTGCTCAGGTTGGTCGTACCCGCTCGAATAAGGAAGTTAAGGTGCTTTCTGATACCTGCACGGACCATGAAAATGGACAATTTTGTTTGTGCCACATTCATTTTGGGAAGTCATAAATCACGTTTATAGTTAGAGGCTTCTCTGCACCCTTCAGTTTTTTTCATCCAAGGTGGCAGCCTCGCTGACAAAGAGTCAAATCCATAAAACACAGCACACAAAGGCACACACGTTTAGGCTTAAAAGACTTAATGAGGGAATTTGCACAGGCCTACATCAAGCCTGCAGAGGTTTCCACATGTCAAAGCAGTTTGCATTCTGGACTTTTTCTGGCCTTTACCAAACCAAAAACACACAGTTCAGCACGTCCCACTGACGAATCAGCAACAAAGAAAATATCAACTTAGCATGCAAAGGTATGGAGCAGGATTTGTTAACAGCATTATTCAGCGGGGTTACAGATTACGTTGGAGAAACACCTCTTTAGGACTGATGCAACCTCCAGCTGAGATGTGACAAACTTACTTTATTGATATTGTACAGTAATACTCAACCAGCTGTATACGCTTTAATATTTTTAATATTTTATTCGAATGTCTTCTGCATGTATCATCAGCTGGTGAGGATGCTGACTTTTTCCCTGCATTTGTAGCCTCATTCTTTGAACATTATGCATGCACGTAGGCATCGTGTGCATATATAAGAGGGTTTTACAGGCGTTCTGCTTTTATTGAATCAGCTGGAAACATCAATAAGGAGCCCAGCAGGTGTCGTGGAGAAAGAAATGACTAATTTGGGCTTCAAATTGAATTATTTTTTGCACATAAAATCCATGTAATAGCGTGAGACACACACTTTCAGGCTCTGTCCTTCACGCCACATGAACAAATCTTACTCCAAACAAGAGAAAGCCACAAAGAAAATGTACAGAAAGTTCTACATGCATACAACTTATTACATTTTGGCACAAAAGAATTGTTTTTTTCCTCCCAGGCTCGGTACATTAGTTTTGCGTTTTGTATTTGAGCTTCAGCATCACACTGGCTCAGGGCCGTAGCACTGAGTCCTGGGCCCTGCACATGGACAGTCTCTGAGGCCCCCCGAGCAATTTTCTTGGGCCCTTCTTCCACCCCTGCACTACAGTTCACTTCACTGGAAACCAAAAACCGAGTGTTTCAGCAACGACCACAAAACGAGGTAAAAATCTGACACGGCCTCGATGGTAAACTGCATCCAGCGCTCTGCTTGACAGGCATAGCAACAGTAACCAAGGGCAGTGAGGCTTACTGAATTAATTATTTGAGAAGATCTCTTCCTAAACTGTGCAAAACTTCCTCCCGAAATGGAAAGCTCTGAAAATAAAAACCTTACAGCTGAAGTCATCTTGTCGCTAGTTGAATCTAACCAGCTGATTTTCATCAACGCCGGCTGTGTGATATAAAGCTCAACGAAAATACAACGTAGAAAACAGAGCAGATTAAACATCCCCGTGTCCTCCAGGTGCATTTGATGGAGAGGAGTGAGGATGCCGAGGCAAAAGAATATGTAATTTACAAAGAAAGATAAATGGGTAAAGCAGCGGAGCAAGAGCATCAGCATTTATCATTTCTGGAAAACAGTCCTCTTAATTGTATTATGCTTTTATTCCGCGTAACACAGAGACGTGCCAAGCTCTTCCTTTTTGTTTTGTGTCTTTTTCTGTGAGATGAATAAAACATTAGTGTAAAGTGCAGATTCCAAGAACATACTTACAGATGTAAAAAAGTGATGCTTTCTCACTCTGCAACATACCAATTTTACCTCAGATTGAGACGTCTGACTCATTTGAGTATTTGCCATTTTAAAAGTAGCTGACAGTATAATTACTTATGCGGTTCTTATGCAATCATGAGTCGCTGTTAAAATTGTGAAATATTTTAGGTATCAAAATAATTTGCAGACAGATAAGAATCCAGAAAGATGGGGAAGTAGATATCAAACTGTCTGCTGATATTACAAGTGCACTTTTTTTTCTTTTTTAAGACAGTTGGCATCTGTTTCTCTTTCTGTCTCATGCTGCTGTCAGGACAAGCTGATGGATACAAACTGGTGTAGAAAAGGACTCCCTAACAGCCGCCGCCGCCCGCCCGCTCCCCGTTTTCTCATCTCGTGACAAATGCGGCCTCTAAGTGGCTGCGGCAGGCTGTGATCCTGCAGGACCCTTCATGTTGCGTACGAGCGTTCACATTTTGTCATTAACTCCAGGTGCGCCGCCCCATCTTCTCTCCTCCCCACACACACACACACATACACCAAACCACACCACCTCCGTCATCGTTGGCCGGAGCCGCAGAGCCTCCACGCCGAGCAGAGCCTTCACTTTCCGCTCTGTTTAAACCAAGTCCAGATAGGCGGAAAACGCATGACAGACAATCTCTGCCCTACTTGCAGAGCTGCACCGCGCAAGGCACGAACATCATACAGAGACACGTGGAGCCGAAGTCGCAGAAGACAACCCACTTTGGGAAAAAAAGGAAAAAAAAGAAAAAACAGGGCTGAGGGCCAGTTCTGAATCTGCCTCTGGCTGTCCTTGACGAACCTCCGGGCCAGATCCTCCTGGGTGGTCTAAGCAGCGTGGAGCTCAGAGAAGATTTATCTGGATGGTTGACAACTTCTGCACCACTCATCCAGGCTGCTCGCGTCCCCATAGAGAGCACATGTCAGTGCCTTAAAAGCAATGCCGCCTGACAATGACATTGTGGGGTTGTTTTTATCTGGTATTCACTTTATTTTGGAGCAGTTTTGAGGAAGCAGAGTTTGAGCTTTTGTATTTGTTTACCAAAGTTACAGATTCCCCTGTTGAGATCCCATTTTGTTTATTTGGATCAGCACCTGTAGCCGCTGTGTCACATCTGAAAATATGCACAGTGACAATAAAACAATCGACAATTTACTGATACTGCCTTAACAAGTCAGAATCCCAAATGATATACAGACAATATAATAATGTAACACTGTAAAATATTGGACTAAACTAATAAACACATTTGATTTATTCATCTCAAATTAACGCAATTAATTATAAACATCGCAGCATGTATTATTTGGAAGTTCAAGTTCTCCATATTTCTGAAGTTTGAAGTAAACAAGCATGTTGGAAAGAAACTGTTTTTGAGTCCATACATTATTTTTTTATACCTTGAGCACAAGCCATTGTTGCTGTTTCTTTCATCAGAATGATGACACAAAGCTAACCAGGATCAGAATACTTTCTTTATCCCAGAGGGAAATTTTGATGTTTCAGATGCTCTGATACAGAAAGCACAATGGAAATATATAAAAATACAATAAAGAGAATCTGTACAGTAAGAAATAGAAATGCAATAAACAGAATATGTACAGAGCAGAGTATATAGAATAAATAGAATTAAGATAAAATGCTGCTTATTGCACTCTGCTCTGTACATATTCAGTATTAAATCCATTCTCAAGCACACTCTTGGTACAACAAGGTCACTGGAAGCAGCTTTATAGGTTTTGTCTGTGCGAGCGCTGCCACAAAGCGTTTCCAACAGGAGCGGCTGCAGCTTTATTTGCTTCATGTCAAAAGATGAACTCATGCTGCAAACTGAGGACATGTCAAATAAAAGCAAATCTGTCTTAAAAGGTTGTCAATATGTCTGAACGGCTGTCAGCTCAACTTAATATCTTTTTTTTCTTGTTCACATTCACTTTGCAAATGGTGAATTTACAGAAGATACAGACAAGTTCAGATTGATAATTATATACATCACAGTACTGTATGTAAAATAGACGACAACAATGAAACAAACAAGACTTAAAAGGTGAATATAGTATTTGTTTAACTCTATCACAATACAGTTTTGTGCAAAATGCATGAGTCTTTGTCAGTACAGTAATTAAGCACAATGTCTTTTTAACTTAATCTGTGTTATCCTGCATAAACAAAGTTGCCATCTCGCTCTATTACTGGCTGCCTTTAGGGAAAAAAAGTGTTTCAAAAGCGGTTCATTAGCATCATTTTATCTGAAACAGATCACTCCTGGAAGCAGGATGAAAAGCCAGCCAATTAGCGCTGCCCGGTACACAACACAACATTCACAACAAAATGCGGAGTGTTTCTCAGGACAACCACCAGAGAAGGAGCATGTAGAAAAACCACATCTCCACCTGTGTTGTTTAAATAAAGCGGAGCATCACATTCATGCAGCTGCAATTGTTCACTTTGGGCTTTTAGGTGTTATTTCGCTTGTCCTTCTAATATTCTGCCCACAGTGGACGAATATTAACGTTCAAAATAGCCTAATGTAATAACAATAATTCAGTGCAACAACCGGGGAAAAATCCAGTGTATGATTACAACCCAGCAGGTTCCTATCAGAGGTACTACGAGAAAACCCGGAGGAGTCAGATAGATGTGGTTGTTGTGGTCCCTACACGCAGCTACAGGCTCGGAGTGTCATTATTTCGTGTTTTTGAACGTGTTCCTCAGCCATATCCGATCAACAACAATGCATTTTACGAGATTAATTTGCACCTCTGGGTCATTTCAAACCAAATAAGTGCTCACAATTATGTTTTCCTAATTATGATTATTTCATGATTACATTACAGAGCTCCCTTGTCGTCGCAAACACAACACGGACTCCAGGCTATTGAGGGAGGGAGGTGACAGTGTCACCGAAACCAATTAAAAAGCCATCAGAGGGAGCTGCAAAGAAAACATTTCCTATTAGATTGCAAAGTTAACCACTGGCCTGAGCCAAACGCGGCCACGGGAGCACTAAGATGTTATTACTCTCTGCAGGCGCTATGTTGTTATTCCTCCGTGGTGTTGGATGCTAAAGTGGGCTCAGTAATGACCACTAACAGCACTTCGCACCGCTGCTCCGAAGAATAGCACATCGGGAGCGGCGCTCTCTACTCGACTCGTCATTGTTCACATGAACTCTCAAAGGCATCTGGTGAATTTGAAATGCGTTATTTGTCTCCAGCATTGGAAGGCAGGGGCGTGTGCAGAACGGGGGAGAGGGGGGGGCAACGGTGGCAACAGTTAGGGTCCTTGAAGGCCTTCACCTTCGCTCTGGTCAGTTGAAATGATTGTTACGTTGCCTGCTGTTTATCGGAAAGCAGCCACTGTGCTCGTTCTTCCAACCACATTCGGTGAACCAATTAGAGTTTCCCGACATTTTTGAGAATGAGCGTGAGAGATGATTAAGAGCATCCTCGCCAGCTGAGCTGAGAAGATTAATAACACTCTCATATCTGTCAATTAAATGTGAATCTGGAGTCGGCCTTACCTTAGTCGTCCCCCCGTCCCGCTGCCCGGATCTGTCTCTGCTTATATCCGTCTTTGCTTATGTCTGTTTTTGCAAAGCTGTTCTGCAATTCCCTTTTAATTATTTTTTTTCCCAGCCAACATTTTACAAATCTTTGTTGCAGCCCGTGCCTCTGCTCTGCTTGCGTTTGCTGTAATGGACTTATATCATGATTATTTTGTTCGCATTGTTCCATCATTATAGATTTGTTTCCAACTATTTATGGAAACGCTTATTAATATGCACTGTCCCTGAGAAACAAACTGATTAGATAAGCAGAGTTACTTATTGAAAGCACAGAAAGTAGAATACTTTCAGTGGGTGAATAATAGTCCAGCACAGATGCCTCTGTAACTTTGTATGTTTGTTTCCAGCTTAATGCTCAGCCAACATCTGTACCGTCACATTTAAAGAGCAGACGTAAGACTGCTCCCGACTATTTTTCTTTCTCTTGCTGATGTCGACTGACTGTGTGTTCTGTGCCCAGAATAATAAGAAAAGGTACATGTCGTGATTATAAGGGTGTTTTCACACCACCCCATTTTTAGCCCAGTTTAATCAGACAGATGGGTTATTTTCCCTTATGGTGTGAGTCGTCTGGGCAGGTGTGATCGCAGTAATCACACTCCGGTGCCGACCAAACCAACCGCACCAAGACCCTTTAAAGGAGGTGGTCTCCGGGCCCAGACAGTCCCAAACAAACACCTGAGAGGTTCGTCTGTAGTGGGAAAGTGATCTGGCCTCGATCCACTCCGACAACCAGGTGTACTCTGCAAGTTTGAGCAAAACAGCTCTTCTATAACCAGGTGTGCTTTGCATTCTGGGACACGGCAGAGCATGCAGCATGTTTCTGCAGTGTAAAAAAAAAACAAAATAAAGGGAACTCTCCAAGTGTACGCACTCATCAACTGATTCAGACCTGAGAAAACAAACAGCAGTGAGGAAAGCGTGTCCATGCCCCGCACTGGATTGATTCTGCGTGTTTTTTTCTTTTGATTTATCTTTTTGTATTTTTTTTCTTGTGATGTGAAGATTTGGTCAGGTGAGTTACAATTTGTGCGTGTTTAGCACAGAATCACAAGACAAGAACTCTGCCATTGATACAAAAGATAAAAAAAGGATAAAAGGATGATAGCAGGCATCAAACAACTGATAAATATTTCAATACACCAGTAGGGGTCCAATCCCGTAATTAAACTGAGGACATATGGAGCTTATACCCTTTCAGCTACAGGTATATTAATTAGAGAACTCCATTAAAATTTGAAGATCACTATAAAGAAATGGATCGATCCCATTTCTCAGTATTGAAAATTGGGAGCCTCCACAACAGTCCCATATTTATCTTTCGGTGTGTGAATGATCCGCAGTGTAGTCCATATAAACATGCAGCCTCTCTCTCCTCCGAGCTCGTGACCGCGCCCATTCAAAATGTTCCAGACATGTCCCCGAAAGGATTACTGCGCTAAAGCTCTTCACTTAAATAAATCCCACTTTCTTCACATAATATAGCACTCAGCTTCTCGTGCCCCAGCAGTATTTCCTGCGATATCCCGTTTTTAGGGGTTAAGGTGATTCAGTTCCCGCAAGGTCTCCCATTTCTACACGCCTGAGAAGCCAAAGGTGCTCGAGTCAAGTGTGTGTGCGTGTGTAAGTGTCTGCATAAGTGTCGTGACAGTCATTAAAACCCAGCTGGCTACAGTCACTACGAGGGGGCTTGGAAGTAAGCTCTGGACCCGGCTCGTGAGTCACGTAACGTCCCTGAACATTTTGCGAGGGGACTTAGAATCAGATTAAATGCAGGCGGTGACACACACACACGGCAAACACTCATCCATGTGTAGATGAACCTGTTGTCTTCTGCGACGTTTAAGCTCTTTAGATAATCAGGTTGGAGGGTGGAAATAGCCCGAAGCGACGGATGGTGGGGAGTCAGCAAGCTGCGTTCAGGCACATGTGGCCTCCCCCCAGTTACGTCTCAGGTACTGTAAGTCACCCCGACCCCCCCGGGGGGACAGGTCCCTTCAGCAAATGATGACGACCCGGGCAACATCATTAGGCAACTGCTGTGTGGCAGCAGCTCCTCGGCAGAGTGATAAGCAGAAACACTCCGCGGGGAAATGCTTACAGTGCACTTAGAGGTGACAGGGATAATGTGGGCCGCGCACTTGTTATTCTCTGCAGAGCTGCACATCATTTGTACGCTTCGGCTATAAATAAAGATTTGTCACAAACCGAGATATGGAGTCCGGATGAGGCGCCGAGCGGCAGTCGAAATTTTAGGATTTCTAATTGACCGCTTACTAAAGCCCTCCCCCAAAACAACACTCATCCAATCGTAGCTTAGCAACCATAACTAGGCACGGCAGGTAGGCGTGGGCGATTTCAATACAAAGCAATGCCAGGATAATGGTCATTGATATCAATACAAATGTTGATCATTCATATTGTTAGCAGCAGCATAAGAGGGAGAGAGGTGTCATGGCTCATGAAAAGCCTGCATTTTTATTATTCTGTATTATTGATTTAAATGTAAATGTAGTGACTTCTCTGAGCTGAAAAGGTCATCATCACACACACAAACACCGAGTAGTAGAGATGCAAATATTGCAGCACTAAGCAGAGTGTTTATGTGAATCCATAATTCTTTTATATTGATCCTATTGACAGTAGTATTGGTACTTTAGAGAGGTTAAGCTTCAGGTGCTTTCTATTTGTTAAAGCAGCGAACATTGCATAATAACAGTAAGACTCCAAGATGTGGAGGGTGGTGTAAAAAAAAAAATAAATAAAAAAAGCAAAGTGTAGATTAAATAATGGATATGTCTGGTCTAACATGAACTACTAATAATAGCACGTCCACTTAAGTACCACCCACAGTGGTAACTTAACCCAACATTACTTCCAAGGTCAAGATTTGATACCATAATATTTTGTGGGAGTAAAAGGTATATTAAATAAGCCCTTTGTGGAACCCAGTCCTGAATACTATTATATTAAAATTTAGGGTGACGTTAGCAGCTCTGAGATGGGGAAGTGAACATTTGGCCAAATTTATAAGGTGAAATACTGTCACATGCAAAAAGCCTGAAAGTCTTTTTTCTTGTTAAAGTAAAAGTGAAACGGCTTCATTGTGAAATACTAAAAATAACACCAGCCCGGGACACAATTTTTCATTATCATGCTTGAATACAACGACTAACAAGCTCACTTGTGACATGAAAGGTTGAAACATAAAAAAAAAATTTAAAAATCAGTCCAACTACAAACACATCGACTCGTCAATGTTTTCATTTCAGCCTGCCTTCTTTTATTTCACTACAATGTGGAAGGGTGGATTGGGTGAATGGTAAATAGATGTGGGTTTATGACTGAGTGCTGTGGCGTAACTATAATTGTGTTCATTGTTAATAAGGTATAATCACAGGGGAATATTAATGGGGAGTTCAGGTTTACATAACTCTGCATCGAAACAGAAATTATGTCATTTAAACTGTCTCTATAGTGTAATTGTAATAATGGATCATCAATATTTACTTTAGATAAGCATTTGTCATCAGGCAGCAGAGTGTATTTTTCACTCTAATGTGTTGGTTTTAGAACAGATTATACTCTGCAGGGGTGTGTGTGTGCTGATTTTTGATGCAGGGGAAGCTGTAACAGCTTTGATGAGCAGCAGACATCTTCGCACGCTGTCGCTTTTTTTCCACGCAGCCCTGAAGAAAAGTTTTCCTGAAATGTCAGGCCATTCAGAAGAAAGCGACGGCGGCGGGCGCTATCAAGCAGCTCTTAAACCTTAAACGGCTGGACTGTTGGTGAAATCGCCTGACGGGACTTGAAGATATTATCTGACTGCCAACGATGGAGACAAAACAAAAAAGGAGCCATTTGCTGATGGGAGGCGATATCTGAAAAGGACAAACATGCTTACATTGTTTGGGTAATTAGGCATTGAAGTTTTTTTTTTTTGGTACCAAAGCAGATGGACTTCAGCAGCTGCAGCCGTCCATCAGCCACAACACCAAAAAATAAATAGATAAATAAAAAATACTGCATTTCTAACTGGGTCTGCGAAGACTCACAAAGAACAAGTGTGGGTTGTTTCCATGGTGAGCAAAGCTAATCAGCCATTTCTCATCTCGTTGAGTGACACAAGCCGAGCCCAGTACACCCTCGAAATACAGGCTCGGAGCATTAACTCAAATAACCATCTATCTCTTTACCTTGACCCGGCGTGCGACCCGAGACCATTAAACACCTCCCCTGTGAGTGAGGAATGAGATGATTACCATCTCGCCAATTTGCCATTCCAACATAAGACAGACGTCAGAACGAGCAGCAAAGCGTAATTGCCCTTGTCTAGTGCGCTAGATTGTTGGTTCACGGAAAGAAAAAGAGACAGCAGGCCTCCTTCATTTACCCCACAATGAAACTCATTCTCAGAATATATAGCGAGGTAATTGAGCGATGAATTACTTTTGCATCAGCACCACTCAATGACACTGATTCTGATGTAGTAATATATTATCTCCCCCTTTGTGATAATTTATCCCCGAGAATTGACACCTAATGGAAAAGATGAACATTCACCTCCTGAAAAACAACTAAAGTTTCCAAGAAGCGACACTTTTTTTTCTCTCCCCCTTCTCCTCTCGCTCAAATTGCGTGAAAGTCAGGCTTCAGAAAGTACGCTGTGACATTGTGCTTTTTTCATTATGTAAAGTCACGTCTCTGAGTTTGACTTGTGAGCTCCGTTATTCCCTAAAGAGAAGAAATAAATGAGTTTCACATCAAGTAATGCAATCAGGCGCGGTTAAACCCAGATCTCCCCCCAAAAATGTGATTATATCTGCCATAATTGAGTAGACACCTCTACCTAGGATTATGCTGTCGAGGAAAAAAACACATCTACACGTGTGATAATTGGGGAGAGATGGAGAAATAGAGGTCTAAATGGAAGGTAATTTAAAAGAGGGAAAAGCAGCATATGAGAAAAAGATACTGGTCAACAAGAGAAAAAAAAAGAGGACAATCTTTATTTCAATCTTTCAAACCTGTAATAAAGTGTGACAGTCTCAATTCAAACCCAGAGAGGAAGTTTGGCAGAGAATGGCAGGCAACTACAAAGACCAGAAGGCAAGGCGAGGGCATGGTTTCCTTTTTAGTGCAGATTCACAGTAATAATACAGACGTACCTCTGTGTGTTAAAAACAACGGGTGTGCTTAGGTTGAGGAGCCTCAGTCCATTGAGCTACATGCTATAAAAGCATGAAGAAATGCACGGATAACAGATCCTGTAGCCACCGAATTACTCAGCCACACTTTTTAAAAAGGTTTTGCAGAATTAAGGAGGGAGTAAAGCCTGGGCATTGACATTACACGATAGAAGAAAAAGCTCAAAACATTCATCACTATTTGAAAATATCATCTCAGTTCAAGGTCCTCTCGGTTGCTTAGTGGTTCGCTCAGTTGTCACGGAGTTGTCGAGCTCGAGAAAAAGTCATCTTTGTTCCCAAGGTCAAGAATGAACTTAACGCTCATCCCTTCTTACGTGTCCCGTGTCTCAAGTCCCCTTGAGATAAAAAAAAAACTCGTTATAGCTCCGTTGCTCATTTCAAACTTGTAATTGCTTTGCAGCTCTGTGCGTAAAAAAAAAATATATCAAGAGTGAAAGTTTCGGATGAGTACCGTAAAACAAATGCAGAGCAGGTAATAATCCAGTGTACGCCTCTAACGCTTTTTACACTTTCTTGCAGAGTTAGATGACAGGATCAAATAAATAAATAAAATCAGCCTCCCAGCACGCCTAAAGCTCACTAACACGTTATGCCTTGATTGTTTAACCCGTATAAAAAACTGTGAGCTCTACAGATACTGGAAAGCAGATCTTATTGTCTTTTGACAGAACGAGGCTAGCACTTTCCCCCCGCTTCCAGTCTTTGTGCTAAGCTAAGCTACCCAGCTGCACGTGTGAGCTTAATATTTTCCTTTCAGACGTGAGAGTAGTATCAGCTTTCTCATCTTAGACAGAAGCATATTTTCCAAAAATGCTAAACTTACAACAGCTTTGTATTTTGAGACGCGGTACAACATGATTATGTTGTTAAAAACCAAATGCATTTGGGTTTCCTCCACTTTCTTTCTTCACGCTCGTTTGTCGTGGGCGGGGCTGCAGGTGTTTCAATGAGCCAGTCGAGAGCAAGAATATAATGACAAGTTGTTGAGAAATTAGCTTGTGTTGCCACGGAAACGCCGCCATAAAGCCAATCTCAAAATCACCCCCTGAGTTTTGGAGTGCCAACAATTCTTCTTTTTTTCCTTTTCATAATTCTGCCATGTGTTTTTTCCTTCTATAGTGATAAATATTTTATTTCATATATACTGAAGACAATGAAATTGTTTTCAGGCGCTTTAACATGCCAGCGAGGCACCGCGGGGATCCAAACCTAACAACAAACCTAACCTGCTGTGCACGTTTCATAAAAATAACATTACATCAAGGAACACTTACTCTTTTTATGAAATAGGCTGACCACCTGTACCCAAGAGGAAGCTTTAACCCCTGCTTCATTTCAGCTATTACATCGCTTTAGTCACAAGGGTATGAAAATAAGATAGAGATGGATTTCTTTGCCTTCAGAAAACTGACAATAGTGGCTTTTATATATATTTGTATGTGTGTATAAGTCTAAAAAAAAAAAAAAGGGGGGTTGCGGGTGAAATAGTAGGAAGACGGTCCTAATATTCTGAACGCTCAGTGTAATTCTCAGTGCACTGGGATGTAAACTTCAACCTGCCCACTGAATTCAATATAGCAACGAGTGATGGAGGACAGATTGAAATATGGAAGCAGACAGAGCCAGTCTATCTGAGGAATATGAGACTTTAAAGGCTGCAGGAACTACTGATGCGTGTTATGGGTGTCTGCTGCACGCGCACAACCCGCCTATACTGGGAATTTTTAGCAGGTCGGTCGCCAAAATGAAAAGAAAAAAACGCACTCGCCATGATTCCGATGACAGACTGATACCAATTATCATCCCAGCTTTTTTTTCTCTCTCTCTCT
>JBAJHX010000046.1:14717996-14747501 GCA_037176925.1 Amniataba percoides | reverse complement strand
GCTTCACGGGAGGCTAAACACTGTCTGCGTACCTTCATATTCATGCTTTTCATGCTTCTTATGAAAAACGAAAGAATTCAGTTTTTTTTTTTTCATGCACCTGATAGAAAATTCAGTTCACCGCATTCCCAAATAAAAAAATAAAATAACAGACAACAACCTTGAAATGTAAAAGTAACTATTATTACTTTTCCACACCTGCATTATTTTACATTCAATTCGAAGCACTTGGCTCACATTATTCTGCGGACATCTACATGAAGCACAAACCAGCCTTAAGACACCTCGTGGCAGATGTTACCAGCGTGACGTGAGGAGGCTGAAGCGGTCCGGGCTGGAGCCGGACTGCAGAAACGCGGAGGTTTCTGTTTCTGTTTATTTGGCGGGAGGTGGTTTGTTTTGCCAAGCAAAAAATAGCCCAGACCTTTCTTGGAAAAAGAGGACAGGACCTCTGGCTGTTTGGCTTATGGTTTCATACATCTGGTGACTTTCATGTAGTGCAGGGAAAGCGGTGACATTTCTTTTCCAGATTAGTGTGCACACTACAATACGGGACCATGTAGCAATTTCAGTGTTTTACTTGGAGGAAAGAATTATCAGAGATAATCTATTCAGAGAGGACAGAGATGTGAAATCTAAACATGCAAACGGGGATTGCAAAAATACCTCATCTGGTGAAAATATTTTCAAGGGGAGGACTTAAAATGCAAGGCAACATGCTCGATTAATGAAGACCACTGGTGTGATTACAATGGTACAACACAGGGGAAAGTGACGTGGGGGGGTGCTACACTGAGCTGAATGCAGAAACAGGAAGCAGGAGAGGGAGGGAAGAGGAGGCGATTTGGACCTGTGCAGAACCGTTCAAAACGCCGTTGATGAATTGGACCAGCTGCTCCATGGTCTCAATCGGCTCACTGGGCAGGAAGTACTGCTCGTTGGATGTGTTGAGGATGATAACGGAAGGCACTGTCACCTCGCTGTTGAAAAAGAAAAAAAAAACAGGAAACAGCTTTTTAATCTTCTTAACCTCGGCACATTGGACCGCCATTATCAAGGCGCATCATTAGATGGGAACAAATTGTGGTTTCATGAAGAACAAACTGTAACACAGAGAATACAACAGTGAGATAAACAAGCCCTTTGTACTCGGAGCAACCTAACTTTTCCCCTGGGCATTATTTCAAAGAGAGGATTTTTTTTATCAGAGGGAAAGAGGCGATGCAGCCTGGCCTATTTCGGAGTGGCGTTCGCTCCATCTTTATGCAAAAAGTGTGCAACTCAGGGGCTTTATGAGTCTGAGCCGGTCACAGTTAAAGAGACCTTTACAAATTGCAGCTGACAAGTGAATCGCAGGGAGTCCAGAAGAAAGCAACTCTGCATCCACGCTGAGAAAACATACACAGAGAAGCCCGGGAGTCCGGCGATCTCGCCTCACTGCAGCAGAAAACGCGTGAACAGAGACAGAAACAGTCCGCTTATTTTCGACAAATCAGCTGTGGAATTACAAAGCACGGCGAGATAACGAACAAGGTCATACAAACAAGCAATCCCTCTTTCGCGCGTCTCACACACACACAACACCGAACCCCGGTTTAGATAAGGTACCCTGGTACACACAGACGCATTAAGACACACACACACACGGGCAACACGCACAGTCCATCACAGCGCTGCCACCTCACATCCCCGCAGTGTTACTCAACCCGGCAACAAATTTCACACACACGCACACGTATCCATCACTGTCCCGCCCCCCCCTCCGTCCACCGCCCAGCTGAGATCGGGAGTGCAAACACACACACACACACACACACGCCCGTGCAGTAGAGTCATCAACGCCTCACTGCTCTGTCCAGCTGAGATCTGCGGTCACATGTGCACACACAGACACAGACAGACACACACAGACACACTATGAAGGCGTTTCCCTTCTGACATGCAGCCTACTCCAACAGATGGCACCCATTTAAAATAAATATGGATTAGCCTATTCACCTCTGTGAGTGCAGACTACTGGGGGTTTGTCGCCCATAATGAAGGGTCATACTGTACTCTATAGAATTAAAACTGGCAGAAAGCACCCGTTTAAGTCATTTCCTTTCCGCTGCCAAAAACAGCTGCTATATAATTAGGCCTAATTATTTTTGTATCACATACAGGGATTTTAAACATGTTTATTTGGATTATTAAAGGAGATTTTAACAAGTGCACTTAACTTGCTTTCTTGCCTATCGTTCAATGAGAAAATGACACGACTCTCATCTCTCCGTAAGGAGCCTGAGAGTTTAATGAGAAGGTTGATACCAGTGTGTGTGTTGAGTTTGAAGCGAGAGGCAGGAGCCCATTAACTTGTATTATTATAAGGCTGGTAGCAGGGAGGAAACAGCTATTCTGGCTCTCTGCAGTTAAAAATGTGTCTACCAGAGCCTCAAACTTCCATAAATAAGTATTTCTTTTATTTACAGTACACAAGATTTAGTGGGATCTAGAGGCAGAAAGAGAATATAATATTTAGTATAACTTTTTATTAGTGTATAATCAGCTAAAACTAAGAACGAGCTCTTCATATTGAGCAGGTCTCCTTCCACTGAATCTGCTATTTAGTGCAATCATGTTTCTACAGTAGCACTGAATGGAGAAAATAGCTCAAGAGAGCCTTTCACATTTTTACACTGAAGTTGCAGTGTGAATTTGGAGCACAGAGGAAAGTTTGGCTGAGCAGGCAGAAGATGCACGGACATGTCATGTCATGGAAAAGAGACGGCAAACTTTGTAATTAATTAAGGGTTTGAACATTCACTCCTAACTCGTGCCAATTAACAGGGATGGGCTGCTCGACCAAACTTCTCCAAATGCACAGAGATATCTGAGTGGTTTCTGACTCTCAACAAGGAAACTAATTGTATCAAGTATTCTTTAAAAAGAAAAAAAATTAAAAGTTAAAATCCAATAGCATGAGCAAAAAATAGCACGTACTGCAAACAATCAGTAGTTTACACATTTGTGGAGTTTTTGTTGTTGTTGTTTCTTTCACTTATTTAATGTGACTCTAGCTCATTATCAGCAGTTCATTAGTTCTTTCTCTCCAACTTTTCCTTCACTTTCTGTTACCAGAGGCACTTTCTGAGTTTTAACTGTTGCAAGACGCCTTAATTAAAAGCCTAAGTGTAAAATCTGTTAATGTTTATCACAGTGTGTCCAGGACATAAAACCTGCATGACAATCTAATCAGCCTTTTTTAATGAAAATTTCTATTTTCCAATGAAAACATTAAAATCTGAAAAACAATAGAATCATGAAAACAGAAATCAACTTCCTTTGTGTGTGAGCTGAGACTTGTCAGTACTCAGCTGTGAAAATTGGAAGCAATCTGCACTAAAAGCAATCTTCAGTCTACAAATCAAATGATGCCTTGCTTTGTGTGGCAACAATAATCTTTCCAGTCATTCACCTCCTGTGTTCACCTCCTCTCAGACGCAGACTTTTCAGTCACCTCACATCTCTTTAGGTTTTTCACATCCCTCACTGCATTCCCTATAAGGGGTTAGCGATAATCCTACATTTAAACAGAGGCAGAGACAGCCTCGGGCTTAGAGCGGCGCTCATGTTGTATGTGTGTGTATGTGTGTATTCGTGTGCCTGTGGTGGAAGCAGGGGCAGCCTTACGCCAGACAGACGGCTGCCAGAACACAGTAATCGCTGTGATGACAGAAAGCGGGATAAAAAGCCATCAGATTTATTTCCATGGCTCTCCTAAGGGAGAGAATTAGTGGACATTGACAGGCCAGGATTTCATTCCTCAAAGGAGGGCAATTAATCCTGCACTGCAGCGGCCAAATTTGGTCCTGTTAAACCCAGCGAAATACATATTGTATGTACTCGTAGAAAATTAGGAAGGCTAATCACCTCTTTTATCCTTCAATATAAACACCGCCTGTCTAATTTCAGCCGTGCACCGGGAGTCTGTTGGTTGAACGTAGTCACATTTCCAAAACAACTTCTACTGTACTCGCTGACACACTTTTAATTACACAGGACTTTGGAGACCATGTCTGCTATAATCTCCTTCATACAAACAATAACATGCTCAAATTAAAATAACATCCTGTGGCGGTCTATTACGCTTGCAGATTCTCACACACAACATTGTACAAAGAGGCATAATTAGATATCGTACGTTGGTAGACACAAAAAAAGACGCGCCAACTGCTACGGCGCTGCTGGCCTGTAACACTAGCTGGGTTCTGTCTAATTAGAAGTGTAGGATGTCAGTTGCGGGGCCTCTCCGAGCGAGGCGCACCAACATTGGGGCGCTCAGCCGGGGCGCAAAGCGACTGCAGCGGGGCTCTGTGCATCATTAGCGCTGCTCTTTGACAGGCCATTAAAACATATGACCACTATAGATTTAAGTCATGCGCAGCCTTATCTGTGCATTCCTTATATACATTTTCTTACCATCTTCATTTCAAAAGTAGATCTGGAGCCTGTGCATCTTTGTGTGTTTTTTTTTTTTTTTTGTACATGTGTGTGCATGATGCTTTGTGGGGTGGGGGGATGATAAAATAGCCTAAAGCACTAAAAAAGAAGTGACATTTCGTCTGTGTAATTGACTTCTCCACAAGAGAGCATCTTTAACAGCAGAGGCTGGCATTACAAGCCAGTGCAGACCTGTTAACGCTGACAGTAGGTAATATGAGGGAGAGAAAGGAGGGTGGGGGGGGGGTGACGTGAAGAGAGAGAGGTAGGCTGTGTGTGAGACACTCACCCCATAATGAGGCTGTTAATGTAGTCATTCCCATCCATGTGGCCGAACTGGAAGTCTCTGGGGATGAGAAAGCAAAACGGTGCATCAAAAACAAGATACAATACAGCGAGCGTTTTTTTTTTTTCCCTGTTTGAGAAGAGTGCAGGAAAACTGGGACGCCAGCTGCCACGTACGAAACCACGTTGAATGGGATCACATGTTCTCGCCGAGGAAAAGCCGAGATCACTTTAGTCACTGCAGAAAAAGAAAATATCCCCAAAGCTCCGTCCTGTGCCGTCTCCCGTTTCCCCTCATCTTCCCCAACACAGAAAGAGACTCAGGTGATTTATCTAAACGATAAGGCAGGAGGAGGAATTCAATTTGTATCTCATTGTGCTGCACTATGTCTGAGCGCAGAGTGTATTGTGGGTAGACTCGGGAGGAGAGGTGTATGGGTGGGGGGGGTGTTACACAAGTCCAGGGATGCCAGTGACTTGTGCTGAATGACTGATTATGGGGGCCTCTACACATATATATTATATTCATATTGGATCACAGCTACATCTCGCGCGTTTGTCCCCCGGGAGCTGCACAATACCGACCGCGCTTATATCAATGACACGGTTATGAAGAAAATTACCTGTATAATAAATCCAGTGGAAGCAATATGAAATCAGCCGGCGTTAGTGATAATCTCGCTGACAACAGCGCGGCTGACTCGGAATACGGCTCATCAGAAAGTCGGTTTGTAACTTTCCGCTGTGAGAGCTGCGAGCGATCAGACGTGGCGTCCGTGTGTCCGAGATCGACTCACTCTGCCATTAATACTTCGCCCGGTCAATAACTTAAATATTTACGGCTCTGTTTCCCCATGTACGTCCATCTTCCCACTCTCACTGACACTTCTCGGGCCAGACTGAGGAGCGGGCCGGCCAACGGGGGTGAGCAACTAACTGAGAAACTTGCATGTGAGAGGAGGAAGAGGAGGAGGAGGAGGAGGAGGAGGAGAAGGAGGCATGGAGCAATCTGAGGGCAAGACTGTGCAACACATTTCCTCGGTCAATACTTTCAGAGTTTCCGGAAAAAACTAAAGTAAAATAAAATAAAAAAATACAGTTGGGTTTTTTGGCTTCTTTCATTGTTCAGTTTGGAAAAGTCTGACTGTCTTACTTATTCATTTAATGACTTATTACTCGAAGTTCGTTGAGGTTGTTGGTCACGTAATGTTTTTCTAATGAAGAGGACTTCAGCAGAATCCATATTCCTGGGAATGTGGGTGTGAAAAGACCATTGTGACCACTGCCAAATCATGGAAGGCAGTTTATTAAAAAAACAAGAATATTTCACAAGAATAATCATGTCATCACCCTTTCATAAGAAGACTCTTGGCTTTCAGAGGTAAACTTTGCAACACAAGGAGTACTTGCAGACAGGAATTAACGACCACTGATTTGAAAAAAAAGTAGATTTTTGGACCTTGTGATGAATATGAAGCAAAGGGGAAAAAAATCATCTGTCCTATTCACCAAGGACGGGATTTAAATCGCAGATGTGCAGTATTAAAATCTAACTTTAAGCAACCCTCCATCATGTTTTTAAATGATTTCAGCATCTTTTGAAAGATTCAAAGGGTTGGATTTTTTTTTTTTTTTAAGTGAGCCGATTCTCTTTCCCCTCCTAAAGGGTCGTACTGCTGACTGTCGACCTCTACCGAAGGCCACGAATGATTCATAACACAGGGGTTCATTTAGCCAAGTTTTGGGCTTTGCTCATCCAAATACCTGGTTCTTTCGCTGTTTGACACCATAAAGCTCTGAAGAACTGAAGAACTACTGCAGCTTTAAGATGTTCTAAAAGTTTTTCTGACATTTTAAAAATGTTGCACATCAAACAGAGAAGCACCACTTTAGACTTAGGAGGTCTGGTGGCACTCATGGACAGACAGACAGACAGACAAACAGTCAGACAGACATGGGGTTTCGGCTCGTGAAGCAGCTCTTTGTGACGAGGCCTCTTGCCGAGTCTTGTTGCACCATCCTTCTGTGCAGCGACTGGCACATAAAAGCGGAGACAATAATGACTACTGGTGCAGAATTTCAACCCACTTACTGACGAAATCAGTCTTTCCAACAAGTACAATTTGCGCCCGTGTAGGTCTGTGCCTTCCCCCACCGCACGCACGCCCGCACACATGCACACACGCACACACGCACAGAATAGATCCCTTTCAGATGTGAGATTTGCATTCATTGTTCTGTCAAAATGCTACAAACGCTGGGTGAGCTGAATACCACCGCCGCTTAACGCCGCATCAAACGACGTCGGCTCACACGATTGTCAGCCACCGCCTGTGATCTGCCCGGGTCACGTGCACGGCTACCTCCTCCCACCACCGGGGGCGACACTCAAGCACTGCCGACTTTTAATCGCAAGTACCGTTTAGGTGTGTCAGAACGCTGCAGGCGGCTCTGATCTCAGCGGGGAATCTCAAACTAAAAAGTCTAAAAAAAATAAATAATAAAAATAAAATAGAGCGGTAGGTAGCAGTGGATGGCAGTCTAATTGATGATAGGAATCTGTGTAATTCAATCAGTCCTAATGGGAAGGCCTGCTGAGGGAAAAACACTTTGATCATGGCGGTTTGAGATACACCTCTTCATTCAAAAGCAGGATCCTATCTGATGAAGCGACGTGGTCAATGATGGGGCACAGTAAGGAACTTAAGCGCGACATAATGATGAAGATGTGATGCTTTTTTTTTTTTCCTTCTCATGAATTCTTTTGAGGAAATCCTCTTGTCGCCCGCCGCCCTGCCGGGGAGCGATCAGAGATAAGGGTCAACTACAGAGCGTCGACCTCGGAGCTGATCTGAATTTTCTGCACGTGTTCGCTTTCTCCTGGGCGCTCCTGCTGAAGGATGACCTACCTGCTGCACTCACTAAATCACCCACCCCCACCCCCACCCGCTCCCTGATTGCACAGGTGTTTCACGTTTCAACATTTGGGCGTCCGCCATCTGTAACTCCTACTTTAACTTTTACGCCAACAAAAACAACAACAACACAGTTTGAGCTCGTTCCCTCTTCTGCATGCAAGGCCTTGTTTAATTGGTTCCTCTCCAGTAACACAACGGGTTGAACAAGGCGGCGCGCAACGTAAACATGCCATCTCCAGTTGTTACTGCACAACTGGAGCTGGAGAAAACAGAAAAATTATGCATTGATACAAACCGAGCCGAGCGTTTGACTGACAGCTGAAAAGAACACCTATATTTGGAAGCTGACATTTTGCATAATTACCTTTCGACTGAACCTCAACGAAAACAGACGTGCCCTGACAAAGGCATAAACTTGCTTGAGAATAGACAGGCGGCGCTCCCCTGTGAGTGCACCGCGCTGGAATAAATGTATAAATTGGGTGTTCATCTTTCACCTCATCGCGTCTCCGTGCCTTACCTGTTAAAATGTTCTCTGTATTCCTTCGCCACTCTCTGAATCAAGGTCTTTAATCTAAAAGCAAATGAGAAGAGAGTGAAATGCCACATGAGTCGGAGTCGAACCTTTTTTTCTTTTTTTTTTTTTAGGCGATGCCTGCAATTTGTGGGCACATCCAAACAATAACAACGAGTCTTATCTTTATTTGAAAGCCCTGCACTTTAGGCGCGACTATTGTGGCAGCCGTGGGAGTGAATCGGAGTCGTTTATAGAGAGGCGTGCTTTTTAATTTGAGCATTCTTTGTACCTGCCGCTCTCCTCTGTGGGGTCCTTCTCGTCGATGACTGCAATCGCCACCAATTTGCCTGAGGGGGCAGACAGGGATTACAAATCACACACACACACACACACACACACACACACACACACACAAGAAAAAAAGAGAGGGTGAGAAGACAATGGCAGGCAGATAAGAGGCTCTGGAGGAGACGAATCACCTCTCAACGGGGGGAAAAGAAAAGAAAGAGGCACCGAGAGCGCTTTATTCATTCATCACTCAAACATTAAGCTTGCTCGTTCTTTCTACTTGGTTTAACAGGAAACAAGTGGTCACTTTCTGGTAGAGGAGCTATTTCGGTGCCATTCAAAACCCGAACCCACGACATGACAAATAGGTCTACTAAAAAACTGTTACACAACTTTAAAGGTCTGTTATTCAGACTTGGTATGGTTTGAGGCTAGAAACCCCTCGTTGCTCCGATGAGAGTGCCAGCCTGCCCCCTGGTGGCCACTGAGGGCGGTTACGCGGCGAGGTCGAGGTTATGTAAAGACAAAGAGCCAACGAGAACTTTCATTAGTTTGTTTGGTGTGATTGTGACGCTATCACATTTCACTGGGCGTTTGCACAAGACATTGGTTTAAGAGGCTGTTCAAAGTATGCAGAGTATTGTCTGGTTTTAAAGGAGCTGTTTGGATTGTGGTCATCGGACATACTACCCAGCCCCTGAAGAACAGCCCTCCAGAGCCCCTGAACACCTCCGAGAAAACAAAACTGCTGTAATGTGAATCCATCAGAAAGATTTAGTTGCTTTAAATGACCTACTTGTCTCCGTCTGTCGCTCTGTCTCTTAAATCTCGACCGATAAATAGATCTAAATTACATCTTGAGACTATTCATCGATTTTGGTTGTTCTGGTATTCGGACGTGGCCGCCAAGTTTTGTGTCGGCGTGACTTACGATGCGCGTCACGGGGGCTTTTTAGAGCATTAAAACCTCCCCGCGACGGATCCCGAGTGCATGAAACTTGATACTTGATTGAAAAGCCTTTAGAGACGAGGCTGTTTATGCTGTTTTCACAAAAACGCTTCGATCTAAATTCCTCTAAGTTATTGTATCAGACCGAAGCCGGCTGTGACATCTTTAATCACTCACGCAGAGTTTACCCAATTAAGATGCTTTAGAGACTATTTTGTGTTCAGAAGTACCGACACTGAGCAGAAGCTCGGTATAAACGGGTTAAAAACTGAGTGCAGCAACAAATGTAAGCAAACCCCAACCGCTGAGCATCACTGATCTCAGTAAACTGCACATAAAGGGGGGGGAAATACTGTATCTAATATTAGAAAGCACAGCTTTCCCTGCACAGAGCATCAATTTAGTGCCTTTAAGAGACAGTTTGTGTTTCACTATTGAGCTTCAGTTTCATATGGGAGAGAAAAAAAGTATATGCATAAAGATTTGAGCGAGCAACGTGATCTAAATCTGGCAGGCTTTTCTATCACAGGCCCGAATAGGCAACTAACGCTGATATTTCTACTTTTGACAAGAGCAGCTGTAAAATATTTGACTTTTAATTATGAAGTCATTACGTGGTAGATTGGATATGTGCTGGTGGGAAGCTAAATATTAGGGATTTTAGTTTAAAACATAATTAAGGGGACAGGCTGGGTAAAGCTGTATATGTAGTCATTATATGCATACGATGGTGCTTATTGTGCCGTGTTGATTATTGATTTTGCACATTTTCTCCATAATGATTGAGAGACACAAGCAACACACGAAACAAAACACGCAATTATGCTCCGTTACTTCATCTGAAACTGTTTTGATGATCATTTAGGTGACTATTTGATGCAAAAATACAAAATATTTACTAAGTTTAGCCACAGTATTTGTCTTCTGTTACAGTAAACTACTATCTTGGTTATATCTTGACTGTTAAGACAAAAAAAGACATGTGGCATATGTGATAAAGAAAATAATAGTCTGTCGCAGCCCTAAAATGTCACTACACCTCTGAGCATGACTTGTATCATATAAATATAAATAATTTATATAGTTGTGATATTAAAGATACAATATGGAGTGATGCACACATAAATGTAAACCAGTGCAAATGTAAAAGCATCCCATGAAATTAGCAAAACTGCAATATGGGAGTAAACACGTCACGGATGACCGGGTTTCTGCATACGCCACCTGTTTCTCCGAGCTCATACAGCGTAAAGCCATCGATCTGAAGGTATCCCTGGAAACGCTCCTTGTTCACCCATGATGACAAACTGGCATCTTCATACTCTGCAACACAGAGAGGCAGCATCTTTCATGAGCAAAATAAATAAATAAATAAAATGAAGCACACAGCCTGTCAATATTGAAAGCAGAGCAGAGACGGCGTATTGATGCCTGGATTGTAAGAAGATCACAGTATTTGTGACCTGCACGCTCTCTGGGGAACGCAGAGCGGGACACAAGCTGAGCATTCACAGACAGGGGTCGGCCAAACAATGATTAGAAACTGTTTTGACAGAGGGCCGCCTCTGGGTTAAATAGTCAGGGAGGCTATTTTGGGTCTGGAGCAGCACATTGTATTGTGACTCACAGTGAGCAGATTGGGAATTAATGCACATGTAAACAATAAAAAAAGGTATCAGTTTGGTTGTCAGGACACAAAGAAAAGCAGGTTTTGTTGAGTCTGGATCGTCCATGAGAGGCATGTCGTGAGAGATTTATTTGCCATTTATCAAATGGCCAGTTGTCAAGAATATTTCTGTCATTTTCATTCGTTAGATGCTGTTTTTCTCTGGGATGCCGCTTCACCTGACCTCCTTTTCACAACTATTATGCCGTTCTGTCTTCAAAAAAGAAACCAAAAAAAAAACATATACACTGGGTTTGTAAATGGTTCTCAACGCATATGTACATTTATTTTCATGGCATAGTTTAGGGGATTTCTACAAATTTGGAGCAAATGCATCATTCAACAGATGAATTAGGAACAAAAAATTGTGTGCAACAAAATAAAAAATGAACTGAAGTCACATAAACACATGTTCGCTGCTTCCCGAACATCTGGAGGCAACATGCACACAGGAGAACAGAGTCTGTCCCTCCTGGGTGGGAACCCGGCTCGAACAGCGCCGTCTCCTCCGGCTGAGAGAGGCTACGGGATGCTTATAATTGATGTCAAATGTAGCTGGGACCTCATTATGACGTGTTAATAAGTTATCGTGACCTTTCTGTTACCGTTACAATAATTACAAGAACGCTGATGACTTTTACATGGTTCTTAAGCTGTGGGCACCCCCCCACCCCGGAGGAGATGGGAGCATAACACCGAACACGACAACCTAAAACCTAAACACGCTTTTAAAACCCCCAAGGTCGTAACTCATACTGGTATTAGAATCAGGATGACCTTAATGCAGAGCTCTCTATTACTCAGTGCTGCTGCTGCTGCTGCTGCTGCTGCGCAAAAAAAAAAAAAAGAAAGGCAGAGGAGCGCGGTTGTAACGGCTGCTGAGTCAGTCAATCTGGTAGACATTCCTAAGAGTTCTTTCCACCGATGTTTTGGATTTATAGACGTTGTGCAGCTGCTTCAACTCTCTTCTCCCAGAAGCACAAGAGAAAGAAGAAGGAGAAAGAGAGAGAGAGAGAGAGAGAGAGAGAGAGAGAGAGAGAGAGAGAGAGAGAGAGAGACGAAGGCACCGTGCTGGGACTGTGCAGCCAGACGAACCTCGACACCAACCGGACCTGCTTCACCTTGAAACAAATTAGAGCCGCTCTCATCCTGCGTGCCAACCTCGCAATCTCCATACTGCCCTACAGGAGCCTGTCAGCCCTGAGCTCACTCAGCGGGAAGGAGAGAGAGAGAGAGAGAAAGATAAGGGGGCAGGAGTGGGGAAGAAGATGGGGAGGAGGGCAGAAACAGACAGCAGGTGGAGTGGGAGATGATCCAGCGTCAGAGTTTTGAGCGGGGGGAGGAGGCGGCTCTGACGCACGTCAGGGATGAAGGTTAATGGCACAGAAGACCTCCAAGACGATGCAAATAGTGTGGAAACAAAACCAGGGGGAGAGAGAGAGGGAGAGGATGGTGGGGGTGTGACATCAAAGACAGTTCAAAGAGAGTGAGACACCGAAGGAGGCAGAGGATGAAAAGATCGATGTATTGAACAGTGAGGGAAAGCTCAGTGAGGTGACAAAACAATATGTCTCGCTTTCTTACTACAAACTTTCTCATGACAGATGACACAAAGCTAAATAAAAATAGTGGGGGATGGTAACAGCATGAGGATACGTGTCTCCTATTTGATATGGAAGAAAGAAGGCTGACAAGACAAATATTTCTTCGAAATAAACAAATTATTGGATCTTTGTTGTGAGACGTGTGTGTTTTGTTTCACAACTTTGGGTTTGCTGAAGCAACGTTGGCCGGGTCCAGGCTGAAATATCTCAACAACAGACTGTAATATGAGCTTGTACAGACGCTTATTGCCCCCAGATTAGAAATCCTACTGACTCTGTCACACCAGAGGATTTGGTTTTGAGTGAAATGTTTCATCAACACAGTAAGATTCTTCCACTGGAGACCACAAATACCAAATTACCAAATTCCAGCACCATCTATCCAACAGTTATTAGACATTTTACTTAAAAAACAAAAATGTCGAACCCATGGTGCCTCTAGAGGAACATTCAGGGAATGACTGAAGTCAGCAGGATTCATCTACACCTGCTGAAATATTTCAGTCTGCACCAGAGAGATAACTGCTCGAGTTATACCGACCATAGCTCCAAAATTAAAATGGGGATGTAACACGTGTGGAGAGATACAGTCAACTTTTCTGACCAGTTATGACCTCATCGTCTTTGTCAATTCAAATAAGCAGTGAAGTGAATACTGTCCGTGTGTGCCGTCACAGAGCGTCCTCAGTGCGCTGCCACCTTGTGTGAAGTACGATCTCATCATGTCATCACATTCATGGGCTGTTAATCGGCCCGTCATTCAAACGCTCCCAATAAACATATGCAAAACAGAGCCGCCTCACGCACGGCTGCGCTCGGCACCTTTCTGCACGGAGAGCGGCGAGGCCTCGACCGTGAGCCGACGAAACAGACATGGAGAGCCTGACGCTGGGCTCTGAGTGTTAACTAATGCGTATTAACACTCAAAAACGTGTTTGAAAACATATTCCTGGCGAGTTGAAACATCTACAAACAGCGTACTCTGTAGACTAACATACAACCTAATTATGTTTTTTCTCTGTCCTCTCGCAGCCCCGCAGATTCCAGCACCCAACGTAATGATCAAAACCATTTAGCTCTTGAAGCACAACAACAGTGCAGACCTGTACAGCAGAATGAAACTGAGGATTTGAGTTATTAAATATGTATGAGCCTCTGCGCTGTACTATATTTTAACAGCACTCTTCAAAAGGGATGCCGCTGTTTGTGATGTGCAGCAAACCAATCAAAGCTGAACAACAATATGTCAAATATCATTTTACACAAAGCGCGAGGCCGTGTTTGGACAGAGTGGCCCTGCTCAATGGCATCTCTTCTTTAAAGAGAAATGCAAGGCCTGTAAATGTGCACAGAATATACATTTGGTTTCTTTATGTACGTGTCTTCACAAAATAAAAACAAAAGCAAATAACAGTAAAACTTGCTTTTATGCACCAGCCTCCCAAGCAAGTAGATAAAAGCAACGCAGCTAATAAAACATATATTGAGTGGGTATTACATTCGCACACATGAATAAACGTCACGGCTTGTGATAAAGCGGAATCGCTGGATGTCTATGCAAATGTTCAGCCAAATAACATTTGATAAAAAAAAGTTTCTGATCATGCAAAGTGAGAAAGCCACATACGGTGCCTCATCGTTATTTATTCCCTGATCCGACATCCAGTCAGTGGATTTTCGACGAGACCAGTCATCTGAGAAGCACGGCACAGCTGGAGACGAACCAGATGCAGAGGACCACAGGTGGTAAAAAATATATATAAATAAAAAAAGGAACGCGCAAGCTACTTTCTCTGGTGCAGTGTGGGGAAATTTCACTGCCATTGCAGGTAAGCACTTAATGAGCACTCTGATTATTGTCCATTTTCACCTAGGAAACTAGATAAGAGCTTTTTTTCCTTCTTCTGCAGTTTCAAGAGGCCTGAAAAGGGAAGAAGAAATGTGAGGAAGGACACAACCGTGTCATTTTGCAATGCCACTCACCTTCTCAGTCCTTGACAAGCTTAATACGCCGTCACCATGGCAATGCGAGCCATTCACCACATCCTCCGTATCAAGGTCCTGGAGGACTCTGCAGAGTGTGGGGTTTTTATCATCAGCGTGTTCTGTGGCGAGCCTCTCCTGCTGCGATTTTGGTGCAGGAAGCCCCCCTTTCGTAACGGTCAGGTGGAGCAGACGGGCATGAACTCGCCGACGGCGGCGCAGATAAATTTTGTTCTGCAGGCGCTAAACCGGGGCCCGAATCTGCCCAACAGCCACTACTGGGGCCCGTTTGTGTTGGCACTGTGCCTCGACGCGCTTCCCTTCCACTTCCGCCTCCCGGCCGAGGCCGAGAACAGCAGCAGGATACAAGACATCATGGAGGGATGTGGCGAACTGACGTTGTTGCGGTGAGAAGCTGCGCAAAGGGAAAAAAAGCTCCTCTAAACCCCTGATGTCAAATGTGATTTTTTTTTCGCTGAGACTTGACGGCTGCCTCAGTGATTTAATCCCTGGCTTTAACTGACTGTATATACACTACCGGCTCAGTGCTGGCTTCTCTGGCCTGACCTGTGGTCTCTCACACTCTTCCACCCTGGCCTGCTATGCATGTCCGCCCAAAGACAAACCACCACAACATCACTGGCCTCACCGCGCACACAATAGTGGGCAGAGCCCTGGGTGCTTTATGATGGGCCAGGCACACCATAACTCAGTGTGGTGAGGAAGATGAAAGGACAGCAGCAAGGACGGGAAAACTGGAGGAACACAGCTTGAGAAAACAAGCATTGCAAAGGAGGGAGGAGGAAGACGACGAGCAGCAGTGCACAAACGGCACTTTACTGGCTCCTTAAACAACTTCTTATGCCTTTTTATAACTAATTGAACAAAACAGAACCAAAAATAACAGATGGGATGAAAACATGGTAACGCAGTACTCACCGTCATAGGTAAAGTAGCCTCCGTCCTTAAAGACTACAACCGCGGGAAGTTCTGGCAGAGTTATCGACTGTAGAAAACACAAAAAATGCTTAATTTAAAACCAAGTTCTATGAATCATTCGGGCTGTATGTATGCATCTGCACCTGCAAAATGTGGAACTTTACTGTTGACAGCAGAGCTTTACAGCAAACTGTGAAAGCTAAACCTTCTTTTAGGGGAAGATTGTGCTAAAAGAGTTTAATTTCAGTCAAGAAAGTTAGCAAGGATGGAGACATGAAGTGGATGCTCACTGTGCAAGAGCATCAAGAACATATGATGACAAAAATGTGAATTTCTAGTTATTTTTTGAACATCTAAACAATGCATATTCAAAGAGTTACCTCAGGAAAGACTTCTTCTGAAGCCGAGAAGAAATAAGTGTAGACGATGAGCTCAGAGGCGACGTCGTTGTACTTCTCCTGCCACAGCAAACAGCATTTGTACAATGGCTTTCAGTAAATCGGTGTTAAACAGTTGTAAAGGCTGAGTCACGAGAAGGAATTACACTCAGCCTGCTCTTTGTTAAAAGAAAAAGATGTTACAAAAGATGTTGCAGCAGCGGCAGAGCAACGCTTCTGTCCTTCAATCAATACACAGCTTTAGCGTTGCGGTGGTTCTGAAGAAGACGGGTACTTAAAGAGTAAAATTTTGGTTCACATTAATGTGCGCTTACTTTGAGGGGGGACTCCCCACCGACATACACGAAAAGCACGTCGTGTCGTTTCATCATGTGCTCAAACATCTGCCTGCTGGGGAGGGCCCGCACCGCCGGCCTGCAGAGGGAAACAAAACCAACAGAGGCGAGTTCATTTTACAGACGAGGATCCCTTTCAGAGCACATTAATGCGATAACTGATGCAGGAAAGACTCCTAACTGCTCTGCTCTGGATTTCTGTGCTGCTGGCACCACCCAGTGGAGATTCAGCGACTTGCAGCAGTGGATCCGGTTTAGAGCCAAGCTTTTGATCAACCCCTCAGTCACGGATCGGGCCTGATTTCCCTCAAGGAGGAGAAATCTGTCAGGCTCGGTTGATACAGTGGCTTAAACTGGAGCATCAGAGGAGAAAACCCACTGAGCTGTGAAACAAATATGGCCTGCATTGATAAGCTTGCTTGGACAGCTCTTGTTAGTGCAGCTTGTGTTCAGAAGAAACAAGGGAAGTTCAATTTATTCCTCACTTCCTTCTCGCTCCTCTTTTTTGGAGACGTAATTGAAGGCTGTGACTTACCCTGCGACCCTGTTGGCAAACTCTACGATGTCATCTTTTGTCCTTGGTCCCTTGTAATTATAGGCAAGATCACCCTTTAACCTGAGAGGGAGAGACAGAGAGAAAACAAGAGTGAAGGGCAGGCGATTTAATTTAAATCTTTCTGTATTATGCATCCAAGACGATAATTGAAACGTTCATGTGAAAATAAAATTAAATGCAAATCAATTGTGTGACATTAAACTTTGCATTAACGACAGTGGTTTGTCTGAAAAATACTCATTCAGGGAACAAAAGAGAAAGAACATTATGGCAGAGGCGAAGCTCAAACTAAATACTTTGATTAGTCAATCAAGAGAAAATCTATTTTGACATCCAATTAATTGTTTTAGTTTAGTTTTTATTTATTTATTTTTTTTTTATTATTACAAAAAGGGACAATATTAGCAGGTTCCTGCTTGTGAAATGTAAACATTTGGCATTTTTCTCCATTTTATTCACTGATAAGCCACTTTCTTCAGTTGCCCTTCCAATACTGGGTAGATATTTGACTCCCCTTTGAATTATTTGTCATGCTGGTGGACGCAGTTTGAGATGATGCTTTGTGACACGGTGCGTTATCCTGTTAGAAGCAGCCAGTCGAAGGTACTGCGGCCACAGAGCGATGCCCATCAGCAACAATACTCAGGTAGGACGTGGCCTTTAAAATGATGCTCAGAGGGCATTTAAGGGGCTTAATGTGTGCCAGGAAAAAAAATCCCCACACCATTTCACAAAGCAGATCAGATCCAGGGATTTGTGTTGTTTAAACCAAATTTTGAAAATCCATATGTGACACCAAAAAATTATTTTTTTTTCAGACCAGGCGATGTTTTTTCCAATCTTCTGTCATGTAGTTCTGGTGAGCCCGTAGCTTCAGTTTCCTTTTCTTTAGCTGACGGGAGAGGGAGCCGTGAACTATTTGCTTCAAGGTTCACAGCGCTTTTGTAACGTGGTTATTTGAGTTTCTGTCGCCTTTCCTCGTACCAGCCTGAGCAATTCTCCTCTGACCTCTCTCATTAACAAGATACATTTTCGCCCACTGGATGCATTTTTTGTTTTTCCACACATTTCTCAGTGAACTCTAGAGACCGATGTACCCCGGAGATCAGCAATTTCTGAGACACTCAAACCACCCACCCCCCCGCCTCGTACCGACGATCATTCTGCAGTCAGAGTCACAGATCACATTTCATCCCCAGTCTGATGTTTAATCTGACCGACAACTCGACCTCTTGAGCATATCTGCAAGCTTATACGCCATCTGGCAGCAACTCTGTGCATAAATCTCATATTTGCATTAAAATGCAATAAAGTAGTCATCAAATGTCTCATTGTAAACAGAATATCTTTAGTTTTGTTTGTTCCAGACATTTGAAGGCGTCACTCGGGGCTCTTAAAACGTTTTCATTTTAACACAGAGTAAACACTTTTTAAATAGTTGAATAATAACTGGCAGATTAATCAATACCAAAAATACTCATTCATTTCAGGCCAGCATGTGTGTTTGGCATCACTTAAGTCTGTGTGTGACATCTGAAAACAGCCACAACAACCCGCCTCTTACAGGACTTTCTGATGAAACAGCAAATCCACCTGGAAAAGCTCCTTCACCACAAAGGTCGGCTTCATCACAACTAAATCATCACACCGCCAACGGAAAGGAAAAACAACTGACTGTCCCTGACTGACTTCCAGCCGAGGAGCTGGCGTGGAGCTCCTCCAACAAGCCGAAGGCATTAAGGATTGCTGCTAAGGTTGCATCAGCCCACAGGGCCTGATGAACTCAGGGGGAAACAGAACTCAGAACTAAATCAGGGCTTCTTCTGTCTCCGGGGGGGAGGCATCTCGTGTTTTTCGACGGGTGTTTCATCACTTGCTTGGTTTAATGTTATGAACCCTGCCGAGATCCTGTGGCAGTTTTCCAAATGAGCTTGATGACACCAAATGGGGAGCCCATTATGGCAGCGTGCAGATAAATGATTCAGTTTCAAATAAATGGAGGAAACTCTGCCACGTAGCGTGATCATTTCTCTCGCGTCAACACGAGCTCTGCAGCTGAGCAGCTGGCGTCTACCTAAACTCATTCATTTCATCGAGAAAAATGTCACTTCAAGAAAAAAAAGTAATCAGATAGATGCAAAAAATCTGTTCACCTGTGAAAACAGCGTGAAACAATCTTGATTTGTTCATCACTAGATCACAAGGTAAATTTAAGCTCAGGACATTAAAAAAATGAAAGCAAAAGAAAGAGGCAAGTAGAAAATTCAATTTCTAAAGAAGATTTAAAAAGTTTATCGCCCAAGAAATGTATAATTAAGAGCAACCTGGAGCGCCCAAGCTAATAAAATTCAGGCTCAAAATGTGTGAATAGAGTTCACTTAATTACGCCTTAAGGAATCAGCAACAACACCTTGTTCCCTCCTGAATAAGTCATTTAAGGGCATCTCAACGGGCCAGACCTCGAGGGGAAAAAATCAGTGGGGTAAAAGGTTCCTGATAATAACACGACACAAACTGCAGTAAAGACACTTGGGATACAAGAGGTGAGGAGATGGGGGGGGCAAAGTATTGGCTACACTTGATAACAGCATAATATATAAATTATAGCCTCAAACGTGGCTGTAAGGTCAAATCTATGCCTCTCTGACAAAGGCTTTACAAATACTTAACATAGGAGGCTTCACTGAAACAGTGTAATCTTCACATAGACTGTATTGGACTTACTATCATGCTGCGTCCAGACCCTGTACAGTATGTTCAAAATAAATTCAATAAAGCTTTTAATCTCAAATGGATTTTGCTAGACCTTTTCAAAGCTGCAACGAGTGGATAAAATACATTAAAGCGACTGGCGAGAAAACTGAAAACTGTGAATGGCTGAATGTTTTTTTTTTTTCAAATATAATGAGCAGCTGGATCAGAGTAAACTGTCAAATGTGGCTTCCAAGTTCAAAATGATGTTCACAAAACGTTTATTTGAAATAAAGTCACAGCAGCTCGACAGAACTTTTAGTTTTATATCAGCAGTCCCTGTGGAGGTCAAAGGTCATATTATGTTAATTTGGTTATTTAGCCTTAATTTTTGTGTCTCATCTGGTTATGTTGTAATGTTGATGTAGTGACGTGATGGATGACAAGGCCTTTTATTTTGAAAACTGACCAGATGCTCTATGGCGTTCCTGTGTCTGGGTTCCTGCCCAGCTCATCTGCTCTGCTGGAACTGATGTGAACTTCAAAATAGACTGGTTTTGTTTTTAAGCGAGTGGATATGATCAACTACGTATCACAGCCAAAACACAAATCAGCCGTTAGTGACTGATGTGAGGATAAAAATCCTAGTACTAGTAGAAATAGCCAAATCATTTTAAATACCACAGATGTTTTTTAAAGAGAAATCTGCTGTACAAAGCTGAGAGTCACTTACAGTTTTATTGTGGGGTAACCACGGACACCGAACTCTGATGCCATCCCTGCAACACAGCAAGAAAGAACACCCTCATGTCACTACAAAAATATGAAGCAATGTTATTGTAATTTTACATGCACTTTGACAATACAGCTTTTCTCTTTATGAATATTGTTGCAAAAAATATTATAATTACAAAAATACTGAGATACTATGAACATGATTAGCTAATACTCAGAATCCATAGTCGTGATGTTGTTGCATAACACAGTCAGTTGGATTTAAGCTTCGTCTCCATGGATTAACCACCTGGGGATGACCAAGCTCCAGAGGGGGAGCATTAATGGGCTTCATCATCTACTCACCAGAGTAAGCAGTGGCATCCATCTTTCCCACGCGGACCGGCGACCCGGAGCTCTTCAGCTCAGCTCCCACCTCGTGCCACACCGGCTCCAGTTTTTTACAGTAGCCGCACCACGGTGCATAGAACTGTTCATGACCAGGAGAAGAAAGGGCAAACATGTGCAATGCATTGTAAATATGACACATTATCATAAAAATTATAACATTATTTATGCAGCAAAAAAGCAAATCCTACATTCTTTATACTTTTATAATCACACACATATCTTTGAATTTGGAGCGTGTGCCAGAGTTTAAACAAACTAAACATTTTACATCATATTCTTTACTTTCACTTCTACTTCATCTGGCACCAGTGAAAATACTATAAATACTACCGTATCTAGTTTTCTCTTATTTGATAGAAAGAATTTAAAAAGAATACAAATTAAACATTTGGGGATGTGGTGTTTGTTCTTACCAACATTTCAATGATTGTCCTGCTTTGTTTGAACTATGTGTTTTCCCACTACTGAACTTAACTTAATGTAAAACTTCTTAACATTGTGTATGACCTCTGGAAGGGATTTTTAAGTACAAGCAATGCATAAACTATAATAGGTTATGTCGTTTGCCACTTTGGGATTCAAAGGATACAGCTTATGACACTCACTTTTTTCATTTTTTTCACATTCACTATTTTAACTCTGACTTTGGTCTTCACAAACTTTGGCTGTATCTGCCTCTTTAGCTGCTAAATGTTCCACCACGTTCACCAGCGAGTCTGTCAGGCCATTAGTGCCGGGCAGGTCGTGGGTACACAATCTATCATTTTTGGCATTTTTGCTAAGCACAGCTGCCTACTTCTGCTGGTTACAGAACTGTGTAGTCATGCAGTTAATGTGCTGCAAAGATAAAACTATTTGCTTGACAAGGCTTCCTCTTAAAAGAGCTCCACAATTAGTTGATAAACCAATGTGGCAAAATCACCGGATATGACACATTTTTCATTACGTAAGACTTTTGATTCATTGAACAAAACACTGATTAGTGGAGCTTCAAGAATATAAAGCACGTGCTTGACAGTATTTTAAGTCAAATACACAGTAAAAGTGATCAATCCGACAACGTGCCTCCATCCCCTAACTTGTAACCAAGTTCCTTTTAAAGTAAGTTTCAGTTACTGTGAGCCGAGTTGTTAAAAAAAAAAAAAAAAAAAAAAAGTGCACGATTACCCAGTTCTGAATACAACAATCTTCAATGTATTTGTAGAAAATAACATTTATATAATCAGCTGACAGAGTATTGAGCCTCCCCATGAGGACTCACTCAAAAAACCCAGACTGGGAGGGAGAGGCAGCCTCGGGTGCTCCGGCCAGATTTGCTTATGTGGACCCAGACACATACTCTGATATAAACCCCTCCGAGCCCTCCAGCTTTGCCCGGCATGCATGACTTCTCATTCACTAATCACAAACACAGAGGACAGTCTGTACGCCCCCTCCGGTCGACCCTCCTCACCCCTCGCCCCACCGCACTCCCACATCCCACCCCGACTGCTGCCACTTCCGCAAGGGATGATCCGGACAGTGGCGTGCTGGATATAAAGTAAAGCATAGCTGAATGGACCCAGACTGGCGTGAGTGTGAGTGTGTGTGCGTGTGTGTGTGCGTGTGTGTGTATAATGTCAGACTCACATCAACCAGCCAGACATCATTCAATCTGGTGTCTTTGAATCTGTTCAAAAGAAGATAGTGTTATATTTTAGCCAATTCTCGACACGCTTAATCATATCAAACACAGACTGATTCACATTAGAAGATGTTTGTTACGTGTTCAGCAAACAGAAAACAATGCAACATACAGGATGTGTGAGAAAAGTTGCAGGAAAGGTTCAAACTAGAGGATCCCACAAACATAAACACACAAGAGAGAAAATCTCTGGAGACTCTCCAGCACAGGCATCCAATTAAACAGCACCGTGCGGCTGGAAACCTGAGACAAAATCAAGACTACCCCTTTTCTTTTTGCTTTAAACCACCGCCTCTGTTCATCACGAGCGTGCAGCCCTTTGGGGACGTGGTGAACCCATAAAAACGTGGTTAAAGCAGACTGCTACAGTGACAGAGCAGGAAGGAAGGCAGGTCCCTTCAGGCCAACCACACTTAGACTCTTACATTCAACATAATATAACACTTCCATTCGTTATCACTTTTTTCATAGAATCTACAAGGTGAAATTGCATTTTATATAACAATAGCAATCCAAGATCTATATGTATATATATATTTAGTATGTAAATCAATAATGTATTTATGTTACCTAAATTTTTATATGTACTTTCTGTGCTATTTTTCATATTTATCTTACTGTTTAGCTACTGTGAAAAGTGAATTTCTCCCAATGTGGGATTAATAAAGTTGATCTTAATCTTATTTTACATGCACAAGTCACAAAACTGCACTGATTGCACAGGAAGCAGAGAGACAGCAGGCACTGAAACTAGACACTGACACTGGAAGTTGCATTGCATGATTGCAAGCAGGAAATATTGAAGCACAGCATTAATGTGGAGGGGGGGTGGAGGTATGGGGGGGGGGTTGCACTTACGTGTCATCCAGATCCTCAACAAATGCAAGCACCGCTGAACTTAGTAAAACAGCCACGACTGCAAAGAAAAAGAGACAGAAATGAGGAGACGCGTCGTGCAGCGTCTCTTCCCTGCAGCCCCTGAAAGCCTCATGACTGGCCGCAGCATCACCGCTGTGCCCGGGCTGCCTGCGCCCCGGCCCGGCCTGCCCCTGAAGGGAGGCCCGCTGAGGGACCGGAGGCCCGGCGGACGACGTGCTGCGGAAAAGTGAAAATAATTTCTACCAAAAAAAAGAACAAAAAAGGGCCAACCTACCTCCAGAAATCAGGGAAGCCTTCACTTCTGCCATCGCTCCGAGTGGAAACAAGCAAGCAGGAAATACAGCTGCTAAGTCGAGGCCCGCTGCGCATGCGCGGGGAGGTCACGCAGACTCATGAGGGCTCCAGCTGCGTTTCATTTCTCATTTTTATTTCATATCATATATTTTAAGTAAAGCGAAAAAACGCAATAAAACTCATAAATGCTGCGCGTTTCTTCGTATATTTGATTTTACAATAATAAAACTACTCTTATTACCACCACAGGAAATGATGAGATAAACATGGAGTGTGTCTAAATGTGAATTTTGCAATTTTGTAAAATAGATTTTCATCTTTATTTATCAAAGAACAAGCTTAGTTTATTATTATATCATTATTTTATTATAATTAATAATCATAATCCAGGAATATTTATTATGACAGCCTACATTGACCACAAGGTGGAGCTCTGAGATAATTAAATCAGGCCAAATCCTTTACTGCCTGAATCCTCTACTACATGTAAATACAGTGATACTGCAATATAACATGTGAACACAGTCTTACATTCAAAATCATATTTAAGTAAGAGTATTATCAGCTTATTGTACTATGCATTTATTAAAAGCACTCATTTTACAGGCAAATTAGTTTAAAAAATAAATAAATAAGTACCAACACTACTGTGCATATTCAAAATGTAGTTTTTATGCTTTACTTTAGTAAGTATGTTAAATTACTGACATCAAAATATAATATATGTACTTGTTATGGAGAATGCTCCATTACAAAATTACTGATGCTTTCATGTGTTCATCTCTGTAACGTTGCATCTGTTAAAGGCAAGATATTTACTATGACTTTATATACTGTTGTGTAGTATATATCAATATATATTTAGATGTTATCAAATAAATTTACAGCAGTTGAATGAAAAACTACAATATTTCCCTTTCAAATGTGATGGAGTAAACAATACAGTAATGAATATACTCTGTGTATTATGTAAGCATCCCGCAGCCTTGAAGTGCCCTGAAGTTCGGCACAAACAACAGACCACGCATGGCGGCTTCATTGTTTACAGAGCGACTCAGAAACCAGCTAACACTCCTTGGCTGGGCACATCCTGTCTCCAGGACATTAGTCACATCCAGCATGTGAGCAGAATACAAACTAAGATAATAAAAATCTTAAAAATAGATTCAGCAACACCAAGGTAACGATGATGCTGAGCTGATGTTGTGTTTGTGCCCTGTTGGTGATCCACACATGCTCATTATGCAGGTAACGTCCCCTGTCAGTGATTTATCCACATCCATAAATATGGACATCTTGTTATGTTATGATATAAGCAATATGAATAATTGATTACTTTTACCGATGCACATGTGACCAACAGTAACATGTTGCTGTGGACAAGAAGCTATTTAAAACTATTTCTCTATGTACTGTTATCTACTGTGTTATGTTTCATAGGATGACAATGTCCTTTATATGTAAATGAATTGTTGAGTAGCTAGTAAATATAGCTGTCAGATAAATGCAGTGGAATAAGAAGTATAACCTTTCCATCCAAAATGTAAAGAAAAAGCTCTGTATAAGCTTACATAACTTGAAACTGTACTCAAATAAAGCACTTTAGCAAATACACTCATCATTATTTCCACAAAGAAACAACAACATCACATTAAGATTTCTTTTATTGGAAACATATTTGTTTTGAGAAGCTTTGTGAATAATAATTTGTATCTAATACTGTCTGAATAGCTTTAAATTTATCAAACATGTTACCATTTGAACCTTTCTTTCCGAGACTATAATTAATCTCCATTCACTCCTTTTTACGCATTTACACACAAAAAGATCTCTCACGCACACAAGCACATGTTTTAAAAAAAGGAAATGACAAGGCATTTAATGGTTAGCTTCACAGAGTGTGGCTGAAGTGTACAAAATAAATAAACATCTTGTGTAATATTATTTTCATGTTATGTCACACTGTCTTCCTCTGAATCCTGGCATGTTGATATGTTTCAAAGTGTCACTGAAAGGGGAGTACCAGTGTTGTGTTACTCACTCCTGTCACTGCAATAAATCAGCAGAGTACCATTTTAGTCCTGACTATTTATAATGCATTACCCCAACCTGCGACGGAGGTCTCAAGGTAGACAGAGGTCTTCATACATATTTGATATTCAAATATAAACTCACATAAGACTTGATAAAAACAAAGCTTTTCTTTGAATGAGAGACAATTTAACCTGGGCGTGAAAATTTAAATAAAAAGTTCCAGTTTCTTTTATTCCATCATATTCATTTTCAGCATTATGCGTGTTATTTTCCACAAGAAACTTATGTCAGAGGAGTGTCCGTCAGTTTGAGATCGGCCACTCTCGGAGCGAAGAGCCAAACAAAAAGAAGCATGAAATAGTTTCACACCCTGAGAAAGAGCTGCTCTTTCTCATGGGGTGAATAGTGATCATGACTGTGTTACTAAATAGACTCATGCGGAGGAACGTCCTGTTGGAGCCCCGCGTGCCAAGTTTGTAAGACTTGAATGCCTTTGTATTTAAGAAGAGAGGGGTCTGGGGGGGGCAGAAAACTGGACACAAGCTGTTAGCCTACATTGTCTGCTAAGTCAGCGTTGACTTCTGCTTTTACACAACTGTCAAAACAGTGAATATACATGGACTTCCTTATAGTTAATCCTACACACACACACACACACACACACACACACACACACACTTACATTTTTTGTCTTTCACTTGCATTCAAAACAAACATAATGCTCCACTGAACTCCATAAAAGACGCTACGAGGAGAGAAAGTGCCATCTTCATGGTGGGGGGAACCATAAAACATACAAAAGACATGAATGTTAATCGATTGTTTGCCTGTTTCGCACGTTTCCTCAAGAAAGTTTTAGTACAGCTAGGCCGTTTGTCTTCTTTAGATAAAGGGAGGACTTGTTCACCCCCCTCCTCAAGCTGCAGACTCCCACATTCAGTAAGACTCCAGTCAGCTGTCGGACTGAACCCACACACGTCATCTTACAGAACGAGTCAGATGTGACCTCATTTGACCCATAAAACAAAGCTCCTTTTGCCCAATTTCATCCTTCATCACGTGGCCACAAGACCAGCGAGACGGGCCAGCTTCACTCGTGCTCCGCTTTTAATGGGCCATGTTCATAAACACAAAACAAGCAAGCTACATTAATACCACATATTTACATTATTATTCATCATTCAGATAAAAAAAATCTCACTTATATTCAAAAAGGCAGCATTAAGGTCTCACTTTGGAAAGAGAGTGTTGTGTTTCTTTGATATTCCTTCATTTGACAGTAGTGCAAGAACCAAGTGAAACAGACGCATATACACTCAGCTACAAAAATGTTTCTAATGCTTACTATCAAACAAGTCTATAAGCATAAAGCCTTCATTATTGTTGCTTGATTACTTATTCTGACTACTGTTTTATCTTTACTGGTAGCCAGCCTTCATGTTTCTATGTCTCTTATCAAACCCATGCTGCCCAGTTTCACTTGGATCCTCGGGTACTTTCATGCCAAAGAACCGACTGCATATCACAGCAACAAAACAGGATTTATCCTTTTGAGTTTCAAGCTGGTATTTTACAAACAAAATACTTCTGAAATGCTGGTGGAAACTGCGGCGTAAACAAATATCATACACAAAGCTTCGTGGCGGCTTCCTGCGTTCCCACAGGAACCAAACGCCAAAGTGGTAACACTGTGGAGAGCGGTTTAAACGAGAAGACAATAGTCATCACGAAATCTTCTAGCGAACCAGGCCGATGCCATCATGGAGGTCGCCTGGAGAATAAACGCAAGAGACACAACAACTGAAAGAGGTTTTAAAGTAACAGTGAACGGTCCAGTACTGCAGATTTGTTTGACATGCAGCCCTCTCCCCTCTGTCTTCAGTCAGACTGTGCAAAACACAAAGATTGATGTGACATAAAATTCTTTTGAAGGGGTCCAGCTGCATGTTTTGAAACGTCTACAGACGTTTTCATCTGCCTAAGGACTGCAGGATGTCCACTGTCGCTGCCACAGGCTCTGCTTCGACATCTGAAAGCTCTCTGCAGCCGTCAGACAATCCCGTCATGTTTTTCTTTTCGATACACTCAAGTAAGGCTCTGAATGAGGCACACCGGTGACGTTGCTTAAAGTGGCAGGAAAAAAACGGTAGCGGTGCTGCTGTTGGATCCTTCCAGTATTTTGGTGCACGCTGTACTGAACAGTCCCGACTCTAAAACGGCAGAGGAAAGTTGAAGCAACTCGAGAGGTTTCCAGGAAAAGCAGCAGCAGCATTTACTCGGAGCGGCTTTGTGCAGCACAGCACAGCACAGTTCCATTAAAGTGTACATACTCCTCGACGCTGGCGTCATGTGTCCATCAGCAGTCATCATTTCCTCATTCCAGGATGTCAGTTTCAAACGGCACCAGATGGTAGTAGGAGAGGTTGGTGACATACGCTTCTGTTTCCTCATCGCACACGTCTGCTTCCATTGGCAAAAACTCTGTCCCGTCCTCATACCTGCAATAAAAGGAAAGACACATTACTCCGAGTTAAAAAAACAGGATGCCTAACTTCAGGAAGCATAACTGTGATGCATTTGATTTAAGGACCTGTGTTAATTGATTACATCACGTCATAGAGACTTTATTTGCCAGTACGGGGCTGCAGCTGTGAGAATTTCAGCTATGTAAAGACTGATTTAAAGCATTGTTTTGAGGGAAGCGCCGTGAGGAATGCATTCCTTCTCCGTCTTCCTACACACACCCAGGGAAGGAAGAGGTGCGCAGACACACTTCCTGCAGGGTGGAGGGTCCTAGCTTTGGTTCACATACAAGGACTCCCACCCTCACCACAAACACTTACTGTACACTCCAGGGGCAGACTTTTATATGTGGAGAACAAGCAGGTAAATTTGTGTTGCACTGCAATCAGCGTGATGTTTTGACATTTTTGGAGCTTACAGAGAAATCTATCTAATCTAAATCTAATACTCACGTATGTTCAACAGAGTCGGTGGATGAGGGTCTCTCTTTTTCTTCGGGGAGATTGTGATCGAACACGATGGTTTCCGTGTTGGCCAGACAGAATCCATTAGAGCGCATGATTTCTAGAAGGCATGCAGAGCCTGTTAAGTCATCGTGACGTCGGGGATGTTTGAGTTACAAAAGAATACCAGATACGCACCTGATATCTTGATGGGACTCTGAAAGCAGGGCTGGATTCTGTGGACTTTGTCGTTCCTCAGCACCTGATCCAGCGGCGATCGCTCAAAGAAAGTCAACATCACCTCTGACCTGGAGTACTGTAGAGTCAGGTTTTTATTGATTTAGCCTGCAAAGTTTTATGTCTCCAAACACCCCCCTTTTACTCCCAAACCTTGGATACCTTAAAAATATTCTAATGTGAATATTTATTACTAAAGCACTGATGTTAGGTGTCATCTGAAGTGTACAAGTTGAATGACTGACCTTGCACGGCATATTGATGGCGTTCTTCAGCAGCCTTTCCACCTCGTTCAGTTTCTCCTCAATGTCATTTGCCTCTTTGATTTTCACCAGCCCTGAAACAAATGAGTTTATTTAGACAGTTTATTAGAAACACCTGCGCGATCTAACGTAATTCAGCACAGCAGCCAGGCAATTAATCCCATCTTTGCCTATAACCTTCAGAATGTGTTAGGAAAGTGTCTGAGAGCTGCATGTTTCAACTGCATTATTCTATTTTTTTGCTTTTTGTTCTCCCCTCATCCCCCAATGTTAGAAAAACAAAGCAGCAAAAATGCCCTGCTGGATGCTCCTATGGTAGATAAAACTTTGAAGTTTTTCACCATAAATGAATCACAACATTTTAGGCCTTTTTTATGCACTTTTTATTATTTCCACCACTGCAATACAACAGCAT
>JBAJHX010000046.1:14684595-14703558 GCA_037176925.1 Amniataba percoides | reverse complement strand
AAATACATGCGATATATCATAACAGGAGTGTGTCTTTTCTTCTATTCAATGTTATAACAGCTAAATATTAGTGTTTGGCTGCACGTTAAGATCCTGTGAGGTTAGTTGTGAGGAAGCTAGGAGCTGCCGTGCTAGCTGTAAGTTTCAGCTAAGAGCGGCTAGTCGAGCTAATGATGAGTGAAAGCTCGGCGGTTGGACTCAGAGAAAAGAGGGAACAAGTTTATTTTAAATGCTGATAAGTGAGTGTGAAGAACAGATTAGTCTGGCTGGAAGTTTTTCCCGACGCCGCTGCTTGTTGTTTCTGCAGTTTCCAGCTAAATTCAGGACATTACGTAACCTCAGGTCACCCAATTCAGCCCGCTGAGATAACTTGTTGTTGAGAAAATGCTTCAGGTTTACACTGCTAAAAGAAATAAAGTGCAAACCACTGATTTATTTCACATGTTTTTTTTAACCTAATGCCCGCCAATTAATACTGGAGTAGGGCAACATGTTATGTGGTGATTGATTAAGGCACTAAAATGTATAAAATAATTTCTAATATTATATTATTTTAATGTTTTGATCTCGTTAGTGATGTTGATTTATTTACCACAATACGTCTTTATCATATGAAGCCAAAATTCACGGTGCTCTGGTTGCCATTGGTTACCAATGCTGCAGGAGAGACAACAAAAGGGAAGCTTACAAACCCCGATGTTTCAGTGATAACTAGCCAGCATAATACATTTGCTGGCCAATTAGACATCAGTTGTTGGCTCTCTAAAATGTGGGGAAATGGTTATTAGTGTTTCTTAGCACACCCAGGTGGAGTCCTATTGCCCACAAGCTAAAGCTTTTCAGATATTTACTGTTGTAGATGAGTAAAGAAACCAGAAAATGTTCACATCTGAGAAGAAGAAATCAGAGGATTCTAAAATATTTTTCTTTAGAAACAAAAGGGATGCAGTAGTAAAGACTATCCAAATAGTTGGAGATTGATTTAACAGCTGACAGTTAATCAGTTAATTAACTTATTTCTGCAGGTCTAAATTTTGCTATAGCAGCTTTTTTTTTTTTAAATATCTATTGATTTTGCCATCTTTGGTAACTGGTTAGATTTACATGAAGCTCGTGTTTCCTTCAAACTTGATTTTAGTGGATTTTGTCAACCAACGCATTCTGATTCATTAACAAAACGGTTGGGCTTTATTGTGTAATATTGTGAGCTCAATATTTAATTGTTCTCTTTAAAACAGGAAGCAGGATCTGGAGAGCCAGGAGAGAAGTGGAAATGAGGACAGTGGAGACATATCCGAGGAGGAGGAAGAAGAGGAGGAAGAGGTAGGGGTGGACAGCAACAAGACCTAAATATCTTCAGTGGTATGATGCCATGATTTTGCTGAAAACATTCTCATTTAAATTTGATCCTGATTACTTTTAATTAAAACCACATCACAAATGCATGATAATAGCTCTACATTACAAACAGGCTTTGTTTATCGTATTCAGAGGAGAGTAAACCTATAATTTGGAAGATGAGAGATTATAGCTATGTTCACAACAGGTCTTAATATTAAATATGGAGATACACAATGAAGGAACTGTTAAGCTGATATATTGTTTAATCCCAGGAGGAGGCAGTGACTAATGGTGAGAAGACGGAGGAGGGGTCCAAACATCACAGCAGCAGCGGTAAACACAAGAGGAAAAAACACAAACATCGTAGTAAGCACAAAAAACACAAGCATGCCTCTGATGAGGACAAGGACCGCAAGCGCAAGCATCGTCACAAACATAGAAAACACAAACGCAAAGAAGGCTCCTCTCCCACCGGTGCTGTCCTTTTCGGCTCCTCCAGCCACAGAAAGGTTGAATCCTCTCCCTCCTCTGGAAATCCAAGTCTGGACGACAGGGCCTTGCTGGAGGATTTGGAGAAACAGCGGGCCATGATTAAAGCTGAGCTGGACAGCCAGTTGATGGAGGGAAAGGTTCAGTCAGGCATGGGCTTGATCCTGCAGGGTTATAACTCTGGATCCGAAGAGGATGGAGATGCGAGGATCAGAAACGGAGAACAGCGTCAAAGGGGCAGCTCAGGTAAACCCATATCTCCCAGAGGGGGGAAAAGTGGGAAATCTAGACGGGACTCAACAGAGGCCAGTAAATCCAGCGGCAAGCGACGAAGTCGGAGTAAGTCTACAGAAAGGCTAGGACAGGCCAAGGAGAGTAAGCAGGACAAGGTGACCAAAAGCACCAAGGACACAGGTGTTAAAGACAGAGGCCGCGGCAGGAGCAGGTCAAAAGATAGAAAGCATTCGGACAGCACTGACCGGTCCAAGGAGAGAACCAGGAAGTCCAACTCCCCCTCCAGCTGGAGAGAACAGAAAGGCAGCCGCTCCGATAAACGTTCCTCTCCACAGCGGGATGACAGACCAAACCAGGAGAGAGCGAGCCGACGGTCCAGATCACCTGGGCGAGAACGGCCAAGTCGTTCAGACACTGACCGAGACAAGCGGCCAGCCAAGTCCCCATCAAAGGACGCTTCATCTGGGAAAGAGAATCGGTCCCCTCATAGACGAGCACCTCACAGCCCCATGAGGAAACGCAGCGCTTCCCCTCGCCACAGAGACACCCACCACCCCTCAGCCAGTGCCTCAGACAGGACATCAAAGCAGAGCCACTCACCATCCAGGACAAGGTCCCCGCCCAGGAGAGGGCGCAGCCGCTCACCAGATGTCAGGAGGAGAGACGCTGACAGGCAAGACTCCCCGCTAAGGTTGGTGAACAGAGTTGTTTTAGATTAGAGAACTTTTCAAAGTGAAGTACAAGTTCACGAAAGAGACAAGAACAAAGAAATATAGATGAAGTTGTTCTAAAAGAAATACACAGATTTTGAAAGTTCACTGAATGTCTGTCATGATTCTTTAGTACAAGACACGGTTGAATGTCCACTTCAGCTTCTCTGTCCTCTCCCTGATGTTTCCACAGGAAGCGCCCACGGCCAGATGCAATGTCAGGCAGAGACAGATCACGAGACAACAGTCCCAGAGCAGCCTCTCGCCGTAGGATGAGTCGCTCACCTTTAAGACGGAGGTCCCCGTCACCACGGCGACGCTCCCGCTCTTCCCCCCGCAGACGGTCTCCACTGCACAGGTGAAGGCACTTTTACTCAACTGTCAGTTATCTCAACTCGTTGTGGAGAATATTTCACCAATGTTTGGTGTCTCCCAGTAGCTTTGTGACAAGACTCTAGAGGTTAAAATGTTAACAAGGCACTGAATTGTCCCTACTTGACATCCGTGCTTTTCAGGTCTGGGGAGAGAGACAGGTATGGCAGGCTCAGACAATACAGACGCTCGACGTCCCGCGATCGTGAGAGAAGACGACGGCGCAGCAGAGATGAGGACAAATTCAAGGGCAGCCTTTCAGAGGGCATGAAAGTCGACCAGGAATCCTCAGAGGAAGAAATGTGAGTAAACAGAAGATATTAGCCCTCCTGTTTCCCTGCTGGTCATACTTAAAGCATGAACATCTACTCTACATAGAGTGGAGGGTGTTTAAATATTGTGTTTTACAATTATACTAATGCAGCAATGATCTACTTTTTATTTACTTTCACAAGAAATGAAATGTAAATAGACTTTGCTGATCTGAAAACTTTCAGCTGAGGGTTAATGAAGAAACTTTTGACGACAACTGCTTGTGTTTGTAGGTTGGTGGACTTTGATGGAGAGGAAGTAGACGAAGAGGCTCTCATTGAACAGCGCCGCCAGCAGCGCCTGGCCATCGTCCAGGTCTGTATGCCCCAATAACTGAACTAAACTGCTCATTTGTAAGTTGCATATTACTCCATATCAGAAGCTACACATTAGTATCTTTTATATAGTTTCTTTCTGTAAAGTCCATCACTTGTTTGAGGTGTATTCTCACAGTCACACAATTCCTGCCGTTAAACAGAAATACAAGGTTGTGAATGACGACACCAACACCAACATGGTGTCAGAGCCCAGCAGCCCTCAGAGCAGCACACGCAGCCGTTCACCCTCACCCGATGACATCTTGGAGCGAGTGGCAGCAGATGTCAAAGAGTACGAACGTGAAAACCTCAACACCTTTGAGGCCAACATCAAAGCCAAGCACAACCTCATCGCCCAGGAGAAAGACGGTAATGTCCTCATCAAAATCATCACATCTGTTGGTGTACAAGGCCAACTGAATGAACCGCTCTGTCAGGTTTGTGCTCCTTAGCTAACTGTGAATGTCAACATGCAATTCATTTCTCTGAAAATATTTGGGAAGGCTTGTGGAATATTGGGAGAGAATGCAACATATCCCAAAATATATACAGGAATATTTCACATGCAAGTTGGCATGCACACAGATCAATCATCACCCTAAACACTTTTTTAGAAGAGATGCTGATATTGTTCCTCTCACCTTTACCAATCAGTGCTTTTTCCTCCATATCTGCCAGCCTGATGTATGATCACACTAGTTGCTAAGATGAGATCAATCATGGATGGCTTGAAATTTTTGTTAAACTGAGAAGACGAATAGGTCAAGCACAAAAGACATATGTGTTATCTGTGGCAGAACTGGGTTACGCTGACCCAGGTAACTTGAGGACATTGCGTTCTGTCCTCCTTTCAGCCTTGTCCATCACTTAAACCACTGAAATGTAGCTTTAGAGAGGTTTTTTATAGTTCTGTTCATGAGCACAGTCTGCTGCTAAGCTGAGTGGCTAAAAGCTTTACCAGGTACAGTGATTACTTTTGAAAAGTCTCTTCTTAAGTTTCCTGTTTTTGATTTTTTTGTCCAGGAAGCAAAGTGGCGCCAGTTTAGTAGATATGGAGGAATTGCAGTTCACAAAGGTGGAGGCAGATGCCCTGCCTTTGAATTATTTCAGCCATACATTTGCATCAATATTTGCACTTCCCTGCAGTTAAAAGTTATTTGACATTTTCTGTGGCATATTGTCATACTGGCCAAAAAATAATATGACGGCTTGATTTGTGTGAGGAATGCAGAGTTGTGTGATGCAGGGATTTTAATTTTGTGTCTTTCTGTCATGTGTTCATTCAGTTGCTGGCTTGTAATCCAAAGCCTGGGTGTCTCTGCCACCTGCAGCATATTTTGAGCTCTGCAGAGTATGTGAATCAAACACATGTTCCAGTTATTCTGTTTTACAACATGGTGGATTATTAGAAGCTCACCCTGTGTTCTTTGATTGTTTTTGTTTGTTTCAGGAGCCAACCCAAAGAAGCCTTCAGCCCCCGACATGTTTACAGAGTCAGATGACATGTTTGCTGCTGACTTTGATGTGAGTATTTTCTCTGGGGAAATTTAAATGTCAAATTTTGAACGTGTGAACATCACTGTTATGATTTTTTCACTGTTATGTAATTCTTGCCAGCATTCTCTGAAGTTTTATTTTTGTGTTGCTTCTGCAGAGTGCCAGGATGAGAGCAGCAGGTGTAGGGAAAGACTTCAAGGAAAACCCCAACCTCAGGGACAACTGGACTGATGCAGAGGGTTACTACCGTAAGTTCAGATGGCAGATAATCTCTGGAGGCATCACTCTGACACAGACTGTCAGTATCTGTGAAAACATCAGTGCTCATCAGTGCTACCTAAATGCCATTGCAATATATCGTTACAACTTAATAATATAAGTAACATCTCTTGTGAATTCTTATCCATATTGTTGTTGCATTGTCTTTGTGCCTTCCTGCCATTAATACATTTGTACTTCACGGTTTATTTAGGGGTGAACATCGGAGAGACTCTTGACAAACGTTATGATGTGTACGGCTACACTGGCCAGGGTGTATTTAGCAACGTGATCCGGGCCAGGGACACTGCCAGGGCCGGCCAGGAGGTGGCAGTCAAGATCATCCGAAACAACGAACTCATGTGAGTCATAACTTTTTTTTTAAGTTGAACTAAAAAAAGTTTTTTTCATGAATGAGAAAAATGTAAATCCAAAAAAAGTATAGGTACTTATAAATACAACAATCAATAAGATATTTAGATGATTGATATAATTATTAGGGATGAACAACATATTTGAACTTTTGGACCACAGGCAGAAGACCGGGTTGAAAGAGTTGGAATTCCTCAAGAAGCTGAATGACGCTGATCCAGATGACAAGTTCCACTGCCTTCGCCTCTTCAGGCACTTTTACCACAAACAGCATCTCTGTCTGGTATTTGAGCCTCTCAGGTACAGAAAATAGAGGAATTGCTCCTTTCCTCTCATCCTTTGAGATGTTCACATGCTGCTGTTTGTGGCACTTGATAGCTTTCACTTCCTAATCAGCAGTTGTATTCTCATCCGCAGCATGAATTTACGAGAGGTGTTGAAGAAATACGGTAAAGACGTCGGGCTCCACATCAAGGCTGTGCGATCCTACAGTCAACAGCTCTTCTTGGCCCTCAAGCTGCTCAAACGATGCAACATCCTCCATGCTGACATCAAACCAGACAATATCCTGGTATGGTGTAAATACTCTATCTTAATATCAAGTTCATTCAAGATATAGACTGATGAAAATGTCACAATCTTATATGTACCTTTTTTTTGTTCTTAAAAGGTAAATGAGTCAAAGACCATTTTAAAGCTTTGTGACTTCGGTTCTGCATCCCATGTCGCCGACAACGACATCACTCCATACCTGGTCAGCAGATTCTACAGAGCTCCAGAAATCAGTAAGTGGCATTAACTTATATAAACAGCTAATGTCACCATTATCCAGTTGCATTCAAATGTGAATGTGCTCACACTTTCTCACTTTGTCAGTCATAGGAAAGCCGTACGACTATGGGATTGACATGTGGTCTGTTGGCTGCACGTTATATGAGCTTTACACTGGCAAAATCCTGTTCCCCGGATCTTCTAACAATCACATGATCAAACTAGCTATGGACCTCAAGGGCAAGATGCCCAACAAGGTAAAATTGCATCATGCGATCTCTGTTTCTTCAGCTATTGTTTCCTCTTTCCTATATGTGAAGTGAGACGTGTTGCTCCTCCATGCGGTGTTCAAGAAGCCGTGGCTGACGCAATATCGTGGTTTTCTTTCCTCAGATGATCCGTAAAGGCTTGTTCAAAGACCAGCACTTCGATCAGAATTTGAACTTCCTGTACATTGAAGTCGACAAAGTGACAGAAAGGGTGAGGTGTTCATTCTTACTTCAACAATACATGGTCACCTGACGAAAGTACAGTTTTTAAGAACACACATAAATTGTTTTGGGTTTTTGTTTTTGGCCTTTTCTCATATTATTTGATCCACACTGAATATGTGCAGTAGTTGTACTCAACCTAACTTGGAGCCTCTCCATTTCTCTGCCCCATCAGGAGAAGGTGACGGTGATGAGCACCATCAACCCCACCAAAGACCTGCTGGCGGACATGATAGGAGGCCAGCGACTGCCCGAGGACCAGAGGAAGAAGGTGATGCAGCTGAAGGACCTGCTGGATGGCACCCTGATGCTGGACCCAGCCAAACGCATCAGCATCAACCAGGCTCTGCAGCACCCCTTTATCCAGGAGAAGATCTGACACACTGAACGCCACACACTCCCAGAGCGAATGGAGAACCAACCACTAAACCAGCTCTGACAGGAACTCTGCAGCGAAGCAGCCAACCCACAGACTTCCATTCAGAATGTCATAGATTTTGTTCTTCCTCAACTTTATTTTCTCTATGGATACATAATTGTGTTTTATTGTAAATACATCATTAAATGGTAGCCATTCTTGAAAACATTGATTTTTGCGATTTATCATTGTAAACCTACCCTCATACCCAACAATGCAGTTATGGACTTTTTTTTTTTTTTTATTTAACTGGCATTGGAGTGACAGATGTTTTAAAGAAAAAAATATAATTCCTGTAAATACTGTATGTCTATTGCATTAACAATCTCAAGCAGCAGACAGTTGAGTTTTGTTGTAGTTGCAGATGTCTAAATACATCATTTCTTTTATAACCACAATTCTCATTGTGGGGCGATGCATGCTTTTGAATGTGCACCCTTTGTGCTCTAGATTTCTGTGGTGCAGGCCTGTGTAAATGCTGTGTATGTGCATCAGTGTCCCACATGTGGCAGCAACCCCCCCACCCCTAAACAATTCAGGCCTCGAGCTCTGAGTCGAAGGAATAGATGCATATTATGTACTCCTTGAGCAAGATTTTTCTTTTCTTTTTTTTGTTTTTCTCCAAAGCAGGTAGTCATTGTTTTTTGTTGCTGGACATTTCCATGTTTTTTAACCCTCCTCCTCCCTCCAGCACTCTGGCTAGGTCCTGGCTCTTAAGGCTCTCACATTCAAGTGCCTCCTGTATGAGCCTAGTGTGTAAAAACACCAAACAGTGCTGGCCTGTTGAAGCCACACCTGTGATCCTCCTCTCCCATTGTATATAGTCCACAGTTACTGTCATTTCATGTGTGATTTTTTTTTTTTTTCCATTAAGTGGTAAAAAAAACAAAGTTGTGATTTCAATAAAGAATAGTTGTGGAAACGCTGCTGAAAGAGCACCTTCAGTATAAGACAACTTTTTAGTAATAAAATGTTTCCTATTGTACCAAATCCACTTTCTTCATTCTATCACCAACGTGTTGGCATGGTGAATGACACAACGTCCTGTACATCATGTTCGTCAGGGGCTCGATTCGTATAAAACTGTTAAAAGTGTTGGCCGGGAAGCGGAACAGTTATAGAACACGTGTTCAGATTTCACAGCTGGATGGTAGCCGTCCAAAAAGGACTAGTTTTTTATCCTTGTACCCCGCTAAGTGCAGCTGAAGATGGCAAGAGAGTGAAATGCTCAATTGCCACAGCCTCAGAGCATCAAACGTAAAAAACGGCCTATCTCACATCCAGTTGGAACAATTTACAGCTCTCATGCTCCCTCTCTGCAGCGGAAAGTCTAACTGCCTTTCATTTCCGTTACATGATTGCACTTGTGTTGAGCTTCTAAAAAGCATAATGGGAGACTCGCTTAGAATAGAGTCCCATTTTTCCCCTTTTGGAGAGTTGGGGAATGATGTAAGAGGTCTCTGTGCTTGTATGAAGCCCCCTAAAAGGCCTCCTGATATGAGCTGATTAGGTCTTTAAATACACGTGGACTACAGCGAAATAACCACTGGTAAAGATGTCCGTGTAAATGAGCAGGGACACTAACACCTACTGCCTTTAATCTCCGCATAGAGGAACCAGGCCATGGTTGCTTTTAATGCAAATATGTATCCAAACAAGTAATTTACAACAACACTAATCCCCGAGGATGAAATTCACACCTTATACTGTCATTGTAATTTCTTATGACGATCAGAAGAGGGCATCAGAAGCACTGCATACTCTCCATGAATCAAGTTACTGATGGCGACTAGTCTGGGAACTTCGATTTTTATTTTATTTTTTAGCATATTCCTGATCATAACTCTAAAATAACTTCAGGCTATATGTTTATTTACTATCTTAACAGTTTTTTTATTGGAGTTGCATAACATGGTTTCTGCAAATGTTTTATGAGGTTATCAGTTCTATTTATAGTGAGCATCATAAAAGTAGTTTTTCTGTTCTTCCTCTAGCTTGGAGTGTTGTCTCCACAGAAATAAAAATAAGAATTCAAACCAATAACTTTCATATACAATCAAAGCCAACATATAAAGAAGAAAAGAGACTTCAAGTATAATTTCCATTTTTATTAAAACCATACAAACATTTGTAGTCAGTTATAAAAGAGCAAAGTGGCTCTTCTGGCGGAGGGGCAGTGCTGGGCCCTCGAAGCTCCGCTCTGAGCCAGATCTGCTTGGCCTCTACCCAGGGCCTGGGAATCCCTGCTTTCAAAGTCAATTCTTTATTGGCCCCAGGATACTTCCCATTTCCTCTGCTAAACCTACAGAAAGAGTATTGTATTTACACATATATATAAAAACACAATAAATGTGAAAACTTAAAAAAACAAAACAAAATCAAAGAAAAGTAGAATGCATTTCGCAAATCTTAACTTTTCTGATATTCAGACTTTTCTTATATAAATGTTCTGTCATTTTATCTTTTTTCAGGTCTCACAAGACACTTTAAATCTTTAATTTTTTTCATAATTCACAATGGAAGATTGGCAGTGATCTTTCTCTTTACCGACAGGCAGATACTTATAAGGCACATACCTCAATGTGATTTCCTTCCTTCAAAGGAAATGATTTCTACTTTTTTGAAGAAAAGAAAAACACACACACACCATCAATGCACAGCTACAAAAATGACAAAAGTACCAAAGAACAATAAAACAATTTGTACCTCATTGCTTTGACGCTGAATAAAAGGTAAACTACTCAATATTCTGTGTTCAGTCACATAAGACTGCAAGGCAATACTAACACTGTGGACAAAGTCACTGCAATACTTGATGGCAGTACACATTCTGAATTTAAGAGCTTTGGAGAAAACAATACAGATGATTTCCTATGAAACAAAACATCACTTTACAGCATTTATCATTATGAGAGGGACGTTCATGTGCTGTGGACCACTGTTGGTCATTAAGACATTAAAAACATGAAGTACTCATATCTATTTATGTAAGCATACATAAAGCACCAAATGGGACCTTTGATCATCAAGGAGAAAATGTCCTTTTTCTTATCAGCCTCAAGCAACCGTGCAATCCAACGTCAATAATCAGATTATCACAAACAGAATAGAAAAACACTGTTATATACACTTGTGAGTACCTTAGCAGACTAACTAAATTGAGCCATTTAGATATCAAGTAGACGACTACCTACGGCGTCTTGAAGACTTTGATGTGTCCATTTTTTGGGACTCGATACCATACCGCAGTTACTCTTGACAAAAACACCACTTGGTAAAACTCGGTAGAAGCACTGAAACATTTACAGAGTCACAAAAGTAACATACAATCAAAATGACAACAAATGTAAATACACCACTTATTAAAACCTATGATATATAAAGTTATCACCAGGGCCTGTTAAATTAATTACCCATGTCTGACCTGCTGTAATGAGAATGTATTTAGCGGCTTTGTACCTGTGGGATCAGAACGGTAGATACTTGGCACATGGGCTAGTCTATGTACTTATATAGACAGTGTTCATGTTTAACCTTGAATACATGCATTTTTACCATCAGTGTGTACAGCAAAACAGTGACAATACACAGAATACTGTTTTAAAGAAGTGAGCTTTTGCTCACCATCACATAGTAATACAAAGAGAAGAGCTTCCAAAAATAGCCTACATTCCAGAAAAGGAATATAACTATTTATCTGTACATAATTTGACACATCCCATTTCTGTGTAGGGATGACATTTTTACAAAATAAATGGGATTGGCAACTGCCTGTTCCACAACATTTTAAGTACATAATAAAGTTCTCATAATTGCCACTTTGGTCTTAATCTTCACATACACCAGAGTTTTTCTCTTCCTTTTTTCCATTTTTTCCTAAGGGAGGAGAAAGCTGAGAGAGGGAGAACAGCTACTGCATGATGGCCAAGAACTTGCTCTCCTCAGCCAGCGTGGTGAGGAGAGAGCTCATGTCCCCAATTGCCATGTTGTTTAAGCCAGGGGCCACACTGTGGAAGGCTGCAGATGCTCGAGGGGTGGTCAGGCGTGACGATGTCCTGGACAAACCCTGGAAGATGGAGGGACTTAACACCCCTGAGACGAGGCTACCCTGGTCAAAGCCATCCTCCAGCATGGCACCAAAGTCCAGACCTACCCCCTCATCTAATACAGCAGGCACACTGCCATCCACTGTGCTGGTCACCTGATCTGTACCAGGAGAGAGAAGGGAAACAGAGGTCCCGTCACCACTGACACCACCTTGTCCCGCAGACTCAGCCATGGAGTCCAGTAAGCACTGCTCCTCCAGGACAGGGAATGAGGAGGCCTTGCGATCCATTGGTTCGTAAGAGAGGCAGTCACTAAAGCCCTGCTCTAAGTATCCATGGTCTGTGGCCTCCAGTTTCAGCCCAGATACCTGATGCGCAAGGGAACAGTGGTCCCCACTTCTCTGCAGTTGTTGCTGCTGATTGAGACCAGCCTGGATTTCACCAGAGTTCTCCGGACTGAGGTACTGCTGCGTCCTGACCGTCCTGTAACTGTTGATCGGTGGGCGAGGGGCATGGACCTGTCGATTATGATGAAAAGCAGTTCCCTGGGAGAGGCTGGGTAGGTTTTCCATAGAGGCCCTGTTAGGGATTAGGTTGTTCCCAACCTGGCAAGAGGTGCTACTGTTGTGGTTCTGCTGGAAGGGGCTCTGTTTTTGAGGTCCATTGGAGGCCTGGTGTTTAAAGCCTTGCGGGAGAGGCCCATCGATGATCTGTGAGAAGTTAGTCCTTCCAAAGGCGTTCGTTGAGTTATGACCGGTACCTCTCATCTCCATGCAGGAGTTTGGCGATGTCTCTAGCTTCACCCCAGGGTTGACACAGCAAGAACTTTGAGACTGATTAGCCTGGGCACAACTGTTTTGGAAATCAAGGGACACTTGCTGCTGAACCACCATGTTTCCAAACCTGCCAAAAGGCGCAGACGTGGGTCCATGTTCTGTGCCGGACCACCTTCCACACTGTGTCTGGTGGTTTTGTTCCCTCTGAGGAGATCTGTCAGCACTCCCGGAGCTCACTTCATTCCACTGGATGGGAAGCTTACTCGGGCTATTCCGCTCTACTGGTTGCCGCTGCTGCTGGAGACTGTGGGTTCCAGGGAAGGACATATTCAGCACTGAGGACTGGATCTGTTCTGTCTCCTCCATGGATGGATGGGAGGCGTCCCTTTGGCTAGAAGCTATTTGGTCCTCAAGGTGCATGTAGGAGCCACCATCCACCTGAACCTGGGAGTGGAGATACTGGACCAGGTCATCTGGTAGCATGTCCTCATCCCCAAGCAGCAGGCCAGCCTCCACGTCATCCTCCATAGCCAGAGCTTCTAAGGCTGCATGTTCTGCGATGCTTGGAGTGTACGGTGAGTGCTGCAGGCCTCGCTGCAGGTTGCCCTCTGAGCGTGTGTAGTTCTGTAGGCTTAAGTTGCGAGTTTCAGGCGTAGAATGATTAGACAGAGGTGGAAGAGGGTGGAGGTTGTTAAGGCTGTTGAAGCGTTGCACTGGGGGCAGACTGTAAATATCAGAGGCCTGCGTCCTCACTGGGTCACTGGCCCTCCGGTTCCCATTCAGTGGTCCCTCACCAGGATAGAGGACCCTCCTCCTGTAACCTGCATGCCCCATATACCCATTGGTGTACCCGTTGGTGCCGTCACTGCAGCGGTGTGGCCTGACTAGAGGCGGCAAAGAGTGGTTACTACCACCCTCATCCATCATGGCCATGCGAGTCTTCAAGCTCATGCGCTCCATGTTGGGCAGAGGCGTGGGAGGTGGGCCGCCGGTTGCTGCTGCATACTTGGCTTTCAGGTGATAGTGCTGTGCTGGGGTTAAATTGAGTATCCCCCTCGACCCCCCTCCTCCTCCTATGCCTACTCCTCCTACACCTCCACAGCCCCCACCTGAGAATATCCCTCCACCCCCTCCTCCTGTCCCACCTCCATACTGGCTTGCCTCACTGGACCGGCGGGAGGCGTCAGTGGAGATGGGGTCGTAAGAGTCGGTGGAGCTAAGGTTGTGAAGGCGGCGGTGGTGGGCGGCTGCCATCGTACCCTCACTCTGGGAAGCCTGGCTTGAGCGTCGACTGGAGAAGCAGGGGGAGATGCCTGAAGAGCGCCGACTGCTGCTCAGGTAGGCTGAACTTGTCGCACTACCGCTGCTGTCACGCCGATCTCTGAGCAAATTAAGCACTGTTAGCTCTGTGCTGCCCAGCTCAGCGTGAGCAGGTGGCTGAGGAGCAGACACCCCCCACTGCCTGCCCAGACAGGATCCTGAGGAGAAACACAGAGAAGAAGGAATGAAAAACGTTTGGACATCAATAGCGAGAATGACGACATTATGTGTTGAAATGGAGATTACAGGATGACCAGAGAGGGAAAGCCAAATAAGAGGAAGTGCAGAAAGATCCCTAAAACAGATGTTGCCATGGACAAGACGCAGAACTCTGCCATGAAACCCTGTTACATGCTGTTTCATCTGATATGATATACAGTTTGATATGGTTTCGATACCATTTCCCAGCGGAACAGAACATTTTGAAAATTTGTTTTGCATGAATGCTTCTGCCAAAACAGGCAAGATGGAATTTGGGATAATTTAGTTTTCAAAGCGTGATTTTACACACATTTGTGGTGATGAGTAAATTATCTGTACAGTGGCTCTTAACAGTAAAAATGCCCTCTAGTTTTACAAAACATCAATATCATGATACTAGGGTTGGAGACTTTGCATTTCTTACCCATTTGAACCTCAAATTTTCAAAAAAATTGGAAGTCAAAAAAGTTTTAAAAGTTGATCTTACCCTTCCCCAAGATGTTGGGCACCGTGGAACCTTTTGGGGGCGGTGTAGGGGACAAGGGTCCCAGCCTGGGCAGCGCTCCATTCACCTGCTTCAACCTCTCCATCTTGATGTGCTCCATCCAGCGCAGGGGGCGGCCAACACTTCGCCTCGCCTGCAGGGTCAGCATGGCCGTGGTTGCCGTGGAGACTGTGGAGTCCATGATGGGGGCCGGCTCACCCTCACACTCCTCGTCCGCCTCCTCTTCGTTTTCCTCTTTCTCCTCGTCCTCCTCCAGCCCCTCCCCTGGCGAGCGTCCGGCGCTCACAGCAAGCTGGACTCCACTGCTGGGATAGGTGCTGATGGGGGACTGGTCACTGCTGCATGTAGACTGACCGCCAGGGCTTGGCTGAGACGTCTGACAGGCAGACCATGAACGAAGAGCAGATTGAGACAGAGGAAGAAAAAAAACAAAGTAAGAAAAGCAGATGATTATCAAGTTTATGTCAGTTAACTGTTGAGCTATTTGTCATATGTGACAAACAGCAATACAATATAATCTTTTGAAGTTTGCTTTCCCTAACACATCAGATAATGATAATCTTTCATTAAAAAAGAGTTATGAAAGATAATTCTGCTCACATGTTCATATAATCATCTTGCATAATCACTGCAGTTTGAGCAGGCTGTCCAAACAAGGGAACAAACTTCTTCATTTAGGTCTTTTAGAAAAAATAAAAAAGGTGTTTGGATGACAGTGTTTTGTACATTATTGGGGCATGAGTAATGCTTCCCCCTGTGATCCAGTCTGGACACCCAAAAAAAAAGTTAAAAGGGAAATTATGTTTTGGGTTGTTTGCAGAGGATAGGCAAATAGGATAAAGGCCTCTTGTGAGACCAGCTGATGCCTAATTAGGTTGTTTACTGAATTTTAGGAACTATGTTGCACTGAGGAATACTGGAATTACTTTTTTTGGCACCAAGTGTCAACAGTGTTTAGAGGGTATTCACCCTGTTTACTGTGTGAATGAATTTGGCTGCACAATGGAGCCCTGGGCAGTATCAGGCATACTTTCAGTGCCCTGACAGTTCTGCCCAAAGGCATGTGCACTGCTCAGAAAAAAGCATTGTCTTTTGTAAATATCATTGCCACTCTTCAAAACATTGTAAAATGAAATGAGAAGAAAAATCTTTATACGAATGTGACGGATGAGGGAAACCTACGATGAGAACAAATCTGGCGAAAGTCAAGTCAAGCAGTTGTGATGGGGTGAGAAAAGTCCAACAGACAGTACAACGATGGGTAAGAAAGGAAAAAGTGAGACTTGGACAGAATATTTCACAAATGCAATATGAAGAGACACCCATCTCACCTGATTACCCACTGTCCTTAGAAAGGGAAGGAGAGAAATGCCGAAGCATTGGGTAGAAGAAAACGTTTACTCATTAGAAGACTTCAGTGTTAAATGTGCATGCCCCCAATTCAATGTTAAATCACATAGAAATCTAAACACTAGGCATTTAAGTAACTATGTTAAAGGAATTAGTAGTGCAAGTATTAGAAAAGAAAGAATCAAAATACTGTAAAAGGTTGAGTGTCAACAAAAATGATATAACAGCCAAAATAAAGTCTCACCATGGGCTTCTCTGTCTTGATGGACTTGACCTGGAGACATTCATCCTGTTTTGAGGTAGCATGGTTGTACTCCCTTTGGTCCGTATACCCACCCAGGGGCATTTGCCCTGGTGACCGGCCCTGGCTGTTGCCCCCAGGCTCCCGAGGCTGGGGCGGAGGGCGCGGGTAATCTCCACGCTGTTTCTTGGTGACGTGCGCCTCCGGCCCGTGCACCGTCTTCACATGCTTGCGCAAGGAGCTCGGGTCGGTGTAGCGTTTGGTGCAGCCTGGGATTTTACACACGTACGGTTTCTTGAAAATGAAAGGAGAAAGATGTCGTTTGTTAACACCACAAGGAAGCAGCAAAGTAAAAGGTGTATAACTGTCAGAAAGCATGATTGTCAGTACCTCATTTGAGTGTGTGCGATTCTGATGTTTCGCCCGATCTGAGGCGTTGGAAAAGGCCTTGTTACAGCCTTCGTGTTCACACACATAAGGTTTCTCGCCGGTGTGGGAGCGCAAGTGAGTCTTTAGGTTTTCCAGACGGGAGTAGGCCTTGGCACAGCCCTCAAACTGCAGGAAGAAAAAGAAGAGAAAGGACTTGACTCTTGGAGCTTGAATTAGCAACTTACATGTAGAATAACTTTTCATCTGCAAAGAAATGAAGTCAACTGAGAAAACAACAGTGTTCTTACTGTGCACTTGTGGGGTTTTTCCCCAGTATGCCTGCGCATGTGGACCACCAGCATGTATTGTGCCTTGAAGGGCTTCTGCTCTCGAGAACATTCCTCCCATCGACAGACGAACTCCTTCTTCTCCCCATGGATGTGGTCGTTGTTGATGTGCTAGAAGAGAAGATAACACAACTTTAACCAAAGCAATGAGTCTATTAGTGCAAGCTCTTGCTGTGTCTGTACATGAAAATGAAGCAAAGACAAAGTGCATTGTGATTTTGCCTTGAATTCATTTGCTTCTCAGCTTGAGGAAATCTTTTCTCTGCAGCTCTCTTTCCTGTTTTCCATTTATTTTTATGTGATACTTCTAATTTCTTCCATCTCGCTTCTCTTAACTCTTTCTTTTCATTTCTCTCCAATCTTTCTCTTTCTCTATTGAAATCCGAACAAACACACGAGGGGAAAAAAGGACTGACTTGTGAGTCTCAGTGTCCGATCTGAAAAGGATTTTCAAATAAAACCCTGTCACTTCGCATCACATTGGGCCCTCGCCCCTTCATGACAAGTGCTGACAGTTGTGCTGCCGTGGCAACTTCCAATCTGAGGCTTTAGGAGGGGAGGTAGGAGGGAGGTGAGGAGATAGGGTGAGAAATCAAAAGTTCAGTCGAGGCATCTGAAATGCGAGGGCTTTATAACTCCAGCCAAGCATTATATCTGTGAGCACCACCTTTCTACTGCACAGTCTCCATCTTGCTTCCTTTTTCTCAGTTTTTCTTCTTCTTTTCTCACTAACTGACTTGTAAAAATGGGTAAGTGGTGGATGTTACGGAGGAATGAAAGGGGGAAAGAAGTCATGCAGACATAGACCCTCTGGGGACGAAGTCAACATCTGGCTCTCTTTCAGAGACAACACTGTGGTGGCCTCTGAAGTGCCTTTCCGGGAGCAATTTAAACCCAGAGAGACAGACACAATATCCTGACCAAAAGAAACCGGTATTATTACATTCCTGAGCAGCTGAGAAGAGTCTTTTTACCTTAGGGGTGAATGTAGAGGGACGGAAGGCAACAGGGGAGAAGAGAGGGAGATAAATAGAGACTTGACTTTCAGTGCTCTTAAATGTCTGGGGAAAACGTGCTTTCTTTGAGCACTCACTCGCAAGACTGTTGAGCTACACAACATGCAGGACCAGCTCAAATGAAGAATCCAGGGTCAGTTCCCCTCCAGCCATGACACGGCTCTGACAATGGCACCTTTGTACCTTTCCAGTTCCCTGCCCACTGGCCAGATCGTGACCTCACATTTAACCATGAGCACGACAACCGCCAGGAACTGCCCCCTTTTTTAATCTCAGAAGACCCCAAGGCTCTTTCAATACAAAACCACTGCACTCACTTCCCAGTACTACTAAAAGGAGGGCTATCGACAAATGAGTCAGCGCGGTAACAGCAGGGTGCGACAGCAAAAGCAAAGAGCAAAATTGACACTAATATATCCGCAAAGGACCTCCATTATTCTCACTTGACATTTTTTAATTTCAAAGTGACAAAACAAGACTAATTCCAGGGGAAATGATTGGGGACTGGATGACCACAGACGTTAGTGAAGTTTCCCCAAGATTGATCTCCTCCCGGCTGCGGTCAGAGCCTCAGAAAGCCTGACTCGTCTTCTCTTTTTCTTCCTCTCTGTGAGGGAATCCCTGTGGCAAGCAATCGGTCTGTTGTGAGCAGCATTCAATATCCCCCGGCCGAGAGCGATGGGAGAGCGCCATGGTGCCGGATCGCGCGGGTGGCTGGCACAACACGAGCGCATGCACGCAGTTGCACACACAGATGGATACGCACCCGCGCCCTGTTTGTACAAATGAAGGAGGTGGTTGACGGGTGTGATGCATGAGCCGCTGAGCTGACAGAGAATGGGGGGGGTGGACAGACAGCACGGAGAGAGGGGCCGCCGAGAAACCTAATGGCATGATCTAATGGCAATTCTTATTGAATCAATAATCTCCATGCTGAGCAGACAGACCCCGTTGGCCGGCTAAATCGACAAACAGGTGCTGATAGCAGCGGCGCGGCAGGTTATTCATCTTCCCCCTGCCAGCTTATCGGCCAACAACTGTAAAAACGCCACCAAGATGGATTTAGGAGGGAGTCGCACGACAGGGAGCGCAAGGGACACGGACACTGGGGACACTGAAGCCGCCTGTGACGTATGAGACACACACACACACACACACACACACACACACACACACACACACACACACACACACACACACACACACACAC
>JBAJHX010000046.1:14669213-14679679 GCA_037176925.1 Amniataba percoides | reverse complement strand
GAAAGAAGGGGCTCCGTACCCAACCGGCGGTTTGGCGATAACGAAACAAAAAAGAAGCAAAGCGGAGGAAAAAAAAAAAAAAAAAAAAAAAAAAAAAAAAAAAAAAAAAAAAAGCCCCCCCCCTCATGAAACAGTTAAAAATGATTTGGTTTCAGCTCTCAGCCACACTGCCCCTTGTGAATCTGGCCTTGTTTGGCTGCCTGTGCGAAAAAAGTGTGGAGAGCGGAAATGTAGCGCTGAAAGTCCCGCTCTGTGTTTGGGGGTTGTTATACGACAGGACCGGGCCAAGTGTTTGAGGAATCTAACCCCCTTTTCCTGCTGTAGGTTGCTCTATTAGCCCAGACATATTTCACTGTCACAGTTAGGCGGCTGAGCGGAGCAGGGAGTTGGTGTGGGCTAATTCAGGAGGGCTTCCACCGCACACCTCAGGCTGAATCTGCCGCCGCCGGAATATCGACTCTAATAAGGTTTTTCCTGTAGATGCAAACTCGCTCACTGTTATCACATTTCTCTTTCATTTTTTTCCCCTCCAGGCCACTTAAAATTTTGATTAAACAAAAGCAAAAACAATTTCCTTCCAGTCTCCCGAAGATCAATGAATTGTTTCGCTTCGGAAACAGCGACTGATAAGAGCAGGGTGGGAAAGCAACACCGACAAGCCAAATGCAGGTAAATAAATACAAACTGTGGCTGGTAAGCTTGTCTATTGTTGCAGCCTCTTTGGCAGGTGACCAGCTGTTTATAAGTGTCTCCTATTCTAGTGTAAAAATCTAAAAATAAAAACCGGCTGGTGAAATCTGGGATTTACCAACCAGTTTACAGTGTGATACTTTTTGCCAAACTGAATACTTTTGCCAAATAGCTGAAGAATATCCCATGGATGCATTTGCAGGAAATATATTTTTTGTATTTCTGACAGAGATGATCCTCACCTGTACGCTCACGGCGCCCGGGCTCGGCAGCTCTTCCTCTGGTTTCATTTTGGAGCGCTTGTGGTGCATCGGGTCTCCTGTGCTGCTCACTGCTGATTCACTTGTTGGTTTGGTCTGTGGAAACATTAAATATCACATCGTATATAATGTATACCATATAGATATTTTACATTTTGACCAGTTTTTCTAATGTTGCTCTCGTTATTATGATTAAAAATGCATGTGATGCTTATAAGTCGATCACTCATTTACTTAATCAAGCAACAAAATCAGCTGTGGTTGCAGCATAATGATTTCCGTGTGCTCAGAGCTTTAACTGTATGAATGAAAAACCACGCAATTCACTGTATCACATTAGCTCCTCTAATCAGAGCAATTAAAACAAACTCATGAACCAATTCAATGAACCATTCAGTGAACCAATGGATGACCTGACTTTGGCCCTGGCTTAAATTGGCTCTTGAGGGAAATCTTGTTACATACCACGCTCGCAAGAATAGAAGAATTAGCAAGTATGTTCTGGAAAAGTTTCCTTGGCTTTTTCTGAAACTGTTAACTCCCCTGATGATGTTACAGGCCGCAGTCAGTTCCTGTAACGTGAAACACATTTTGCCCCTCTACCTTCTCTGAAATATTGAGATTAGGCTGTGGACCCAAAGCAATATTCTGTTTATTTAGGGGGAGAAAGAGGCTATTTTGGTGTGCCCAATTTGAATGAGGCCTCCTCCATAACATAAAATGCAAGCGATGGGAAACAGCAGGGAGGACGGGTAATAAACATTGAATATTTACTTCAAATGTGGGCCCGCACATACAGTAAGGGTTGAGGAAGGGGAGAAAAATCCCCTTTGGATCCATCCATCCATGTCAATATTCCCTCTCCATATCCTTGTTCTCTCTCTAGTGATTAATGGAGTCAGCAGTGGGATTCTATGCTAACAAGCCCCTTGTTGTTTGCTGCAGGCACGTTCGGGCCGTGCTCGGCAGCCTAAAAAAACAAGAGACAACACAAGTAGGCGGAAACTCCCAGGAGATGCGCGCGTGGAGGGGGGGTCCTGCCTGTACCATGTTAGCTGGCTGCATTTCGTTGAGATGGGGCTGGCATGCGACGCCGCTATCTATTACCTGTGATGATGAATCGCACAGGCGCCCGCCGCCGCTCTCACCTGTGAGGAGTCATTGGAGACGACGGAGCGCTCGCTGGCGCTGAGCCCGGAGGGGGGGATGCCAGGTACGGGCCTCTGGGTGGCGAAGGCCGGCGACGGGTGGATGAGGGGCGGACTGTGGCCGAAAGCAGAGCCAACGATGCCCGGCTGGCGGCCGATCAGCTGCTGGTGCACATGCAAAGCCACCGGGGTCGGAGGGTAGGCGAAGCTCAAAGCTGGGCTGGAGGGAGCAGAAGAGGGAAAGGCTGGCTGTTATATTGGGTAAAATAATCATAAAAAACTAAAACTTCACTAAAACATCAGTTGCAAAGACAACAAGGCAAAAAAAAGGGGGGGGGAGTGAATAAATGGATTGTTCTGGATAGCTCCTCCTCCCTGAGGACAATCTGACAGGAGATGTTGTGGTAATGCTGGAACCACGGGCTGCCGGCAAATCCCTGCCAATGAATGTTCAGCTTGTTAACACACTGTGAATTATCATGTGGTCTGTGTAAGGCAGTATGTCATTCTTCCACTGGGCAAACGATACAGATGATAAACAATCTGGAGTGTGTCGTATAGCCATGTAAATAAAGCAAAATTAATTCCCTGTTCGTGCGACACACTTGTTTCCTCAGTTTATTTACCCTCAACATGAGCTAACTTTGTTTATCCTAAAAATCCCAGAAGCCACCGAAACCTCCTCTGGGGTCTGTACAACCGCAGGTGAACCACCAGATAAACACAGATCTGTGTGGCTCGACAGCAGCGGCCTCCATTCATCCTGAGCCCTGACGCTTCGCTCTCGCCGCGGCCCATATGTCTGCTGATCTTATTACGAGCCGAGTGGAAATCAATGGGCCGAGACACATTTGGGGGCCCATCCGCTTGTCATATCAGTCATCAGTCTGTTGGCTCTGGCTATTTGGGTCCTGTCACAGGGACAGTGGCCGAGCGCGCGGCGTGATTGATCAGGCTCTTCTTACAGATCGCTGATCAATGGCTGTGGGTGGGGCGATGGATCTTTCCTTTTTCTCCCCCCTTCGCTCTTCTCTCCTTTTTCTCGCCATCGCTCGCCTCTGGTACCGGGGCGTGATGTATGTGATGTTTCCATGAGGTGCACCGGATGACTGACACGAGCCGCCGGGGAGGCAGGCTGACTGGCTGGCTGGGAGATCGTCACCCACACGGGGGTTTGACACGGACAACACACACACACACACACTCTGGTGTACAGTCCTCTACAGGCTTCCTTTCTTTCCCTATTTCTTTCACACAAATGCTACAGAGGGCATCGTAACTAGAGTTAGAAGATCATTTACAACATCATTTCCCCCTGGGGAGATCCTGCTGTTTGATTTATCATTGGCACATTAGTCCCAGAGTGACCACCTTGAGAGAAACACAATCAATCAAAGCTCCTGAAAGACATCCTGACAGGATAACAGTTATTTTTTATGACTTTAAAGGATTTATGCCTTGTTTTTGTACTGTACATCTATAACATATATAACTGAATCATATTTTTCCCATAATGCCACTTGATGGCCAATCAGTGATAACCCAAAAAAATAATAATTACCTGATGGCTCCGGCAGAGAGGTGACCGTAGGAGCCGCTGGTGGAGGAGCTGGAGCGCGAGTTGTTGAGCATGGTGACGAGCGAGTTGGGCGAGTTGCGGATCATGGTCTGCAGGTCGAAGCTGTGCTCGGAGAGGGGCGAGATGGGCAGGGGGCGCTTTCTGCTGGGCCGCGACGGCAGCCTCGGGCTCGAGAAGCGAGAGCCTGCAGGACGAGGAAAGGGAGGGAGATCAGAGCAAGGTTTAAGAAACGAATGAGTGTGAAAGTGAAAAAAAAAAGTGTAAATGAACCCTTATCTGCTCCGTCATTCCATGTTTTTTGGAGACGAGCATCAGCTAAATTCCTGCAAATTAGTTACAGATCGTAAAACAGCACTTGCTTGGGTTTATGCATGATTTTTCTGTTTGACTTCATCCAAACTCTAACCTAATCTAACCCCAACAGATGACATTTTTGTCAATCATCACACAAAAGGCTCGTCTGAATGAGTGTTCAGCTGTCACTTGATGCACTGCTTGCATTTCATCCATGAGAAAACATGCCTTTTATGTTGGAGAAATGCTCTGACTGTGTATGGTAATATTTAATCAAGTCCAATTTGACTCGTTATTCAAATGCAATCAGTGTTGACTGGAAATACTAAAAGGGGGTTTGAAAAGGTAAAAGGCGGAAACGCCGCAACCATTCTCTCTGCACATACAATGAGCCACGGGTAGAGATTAAAACATGACTTTTGTTGTCTTTTCACACGGAGATGTCACAAACAAGACAGTGAAAAACAGAGGGAGATGGAAGGAGGGGGAAAAAAGCGCTGAGGGGATGTCGTGCTTTGTGCATGAACTGACACAATGACTTTGTGACTCAAGACTTGGAAATAAAACATTTTGAGTTATTTTATAAAGGCAAACAAAACCAGCTTACGCAGCCCCGATAACCCCCCTCCATATTTACGTCCCCCACAATCCATCCATCTCCCAAACGTAAGTGCTCCATCTCTCGTTTGACACATCCAACGATTACAGAACGCTCCATTCACATGGTAATCACAGTGTGGGGATGTGAATGTGTGTGTGTGGATGCCTCTGTGGTGGCAGCGGTGGTGTTCTGGCAAACGTAGGCCTGAGTTTCGACTACGGCGTGAAGCTGTATGGAGAGCAACACCCCCTTTACATTGTCATTGTATGGAAAATCTGTCTTTTTTATGCCTTGGTGACGGGGGTGTTGGGGAGGGAGGGGGGACATATGCACATATAAATCCCTGAGCGCACACAATTGCTAAATACAATGTCGTGTCTCATGTGAGGCACCTCGATATCGCTGATTTTTCATTATTTCATTTAGCTTGAATAACACATATGATCCTGGAAAAAAAATAAATCCTGTTATTCTGCTGTTTTTCAATAAATCCGACCTTTGCCATCCAAAATTTGACACACCTGACTCTTTTTAAACAAGCCAAATTTGGAACAAGTGAATTTGGAAAAAAAAAACACTTGTGGTGAATTAGGAGACGGGGGCACTGCGGAGGAGCAGGACCAGCGTCCCGCCACTGCAAGGCCTCATGGGAGTGGTGTTTATTAATGCACAGCCCAAATGATAAATCGGCCAACCGGGGAGACAGAGAGAGTAGCGTACAGGCTCGTAGCAGGACTGTCCCTCTAATTTCCTCTTGATTTATGGACGGGATGCCTGGTTACGTGCCGCGTCATTAATTCTTGTGGCCAGGGAGGGTTTAGACAGGCCGGACTGACGGCGTTGGAAATAAAAGCTGGCTCCCAAAACTGGGGTTGAACCCTCGCCGACATGCCTCGGGGCCACCTGAGAGGGACGCTATCACAGGGGAGGGCTGAGGTGTGAATATAAAACTGGGCATGGCATAAAACTTACTTACTGGGATATATAAAGTCACTGAAGAAAAAAAATCTGGAAATGTACAGAAAATTAATAGTAGTAATCCAGCTCCTTAGAATACCTGCAATTATAATTAATTTTTTTTTTTTTTTTTTTTTTCTTGTGGAGGCATTTTAGTCAATTTTGCCAGATAGACACAATTATTGGCAATCTACTGTAATTACAGCTCAAGAAGTAAAATCAATAACTACAATTAAATTGCTTATTTGTATCAAACGTGAGCTCTAGTTTTTTTAAACGTTGCTAAAAGGGAACCTATAAATGAGAAAAACTCCATGTCAAAAGGGAAAAAATACCAAGGAACTATAAACGAACTAATGAAGACCACAAATACAGACTTTAGTATTGTGATGTGTGAGAGCTATGGCACTAATTAGGCAGCACGAACATAGACAATAGCCCATTAAAGCACAAATAGGTAGGACAGGCCCATTGTTTCATTAGCACAAGTCTCACTGAAGGTAATTACAATGATGTGAGATGGACTAAAATAGCCGCAGTAACATAGTAGCCCAGATTATCGGCGAAAGCCTCTTGATAGACGCTGCTCTTTGTATGTTTTTTTTTCTTCTGAAATCCAACAAAGCTTTAAAGTGTTAATTTTTCAGCCGTTTGGAACACACATTGTTGAAACATGATGAGTTATTACCAGCAATGATCACAGGCATTTTTTTTTTTTTTTTAAAGGGAGGAGCATCGCATCTCCACTTAAATTTAGCCCTAATTGTTTTGTTTCAGTCTATTAATCTTAAAAAGTGACAAAGAAGAAAGGATTTCTCCAGTGATGAATGGTGGGACATTCCAATTCCCACTTAATAGCAATTAATTTTCTGATACCCGCACAAGTTTGGCTAGTTTTAATTAGTTTGTTCAGAGGAATAGGGGGAACTTCACCCCGGATTTCCATGAAAGCGGCGTCTGCCTGACTAAATACATTCTCATCAAAGGGAGCGGGGTGAGGCTGTCCGACCTTTCTAAGATTCAGTGTGCGTTTAATTTCCTATTTACACTTTAAAATAACTCATTAGCATAAGTCCTCTGCACACAGTCCTGAGCCCAACACATTAAGATAAAGCTCATTTAAATCATGTCAAAGCAAAGTTGCAGGTCCCTCCTCGCTGTGGTTGAGCTGCAGCCTGATCTATATATAGTACAAGATAGGTGAATTGTGAAGGTGCGTTTTAGAGGTTGAATTCCCTCTGGGGCCACCCATGCTATAATGTGCAGGGATGCACTAATAATACTTTAAAGTGCAGTCCCACTAGGCTGGATTTGGTGGGTGTCTTTTCACCTGCTGGGCCACATCTGGATGAAAGAAAATGCTTTTTTTTTTGTTAAAACATCATTTCAATAATTACATTTCTGTGTGTAGTAAGAATATGTTGCTATAGTGACTTAATACACTTATATGCAACTTAGATATGTAGAAATATTTTAGTTTAATCTTATTTAGGCCTATTTTAATGTTTACACATAGAAACTGGTTGATCTGCATCTCAAAGCTGAATGAAAAATAAAACGAATTCACCAAATGCTCGTCGATTCTGTCCACTGAAAACCACATATCTCCAAGTTTGGTGATCTTGTGTTTTGTTTTCTAAATGAAGCATTCCTCTGGGGTTGAGAAATTCCTCCCATTTTAAAAGCCTATTGTAGTGTCTGAAAAATGCATCAACACACAGCTGAAAGAAAGACTGTTTTATTACTGTGGATCATGAAAAGGTAACAGTTTGGAGATATGTAAAACTGTACTCTATAAATTAAAGGAAATAAACTATATTATTATTTTAAGGTCATATGACTTTGGCATCATCAAATCTCCCATTGCCTATAAATCTCACACACTTAACAGCTGACCGTGATCAGTTTTGAACCTCATGTGTACTAAATACTTTGCTAGTGATCCTGGATCAGCGCTCCTGCCATGCTTAGACATGTGCTTGTGTGCAATCACTTATGACTTACTGTCCATTGCCTGCAGGTACTCCATGTGCAGGGCACTGGCACTGCTGGCGCCGGCCGTGGCCGCCACAGAGGGGAGCAGGTCGGTCGTGTAGGGGCTCCGGTGGCCCGCGAGCAGAGCCATCTGGTGGTAGTACTCAGCTGTGGTCAGACCTGTGTGAGGGGCTGGAGCGGGAGAACGAACAGGTCAGCACAGAGGGGAGAGAGGTTACCGAAAAGTGAAGGTGACAGATGAGGAGACAAAGAGAATGCACAGACGGACTTTCTTTTAAAAAAAAATGTGGGTAGGGAGGGAGCATTTGAAGAAGTGAGAGCAGAGGAATAAAAAGAATTAGGTAGTGGGAAAAACGCGACAAGGAGAGCACCTGCACTGCATTACAAACCTGCGTTCATTTACATCAGATGATAATCAGCTCAGCAGAACAGTAATGAGCACATTAGCAACACCATCAAGTTAAGCAAAACAGCTGCACAGGGAGCATCACCTGAAGTGGAGAGCCTCACTGGGGATTACCGGATGCTTGCTCAGAGATTACAGTGAGTGTGCATTAGTGTTTGATTGATGCATTCATGCCGAGCACAGCATAACTGATCGTCTTACAATACAATTCTTAAACAGCCCTTTCTCTTCCTCTGACTGTTCCTTGATCACTTTTGGACACAGTGTGCATATGTGTATGTGTGTGTGTGTGGTAACGGTATGTGGGCTGACACATCTTTTGCCAGAGATAGTGCTTGTGTGTTTTACACATCAGGGCTGCAGTCTGCAGATATGCAACCTGCTCCTCGACTGTGCTCCCTTAAACTCTGTGGGAAAACAAAGGGCCTAAATCTGCCCAGATATATCTGCATGCATGAAGATACAGCAAACGATTCAGCCTCCACTTCACTTTCCCTCTCTTTTCCAAGTCAGCCTTTCCCTTAGTTATAGAGCGTTGTAAGTCCTTGAACCGTAGCCTAAAAATAAACATCTGGTGGTGGGCTTCCTTATGCAAATACTCAAAGAAAGAGAGAGGGGAAAAGACTAACACTGTGGTTTTGGATGCAAATATAGAATTGGTTCAGACTCACAGAGCGCTGCAGTTCTTTTTTCCCCTCCAATTGAGGAAATAAAGAGAAAATAAATAAAGAAACACTGTATGAGGAGATTTCCTCTTAAGGCTGGCCTGTATGCCTGCAATATGCATCCATGATTGGTTCAATGCATGTAAGAAAAAATTCTAAATTAATTCGATCTGGGTATTATGTCTTCAGTGGAAGAAGGGGGGGGGGCCTTCTTAATTGTCTCCACTGTTCCGCCTTAGCTTTGCTTTTGCATTCAACCATAATATGGCCCATTCACTATCCACGCACAGAAAAGGGCTTTGCGGAATTTCTAAATCAGAAATGCTGGCATCTGAGCGCGATCCTGGGGGCAAAAAGGGGGAGTGGGGGAAGGCTGTCAGTGTGGCACTCGACGTGGAGAAGGCAGAGACTTGCCTCGGGACTCGGTGAGCCACCGGGTGCTCCTTCAGCATTACAATAGGATCAGGGGCAAGCCTACCTCTGAACCCCATCTCGCATAGAAAAGAGAGAAATACTGCGAGGGAGGAGCAAAAAAAAAAAAAAAGCAAATGTGTGGCAGCAAGAGGGTGGCATTAAATCCCACCCACTTTAAATCTCCATTAGATTCTGTTAATTAATTCATCATTATTCAAATGTAGTTTTTGCTAGGAAAAAAAATGCATATTGAAGAAGGAGGCTCCCTGTAAGCGTGGTGATATACCAACAACACAAAAGCTGATGGGTTAATTAATCACTGGATTGATTAAAGGAGTAATTAGGTGCCTCATTCACAATTCACAGCATTATGAACTGAAAGGGGATCATGTGGTAGGTTGGAGGAACTATTTTGATTTAAAGCAAGCTGAGACTGGTGCGCATTATGTTGTGGTAATGGAAAATTGGAGGGTAGCGAGTTTCAGCTCGAGTATACACTTCCTGTCCGCAAAGAGCGATGTCAGGAGTGCAGGAGAGAGGCTGAGTGAGGCTGCGAGCGGAGATTCAACGGTCTCTGCTCAGACGCAGCTTTTAACCGACCTGGATGAGATGAAGTCGAGTGTGCTGGTGCTGAGGAAGAAATGCCCCCCCTGCTATCTGCCCTTTCACAAAGACACTTCAACGCAAGGTGAGGAGCTAAAGTGGGTCTCTGCTGCTGGAGTGCCAAAAGGCTGATGGCTGACGACAAGAGGGCCATAACAGGTCATCGGGCCATTTCAGCACCTTCAAGGTGAACGCAGATATTTGGCAAATAATCTCTTTAATAAGCATAATTTTTTTCCGCCGTGCAGCATTTTTTAACTTTTTTTTTAGCTTTGTTGTTTGCATGTTTGCTGTGCTGGGTTTTGCTTGCTGGTGCAGCGTTGTTTTGCCTCGTCTTAAAAAAAAAAAAAAGAGAGAGAGAGAGAAAACACAATCACAGCAACTGTAGTCATTAACTGTTCTGTCATTTCTTTTTGCATTAACAATATAATAATTTTGTTCATTTTTCCAGAGCTCTTTAAATTGCTTGTTTTGTCTTACCAATAGTTTCTATTTTAAATAACATTCAAATTTGTGCTTAAAATGTTAAAAATAGTAACCAAAACTGTTCATTTTCTGTCAAATCTATCAACCAAAAATTAGACTTCCTCCTATCATTTAAAATCTTATCTTTGATTTGAAAAAAAAAGATTTTTAAAGATCTCAGTAATAAATGCATCTTTTTTTTGTAATTCAGCCAGTTCTGGTGTCCATTTTAATCGATTTCCCAGTCCAAATCCATCACGAGATCTCAGGAAACAAATGCTCCCTGTAGGACACCATAACAACCGACCCCCCCTGCCCCCCCGTCAACCCTGAACTTGAATCCGACCCTCCCTCGGTGTGCGCGCTGTAACTGTACGTGACCCTGCCGC